>CM076580.1:1822517473-1823059171 GCA_034641835.2 Pinus albicaulis
TCTCGAAGACTCCTTGTAGGCCTCATGCCTCTGTCCAAAATCTTCATCACTTTCCCTATTTTAATTCTGCTGATTTCCTGTAAGAAACTGCTGAAGAAACCATCATTTTTCCCCTTTCTCCCACTCATAACTAACCTTCATTTACTCCCCCTTTTCTCCATATTATTTCCCTAATTTTCATAAGTTTCTCCTTCCATTCATGAAAATCCTCCTGACATGGTTTAAAACTTCTTTTTGAGCTGTGCCGAAACCCCCAAATCCATTTAAAACCTTGAAATTTTTCATAAAAAACAAAGTTTCATTGCTATGGACCTAAGCCCCTTGGGCTAAGCCCTAAACCACTTCCCCACAGTACGCTTTGGGTCTGGAACCACTTGCTAATACGTTAAGGTGCTAATCGCATTGGAAAGAATCAAAGACGCAAGTCTTTGCCACACTCCAAAAGTTCCGATTGCGATTAGCCTTGCTGCTTAAGACCCCCGATCATATTATTTTCATATAACCCTGAGCCCGCCCTCGGCGCTTAAACCTTGTGAATATTTCATTTCCGACCCATTTTTCCTTTGTAAATTACAAAAACCCTCTTTTCTAAAGTTTTGATTTAATGAGCCAAAGTCACATGTTAAAAATAAAATGGTTAGATTAAAAAGACCGATCGCGCAATCGCGATCGGAGAATTCACAATGGGTTGATCGGAAAGACCAGGCCCGCGATTCCGATTGCGATTGGCCTTTGATGTACTAAGCCCCGGGCCCTTTGTGTTCCATATATCCGAAGGCCCCGCAGGCGGGCGCCTATCCTTTGTATATATTTTATTTTCGCCCTGATCCATTAAACCTTCGTTTATATTAAAAACTTGGGGTTTTGATATATTATCAGGGTTTCTGCCGGTTCGTTCTAAAAACTAATCTCCACCGTTGATCGTAAGCCGATCAAACGGCCAGCGCCCAATCGCATCGAGGTTTTCCATCGCATACACTTGTTTGCACCCGCCGATCGGCCATCCCTCGATTCACTCTCCGCCGTCGATCTGATCTGCAGATCGACGGACAGCGCTTAATCGCATCGGAGTTTTCCATCGCATGCATTTATTTTTTCCCCCGATTGCTGTTCCTCCGATTCGCTCCCCGCCGTTGATCTAATCCTCGGATCCAACGGCTATCGCTTAATCGCCTCTCCCCTCCCGATTGCGTAATCGCATTGGAGTTTTTTGTTTAAATCGCACTCTTTTCCTCATCCCTCCGATTGCGACTACCCCGATTCATTTCCCACCGTTGATCTGAATCTTAGATCGACGGTCTGCGCTAAATCGCATCGCATGTTTCAAATCGGTGCATTTGCTCGCTACCCCCGATTGCGATCCTCC
Source organism: Pinus albicaulis (assembly GCA_034641835.2). Lineage (NCBI taxonomy): Eukaryota > Viridiplantae > Streptophyta > Pinopsida > Pinales > Pinaceae > Pinus > Pinus albicaulis. The sequence continues at coordinate 1,822,518,840 of CM076580.1, forward strand.
GATTGAATCTGGACCGTCCACGTGTCCAGATCGGACGGTCCAAAATCACTCCGAATTGTTCATCTCCCCGCTCTCCTTTTCGCCTTGTCTACGCAAATCTCCCACCGTTGGATGTTTTCATCTGATGGATACGCTCCTCCCCCGCCTTCTGAAGCAGTTTTTCCCCAAAAATGCAGGATTTCTTAAAAAATTGTCTGTGTTTTGCAGGTCCCAATGCTTTTTCCATTATAACAAAGGAAAATAAAAGCCGAGGGTGACGATCCTCTGGTCTTTCGTTTATCAAAGGGAAAGAGATATAGAGGGTTTGAAGACATGTTTCATCAACGCTTCATAGGCGTTGATGCCATACGAGCCCAGCGCGGCCCTGCACATCGACAAGACACTGTTTTATTAAAAACACAGTTGAAAGAGTATCAGTGTTGAAGAATAGAGCGCAACAGAGCAGAAGATTGAAGACAAATTTAGGGATTACGGCTAAGATTGACTATCAAAAGCCTAATCCCCAAATTAAACACAGTTAAAGAAAAATCATAAGCGTTTAAACAGACAGAAAGGCTTCCACCGTTTCAACTAAGGCGAATTAATTCCTCAGCTACCGTAAAGGCCACCTGTTGCCTCAAACCATTCAAACCAAAGGCTGAGTTATTGAAGAAAATCAAATATCCGCCTCCAGCACAGCCAGGGAGTTACTTCTGCAAAGAAATCAATGCAGAAAATATCTACAGAGTTACTCCACACAACACACAGAGCCTCAAAGTCAAACAAAGCTTCCACCGAGCTTTGATATTTATTGTGAAATAGTTAATGTAGTGATCCACCTGTAAATTTCTCCCACGAGACTCTCAAAGGGCCGAGAAGTCTTCACTCTGCATTAATTGTCCTTGAGATATTTTGTTAAAATCTCACCTCCTCATCCTTCTATAAATACCTCAGAAGAAGATGAGAAATTGTTGGTTGCAGAACTTTGAAATACACTTGAGCTCGAGACTTCTATTTGTACATAGTGTTCACTGGCCCTTGAAGCTCTGTTTGCGCTAGAGTAGCTAGGTTGAATAGTGAAGATGATTGCTGAACTGAAACATTGGACTTGAAGATTGTAACTGGTTTGACATCAATATAAAAGCTGTTTCTTGGGATCCTGGTCTTTATCACTGGTGAAGTGCTTCTTTCTTTGTTAATCGTTCTCCTTCTATGTATGCCATATTGTTCATTTTCCCTCTATAAAGAACAGTTTAAACAGGGTTAGGATTTTCTGTATAGCAGTAACCTTCTCTGGCTGAGAAATCTTTATCTTAATGTTTTCTTCATATTTGTTTATTTAAGAATGATTCAATACAGTTTAAACAGTTAGGAATGTTGGCGTTCCCTCGTCCTTCTGTTTGCTCAAACATTGTTCTCGAATGTTATTTCCATTATTTTCTATTAAAGTTAGACTAGAGAAGATATGGTTTGCCCCGATTCCTAGATTCTTTTCTCCAAAGGCAGATTCTGAAAGTTTCCCTTGGTGTTGACTGAAAGCAGACTAGGTTTAAAAGTACTTTATCTGATCTTAAGTTACACTCTGTTTTTCTTATGTGTTTTCATACTTTCTGAAGGTAATTATGTGGATTACTGGATTGTTTGTCAATTAAGCCGCTTTAATAAGAACTTGCCCAAGAAGTCTATGGTTAGCCCTGTCCTTGGTTGGTTTTAAAACAGTTACTTAAGAGGCTTTTCTTGTTTGGACTGACTATAAATCCTCTGAGAAATTATTATCAGTTTCCACCTCCTCCAACATTTTAATGTTTCCATTTCATCATTTTAATCTCAATAATCTTGTGGTATAGATGACTTGCCCCTTGGATCACACTTGATGTTGTTGTTCAATTAAAGCCCAAATATGACTCCATCGCCCAATGGACTAAAAACCAGCGTTATATCTATCTATCTGCCAAAACTGTTCTATTTGCTTGCAACTTCTCACTTTTGAAACTTTTGCACTTAGGACTTTCCCCTCAAGTAACATTTCATGCTCAACCATCCAAAACAAAACAAACCCTTGGCCTTCATAACTAGCCTAATATCATTACCTTAAGCTTTTCAAAGACAATATCCATCTTTGTACATATTGGAGAGATCCCTCTCCGGATTCAGGAGGGCTAGATCCTAGAATCCCAAAGTTTGGTTGAAATGATGTTAACTCTGTGATTGGACTCTCCCAATCTTGCTAATAAATTACAGAGACCTAACATTTTTTGCGACTCCACTGGGAACTGAGTGTTTTTAATACCTTTTAGAGGCCTCAGAAAACCCTTTATTCGAGAACATTTTGAGAGTAAAAAGCATCCTTTTCAAGCACTACCAAGAAATGGTAATCATGATGGAGCTTGTTTAAATCAGTGACAAACTAGGTCAACCCTAGGATTCTTTTAAGTTTTTATCTAACCTTGGAAAATCAGCTAGCGTAGCCATAAGGATAGATTGTCTTTGTTTCATAACCGTAGCTAAGTTTTGAGGCAAAGTTAGGAAATTCTTCTAAACCATAAATAAAACAATTCAAAAAATACCAAAAAATATTTCAGATTGGAATTAAATAAACATGGTGGTGGACCATAAGACCTTTTACCTCTGAAAGGAGCTAAAAAATTCCACTTGGCGACTCCACAATCCTAGCAGACCCTAAGACTCCACTGGGAAGAACCCTTATCATTATAAAATCAATCAAACTCAGTTAGAGGACTGTGGGATTTAAAATTGTAAAAACAGATTGGTTAACCTCTCCAAGATTGTCATATCTGGTTGAACTTTTCTTGTTTTAGGTCTAAACAACATAGCATAGTGGCTTCTAAAAAGATTCACACTAGAGCCCACTCAGACCCTAACCCACCTGAGATAGTTGATAATCCAGAAAGTATCCTTTGGAAGTCTCCTAAGGTTAAATTATTAACTGTTTTCAGATCACCCTTGAGAGCTAAATCAGTCCCTGAAAATCTTTCAGCTCTGCAACAATCACAAACTAACTTAGTGAACCCATTTATGACTAGGTCATTTGATGATATAATCCAGTTAGACTCTGAATCTTCACTTTCATCTCCTGAAACAAGTGAACATCCTAGTAGCAGGGAAACAACACCTCCTGATTTACATTTCCTTCACAATTTAGGTGTCTCTCATCCAAGATCATCTCAATAGTCTACTCCTGGTCCATCCACTTCTACTCACCCTACATCCACTGTTCAAACCACTTCACCTCAGCCCACTTTCCCTTCTGTAAATCCACCTCCACCTCCTGCCATGGCAACATGGTATGCTCCCTTAGTCCTTCCTGTACCATTAGGCAATCTTCCACGGGACTATCAGTCCAAAATTTCATTATATGATGCTAGTAATACTATAACAGCATCTCAACATGTGGACAAGATGAATGACTACTTTGACAGAAACGAAATTGATGATGATTCTGTCAAGTTGAGACTATTTGCTCAAAGTTTGGGGGGAGAAGCAAGAAAATGGTTTAAAGGTTTAACCCCCATAGTATTAACGATCTCCAAGCCTTCCATCAAACATTCTTAAACAAATGGGAAGTGAGAAAGAATCCTCTCCAAGTCCTTGCTGACTATAACAATCTCCATAGGAACCCTGGGGAAAGTGTACAATCTTATTGTACCAGATTTAATAGCGTCTATAATGCACTTTCCCCTGAACTAAAACCTCCTCAGGGCTCAGCTTTAAAAAAATTTCCTGAAGGGTTTGATCCAAACATGACATATTCACTCAGAGAAAGAGTTTTTGCGACCCTTGAAGATATGCAAAGAGGTGCTCTTTCTGTGGAAGTTAACCTTATGGAGAAGAGAGCGAGGATGAAAGCGGAAAAGAGAGTATCTTTTAGAGAGGAATCCACACCTTCTACTTCCAACTCAAAAATGGAGAGAATGATGGAAGAAATGATGAAAGAGATGAGCATAATTAAGAGAGCACAAGCAGATCAAAATCAAACTGCTCCTCAAAATAGGAACCAGAATCAGAATGTTAGAAGAAACCAACCTCCAAACAGACCCAGGGAAGATGATCAACAGATCACCCCTCCCTTTCATCAAAACTATGTAAGTGAGGTTGAAGAAACAGAAGACATAACAGAGCCAGAGGATATCAACATGTTTGGGGAAGAGGATGATGACTTTGAGGTTCATTATGATAATAAAAAAGTTCTTTACACACCTTACGACGACAAAAGAGATGATAATGAAAATTATTATCAGGACATGGAAAATGTCGTCATAGAACCTCAAAGAGAATATGACCTTAGAAGCAAGACCAGTCAACAAGCCCCCAACACCAAAACCTCTGACAAATCCTCTCAAAGCAGCACCGCAGCTAAACCCAAAATAGCCAAACAAAAAGACAAAACAATGGTTGTTAATTCTGATAAGGATAAGGAGAAAAACACTCAAAATTCTGAAAAACAGAGTGAAGACATCAGCAGTACTAACACTTCAGCTAGTACTCCTTCTACAACAGTTGTGTCAAGTAAAACAAATCAGCATGTTGTAATTGTTGATAGAGTGACAGCTAATAAGGTTGAAACAAGTGCTTCGAAGAATCAAACCCCTTTTAGCCTTGAACAGGAAATCTTAAAGATCAAAATCTTTGTTCCATTAACTGAGTTAGCTGCCCAACATGTATATAGGAACCAAATTTTGAAGGCTTTAAATATAGAGGAAAATGGAGATACAGTTAATCTTAGTGACGACCTACCATAGTTGATTTTTGGCCCTAAGATTGAAGGGAAGTTTCAAGAAGGACCAGTTCCTCCCTTTTATGTGAGTTTGAACATTCATGACAAAATTCTACACAACGCTATGCATGATTCCGGGGCTTCTCATAATTTAATGCCTAAAGCCGTGATGGAGAGCCTTGGTTTAGAAATTACCAGACCCTACAAAGACCTATACTCCTTTGACTCAAATAGAGTAAAATGTCTAGGATTGATCAAAGACCTCTGTGTTAACCTAGCCCAGATTCCAGCCAAATGTTTACTCATGGACATTGTTGTGGCTGATGTCCCCCCAAAGTATGGAATGCTATTATCAAGATCCCGGGGAGCTAAGTTACAGGGGACTATGCAGATGGACATGACATATGCGACCATCCCGATTTTCAATCAGACCAGAAGACTTTACAGGGAGTCTCATATGCAATACACGGTTACAAGTCAAGACAAACCACAAAACTCTCCTATATATTCTGTCAATACAGGCCTTGATTCTTTTATCATGTTTAACAATGAAACTCCTAGTGAGCAAGTCACTTTAACAGAATTAAAGGCCGACAGGGAAGAAGAGTATAATAACGCAGAAGTGTCCAAACAGTTTGCCACATGTGAAAACATTAGTAAACAAAGCATAGGTCTTGAGTTACCGGTTATGAGTCCATTGTTTTTAGGACTTAACAACCCAGAAAATACCCCTAACATTTCTGACATCATTCCTCAATCTATTGAAGAATTTGAGGAGTCAAAACAAATTCAATTGGGTGTTGCTAATCATGAACAGTCAGAGGGCACCATAGTTAAAAAGGACAATCGCCAAACAGACGAAACCGAAGACAGTGCTTTATGGAGTATGTATTTTGATGGGTCATGCACTAGAAATAATGCTGGTGCAGGGGTTTGGATCATTAACACTGAAAACAACCACACAGAATGCATCTCATGCAAATTAAACTTTCAATGTTCCAACAACATAGCAGAATATGAATCCCTTCTCTTAGGCTTGCATCTCTTGAAGAAATTAGGAGCCAGAAGAATTAATGTGTACGGGGATTCTGAGTTAATCATTAGGCAAATCAATGGGGAGTATAATGCGAATCATCCCAGACTTAGAGCCTATCGGAATGATGTCATGGATCTGTTGACAACATTTGAGGAGTCAAACCTGAGTTTCATCCCAAGGAAAAAGAACATTATGGCCCACAATTTAGCTTTTGCGGCCAGGACATGTCTAACGCCATATGAGACTGGAGACAACACAACTCCGATAAAATTTAGATCGGCAGTGCCTGATAACGAAAAATATTGGCAAGTGTTTGACAATGACAAACAAATAGAAGACTTCATGCAATTCAGAAATGAGTTCGAACTGCACAGTTCAGAGTCAGATTATGATACAGACTGCAGTGAAGAAAACTTTCTTGGTGAAGAAGAAACGTCTCCTCAACCCGCCAATATTAACCTATTGTCTAGCAAACTTAGGAACAAAACAGAATTGAGTGCAGATTTAGAAACGGAAGAATTACAAACTCTGCATTCTAAAGATGAAAATTTGCCGAGTGGTCTAACGCCTTTAGAGGAGTTGTTCGATTTTAACGATGTGGCCAATAAACCAAAACTGGAACCTGTAGAGACTGAAGTAGAGGAGTGCAATATAGGTAGTGAGGAAAAACCAAAAATGATCAAACTGTCCAAAACTTTGCTAGCTCACATTAAACTCAAATACATAGAGCTGTTCAAAGAATTTTCTGATGTTTTTGCATGGAGTTACGAAGATCTTAAATCCTATGACACCGAAATAATACAGCACAAAATCCCTCTTAAAGAAAACCAAAAACCATTCAAACAGAAACTGCGCAGAATAAACCCTGTCCAGTTGCCATTGGTTAAGAAGGAAATCATGAAGATGCACGATGCTGGCATTATTGTCCCTATTAGATATTCTGAGTGGGTATCTAATCTGGTGTCCGTTAGGAAGAAGACGGGAGAAATCAGGCTTTGTATAGACTTTAGAGACTTAAACAAAGCTTCGTTAAAGGATAACTACCCTTTACCAAAAATGGATCACATTTTACAAAGGGTGGTGGGGTCTAAAAGGATTTCGTTGTTTGATGGCTATTCAGGGTATAATCAGATTTTAGTTCACCCTGCTGATCAATTAAAGACAGCTTTCACTACTCCATGGGGCACTTTCATGTATGTGAAGATGACTTTTGGTCTAATGAACGCTGGAGCAACCTTTCAGAGAGCCATGGACATAGCATTCTCGGAAGAATTGGGCTTCTTCATCATTATCTATCTAGATGATGTCACTGTGTTTTCAAAAACAGATGAAGAACATTTATAACATTTGAGAAAAGTTTTCGAGAAGTGCAAAAGGTTTGGAATATCTTTAAACCCTAAGAAGACACTATTTGGTCTCCAAGAAGGTAAGCTTCTTGGACACATTATTTCAGAAGAGGGTATAAAGATAGATCTAAAGAGGATTGAGGCTATATTGCAAATCTCTCATCCTCGAAATATCAAAGAGTTGCAGTCTGTCATCGGAAAGATTAACTTTTTGAGAAGATTCATCCCTAACTTGGCAGAGCTCCTTAGAAATATCACAAACATGTTGAAGAAGGAGCAAGGGATAAAATGGACCTTGGAAGCAAAGACATCCTTTGAGCTGGTGAAACAAGCATTAACCAAAACACCGGTTCTCATAAGCCCCGATTTTTCAAAAGATTTTTATATCTTCTCGTTTGCATCAGAACATACCATTGCTGCTGTCCTTTTACAGAAAAATCCACAAGGACAAGAGCAGCCTATTGCATTCTTTAGCAAGGCATTGAGGGATGCCCCTTTGAAGGATAATATTATGGAAAAGCAAGATTTTTCTTTGGTTAAAGCATTGAAAGACTTCAGAGTATACATCCTTCACTCACACATCATTGCCTTTGTCCCTAATTCGGTTGTTAAAGACATTCTAACACAGGACCCAAATGGTAAGAGAGGTAAGTGGATTGCTGTTATTCTCGAATATGATTTAGAGATAAAACCCACTAAACTCATCAAGGGCCAAGGTCTAGCTAGATTAATGGCTGAATCCAATTTTGAAGTTCTTGATATTAATATGATTAATGCTTTGGACAGCCAAGAAGAATTCTCAACTCCCATTATTGAAAACCATTTTATGAATTCTCCTTGGTATGTTGATATCGTTTATGTTTTGCTTAATTTAAATACACCTCCCGGTTTGTCGAAAACAAAGGCAAGGTTCTTAAAACTGAAAGCAATAAACTATTGCATTGTAGATAGGTGTCTTTATTGGAAAAATGCTAGTGGTATATTGCTTAAATGTTTGCCTGAGTTTGATGCAGAGAAGGTTAAGCAGGAATTTCATGAAGGAGAGTGTGGGGGTCATTTGTATTAGAAGTCAACAACCAACAAAATTTTGAGGGCTGGTTTCTATTGGCCCACCCTTTTTCCTGATGTTCACAAAATGACAACTACTTGCCATAAATGCCAATTGTTTGAGGGCAAGAGAAAATTATTACCCCTTCCTTTGCATCCAATCACTGTTGAAGCTCCTTTTCAACAGTGGGGACTTGACTTCATAGGTGAAATCCATCCCTCATCTTCTGCCCAGCATAGATGGATCCTTACTGCCACATACTATTTCACTAAATGGATAGAAGCCATTCCTTGTAGGCAAGCCAATGATTCAGTTATTATAAAGTTCATAGAAACCAATATCCTCTCCAGATTTGGCTGTCCTACCAAGATCATCACAGATAATGCAGCAACGTTTGGATCAAAGAAAATGGTTGACTTCTGTCATAAATACCAGATAACACTAGGGCATTCCACAGCCTATTACCCTCAAGGTAATGGACTTGCAGAATCTTCTAATAAAAGCTTAGTGAACATAATCAAGAAACCGTTGGAGGACAATAAAAAGTCTTGGCACACAAAGCTAGTCCATGCACTTTGGGCTGACAGATTAACTTTGAAGAAATCTATTGGTATGTCACCTTTTCAGCTTGTGTATGGTACAGATGCAATCTTTCCTAATAGCCTTGGTGTACCAGTTATGAAGTTTATCCAAGAATTGCAGATTGAAGATAATGACATGATCAGAAGAATAAATCAGACCATTCATCTTCAGCAAATCAGAGAGGAAGTGTACAACAAAACATTGCAGAAACAGGACAGCATTAAAAAGCTTTTTGACAGAAGAACAAAGGCCAGCAATTTCAAGATTGGGGACAAAGTTTTAAAGTGGGACTCAAAGAGGGAAGACAAGGGAAAGCATGGTAAATTTGACAATCTATGGCTTGGCCCTTACTCTATTCATTCAGTTGCTGGAAACAATGCATTCTTCTTACAAGAGCTAGATGGAACAGATTTGTTTGGGGGTCCTGTCAATCGCCAGATGCTCAAGCATTACTTCTCTTGATTCATGATATGTTTTTAAGCCTTCTTTTTTCTTTTTCATTATGAATATTTCATCCACCATTGCATTCAAAGTTATGAAAAATCAAAAAATACAAAAACAAAGAAAGAAAGAAAAGAGGGCAGAAATGAAAAACAAGAAAGGCACGGCCCCATGCCAAAAAGAGAAATAAATCTGAAAGTGTGCAAGCTTAAATGCCACTCCTGCAAAACACACTTCTAGTTAGTTAAACTGTTTAATCTTGACTAATTAGCTTTCAATTTTCTGCTGATAGGGTAGTGAATTTGATTTGCCAAACCGTTTAATCTTGGCTTATCAGTAGATAGATTAGGATAGAAATTAAGGTTCAAACAAACTCAAAATCTGAACCAAAGTTTCCGAAGAGAGATGACTCAAAACTGTTTCATTTTTCTGAGTCATAAAAGAGGAAAAACTGGTTCTAATTTGCTCAAAATCTGAACCAAATATCCAGGAAGAGATAGCTCACAGAAAAAAGAAAAATCAGAGCTGTAAAGAAAAAGAAGGCCATAATGAGAAACTTTCAGATCTTAAGCCTTCCATTTTAATTTAATTTTCTGCAAATAATAATCTAAGTGCAGCTTGTTCTTATGCCATAGATCATAGCAAGTCAAACAACTCAATCTTGACTTTACTATTTTTAAATTTCTGTTGTAGAATTTAGAGAATGAAAGTTTGTTGGACTGTTTAATCCCAATAGACAGTAGACTAGGTAGAGAAATATCTGAGCTCAACTGTTTAATCTGAGTTCAGGGAGAAATAAGGAGTAGAAGTAGATTAGATTTCCTGCTTTCAAAAGAATAAAATGTTGTGAATAGAGTTTGCCAATCCAAGTGCACTCCAATGAAGAAAAAATGCTAGATCTGTAGGATTGGGTAGATAGAAAGCTTGTTGATAAAGGTCCATTGCTTTCATGGCTGCCAAATATGTTTTTAGAGAAGATCATTCAATCACAGAAGGACAACCCAATGGATGAGGCAACTAGTCAGCCTCCCAGAAGTCAAGTCTGAATTCTTGATGCCTTCAACAAGGCACCATCCCCAAGTGGAGCCACTGTTAGCCACCTATAATATTTTGTTATACCAAAAGGTGGCTAAATCTGTTTTGAGCCTTCAAGGAACAATTTTTCATTACTAAAATTTGTTGGCTCTCGAAGACTCCTTGTAGGCCTCATGCCTCTGTCCAAAATCTTCATCACTTTCCCTATTTTAATTCTGCTGATTTCCTGTAAGAAACTGCTGAAGAAACCATCATTTTTCCCCTTTCTCCCACTCATAACCAACCTTCATTTACTCCCCCTTTTCTCCATATTATTTCCCTACTTTTCATAAGTTTCTCCTTCCATTCATGAAAATCCTCCTGACATGGTTTAAAACTTCTTTTTGAGCTGTGTCGAAACCCCCAAATCCATTTAAAACCTTGAAATTTTTCATAAAAAACAAAGTTTCGTTGCTATGGACCTAAGCCCCTTGGGCTAAGCCCTAAACCACTTCCCCACCATACGCTTCGGGTCTGGAACCACTTGCTAATACGTTAAGGTGCTAATCGCATTGGAAAGAATCAAAGACGCAAGTCTTTGCCATACTCCAAAAGTTCCGATTGCGATTAGCCTTGCTGCTTAAGACCCCCGATCATATTATTTTCATATAACCCTGAGCCCGCCCCCGGCACTTAAAACTTGTGAATATTTTATTTTCGACCCTTTTCCTTTGTAAATTACAAAAACCCTCTTTTCTAAAGTTTTGATTTAATGAGCCAAAGTCACATGTTAAAAATAAAATGGTTAGATCAAAAAGACCGATCGTGCAATCGCAATCGGGGAAATTTCAATGGGTTGATCGGAAAGACCAGGCCCGCAGTTCCGATTGCGATTAGGCCCTTATTATATATAAAGCCCCGGGCCCATCAATTTTCATATATCCGAAGGCCCCGCAGGCGGGCGCCTATCCTTTGTATATATTTTATTTCCGCCCTGATCCATTAAACCTTCGTTTATATTAAAAACTTGGGGTTTTGATATGTTATAAGGGTTTCTGCCGGTTCTTTCTAAAAACTAATCTCCACCGTTGATCATAAGCTGATCAAACGGCCAGCGCTTAATCGCATCGGAGTTTTCCATCGCATACACTTGTTTGCTCCCGCCGATCGGCCATCCACCGATTCACTCTACGCCGTCGATCTGATCTGCAGATCGACGGACAACGCTTAATCGCATCGGAGTTTTCCATCGCATGCATTTGTTTTTTCCCCCGATTGTTGTTCCTCCGATTCGCTCCCCACCGTTGATCTAATCCTCGGATCCAACGGCTATCGCTTAATCGCCTCTCCCCTCTCGATTGCGCAATCGCATTGGAGTTTTTTGTTTAAATCACGCTCTTTTCCTCATCCCTCCGATTGCGACTACCCCGATTCATTTCCCACCGTTGATCTGAATCTTAGATCGACGGTCTGCGCTAAATCGCATCGCATGTTTCAAATCGGTGCATTTGCTCGCTACCCCCGATTGTGATCCTCCGATTGAATCTGAACCGTCCACGTGTCCAGATCGGACAGTCCAAAATCACTCCGACTTGTTCATCTCCCCGCTCTCCTTTTCACCTCTTCTACGCAAATATCCACCGTTGGATGTTTTCATCTGATGGATACGCTCCTCCCCCGCCTTCTGAAGCAGTTTTTCCCCAAAAATGCAGGATTTCTTAAAAAATTGTTTGTGTTTTGCAGGTCCCAATGCTTTTTCCATTATAACAAAGGAAAATAAAAGCCGAGGGTGACGATCCTCTGGTCTTTCGTTTATCAAAGGGAAAGAGATATAGAGGGTTTGAAGACACGTTTCATCAACGCTTCATAGGTGTTGATGCCATACGAGCCCAGCGCGGCCCTGCACATCGACAAGACACTGTTTTATTAAAAACACAGTTGAAAGAGTATCAGTGTTGAAGAACAGAGCGCAACAGAGCAGAAGATTGAAGACAAATTTAGGGATTACGGCTAAGATTGACTATCAAAAGCCTAATCCCCAAATTAAACACAGTTAAAGAAAAATCATAAGCATTTAAACAGACAGAAAGGCTTCCACCGTTTCAACTAAGGCGAATTAATTTTTCAGCTACCGTAAAGGCCACCTATTGCCTCAAACCATTCAAACAAAAGGTTGAGTTATTGAAGAAAATCAGATATCCGCCTCCAGCACAGCCAGGGAGTTACTTCTGCAAAGAAATCAATGCAGAAAATATCTACAGAGTTACTCCACACAGCACACAGAGCCTCAAAGTCAAACAAAGCTTCCACCAAGCTTTGATATTTATTGTGAAATAGTTAATGTAGTGATCCACCTGTAAATTTCTCCCTCGAGCCTCTCAAAGGGCCGAGAAGTCTTCACTCTGCATTAATTGTCCTTGAGATATTTTGTTAAAATCTCACCTCCTCATCCTTCTATAAATACCTCAGAAGAAGATGAGAAATTGTTGGTTGCAGAACTTTGAAATACACTTGAGCTCGAGACTTCTATTTGTACATAGTGTTCACTGGCCCTTGAAGCTCAGTTTGTGCTAGAGTAGTTAGGTTGAATAGTGAAGATGATTGTTGAACTGAAACATTGGACTTGAAGATTGTAACTGGTTTGACATCAATATAAAAGCTGTTTCTTGGGATCCTGGTCTTTATCACTGGTGAAGTGCTTCTTTCTTTGTTAATCGTTTTCCTTCTATGTATGCCATATTGTTCATTTTCCCTCTGTAAAGAACAATTTAAACAGGGTTAGGATTTTATGTATAGCAGTAACCTTCTCTGGCTGAGAAATCTGTATCTTAATGTTTTCTTCAGATTTGTTTATTTAAGAATGATTCAATACAGTTTAAACAGTTAGGAATGTTGGCGTTCCCTCGTCCTTCTGTTTGCTCAAATATTGTTCTCAAATGTTATTTCCATTATTTGCTATTAAAGTTAGACTAGAGAAGATATGGTTTGCCCTGATTCCTAGATTGTTTTCTCCAAAGGCAGATTCTGAAAGTTTCCCTTGGTGTTGACTGAAAGCAGACTAGGTTTAAAAGTACTTTATCTGATCTTAAGTTACACTCTGTTTTTCTTATGTGTTTTCATACTTTCTGAAGGTAATTATGTGGATTACTGGATTGTTTGTCAATTAAGTTGCTTTAATAAAAACTTGCCCAATAAGTCTATGGTTAGCCCCGTCCTTGGTTGGTTTTAAAACAGTTACTTAAGAGGCTTTTCTTGTTTGGACTGACTATAAATCCTCTGAGAAATTATTATCAGTTTCCACCCCTCGAACATTTTAATGTTTCCATTTCATCATTTTAATCTCAATAATCTTGTGGTATAGATCACTTGCCCCTTGGATCACACTTGATGTTGTTGTTCAATTAAAGCCTAGATATGACTCCATAGCCCAATGGACTAAAAACCAGCGTTATATCTATCTATCTGCCAAAACTGTTCTATTTTCTTGGGGCTCCTACATTCTGTGTAGCATCAAGTCTCATTCTGTCAGCGTCTGTGGTGTGCCTTCTGCCATTTCTTATGGATGGTTCTGCATGAGTGATTTCCTCCACTCCATGAACCTCCTCATGTGGTTGATCCACATCTTGAGACTCATCGTTGGGAACCAGCAATTCCTCCTTTGCATGCAAGTCTAGCTCCCTTTCAAGGGACAACCGCATGGCTTTCCTCTCATCAAATTTTATATCTTGTCGCACCACAATAATTCTGTTGTCTGGAAAATACACACAATAATTATGGGGTGTTTCTATGTACCCCACAAAAATCCCAACTTCAGTAGTCGGTTCCAGCTTCTTCCTGGCATCCTTGGTCACATGCGCATAAATAGATGAGCCAAAAATCTTAAAGTGTGAAACATCCAATTTCTTAGCAATGAAAGCTTCTTTAGGTGTACTCATGCCATGTACTCTATGAGGACAACGGTTTTGCACATAAACCGCAGTGTTGCATGCTTCCGCCCACAAATGCATTGGTAGGCCCTAATCATGCAACATCGCTCGTGCTGCACCCATGATCGTTATGTTCTTCTTCTCTGCAACCCCATTCTGTTGTGGGTTATGAGGCTCTATGAGTTCTCTTCGAATTCCTTATTTTCTACAAAATTTCTTGAATTCATTAGAGATGTATTCTCCACCATTATCACTCCTAAGGGCCTTCACTTGCTTCCCTGACTCTTTCTCCACCAATACCTTAAACTCACAAAACTTAGAGAATGTTTGATCTTTCTTCTGCATGAAGAATATCCAACATTTACGAGAAAAGACATCAACAAATATTACATAGTACTTATGTTTTTCTTTTGAAGCAACTGAGAATGGTCCACGCACATCTGTGTGAACTCTCTCAAGGATCCCCGAAGCTCGGTTCTCCTTCTCATGAAAGGTGGACTTTACATACTTCCCCATGGTGCAACCCTTGCACTAATCTAACTGAGAAAGTGTTCCCATTGGAAGTCCAATAGAAATTTGTTGCATGACTTTCAGGGCTCCATGATGAAGATGGCCCAATCGTCTATGCCATAATTCGCCCTCATCCCGGCTCACCACTTTTTCTACCTTGCCCATCATGGCAGCGCAACCATCTACCTCCATATTGTAGAGATTCTTAACTCGAATCCCTATCCTCTTGGCTTGACCCATTTTTTTATGTCACAATAAATCTTTTCCATCACTAAAAACAACGTCATAGCCTCTGTCCTCCAACATTGTGACTGAGACCAAATTTTTCTTCAGACCTGGTACATGCATTACATCTTTTAATTGAAATGGTTTACCTGAATCCTCTCAAAGGTAATGGTACCAATCCCGGTAGAAATATACCGTCTGTCATCGCCCATCTCAATATGCGTCTAGAGATCTTTCTCCTCCAAGTCACTGAAAAGTTCCTTTTCTCCCATCATGTGAAAGGAAGCGCCACTATCCAAATACCACATCGATCCCAATGCACTTGACACCATGCATGAAATCAAAGAGAATTCAAGCTCAAATTGCGAGGTAAGGGCCTCACCAGCTACAGCTCCAACAACCTTCTTGTTCTTCTTCTTTTGTGGATAGTTAGTAGCAACATTCCCATGTTTGTAACAGTGAAAACACTTCACCTTGGACATGTCCTGCTTCTGGTCTTTAGTCTCAGATTTAGAATGGAATTTCTTCCCCTTCCTTTTCTTCACCTTGGCAGCGAAAGCACAATCCTCTTCATCATCTCGCTTTGATGAAAAGCCATCTATGGTGTTCCGTCTGAACTCCTCCTGCACCAAATCCGACCATAGTCGTTCCCAATATGGAAATTTTTCCCGTCTGTTGACAGAGTCTTCATAACTGTGCCAACTCTTAGGAAGTCCTAGGAGAGCCAAACTCACCAAATCATCATCAGCGAATGTTATTCCCACACTCCCTAGTTCATCCTGACATTGAACAAACTTCGTGAGATACTTTTCAATGGTGTCGTCCTTTTCCATATTGATCTTCCTGAGTTTATCTTTGAATGCCAATTTCCTATGGTCACTGCTACTTTGGAATAGATATGTCAAAGCCTTCCAAATAACATATGGTGGGTCGTTCCCATGGATGCTTGAGACAATGTGGTCTCGTACTCCCTCCAACAGGATCCTCCTCGCCTGTGCCACTTTATTTTTCCATGCATCAATATTGGCAACATCTGCAGCATCTGACTTAGGAACATATTTTTCAATGAATTCCTTCAAGCCATTGTCTTTGAGTATTGCCTCCATCCTGTCCTTCCAAGCAATGCAGTTCGATTTTCCCTCGATTGCATACTCTAACCTCAACCCATTGAAATCCATTTCGATCTTGAATCAGCTGTAGCACCAAGAAAGTCTTTCTGCAAATTCAGATTCTATCCAGTCACAAACTCAACTCCTGCTTCACTTCTACAATTTTATGTGCTCTGATACCATGTAGAAATTATACAGCAAGCATGTATATCTTGGATTCACCCGATCTTACAATGTGCTAAAGTTAAATATTAAATCGCTTCTACAAATCTTTTGCGGAATTAAAAACACAATCGCTAATCACATGAACATGAAAAAAGATCAATCACACACAACACAGATAATTTCTCGGGGAAAGGTTACAGCTAAAAACCCCACTATCTTCTATTGTAAATTATATCACGGATCATAAAAAAATTACAGACAAAACTCTTCTCACAAGAGCCCTCAGTACATCAAATAATTGTCTCACATTGTCATACAAAAATTGGTAAATTCCTTAGCCAAATTATTGCCTCCAGACAACATGCCTTCACTGCGCAAGTATCATGGGCACATCCAATGTGTGTTTGCCTACATGTGTGCACGCGAATAATGTCACAAGTGATAGTCAACCTCTCTTTCACCTAGAACTCAACTAGGTCTCCAATGGATCTGACATGCATGTAGCTAATAATAGTAAATCCCCAGTTGCATGTGAGATCACTGATTGTGAATTAATCAATATTTAATTCACTAGATCTCTCACTACTGTATCTTCAGTTACAACTAGCACAACTGAGTTTAACTCACTTAATTGAGTTAAGTTGATTTACAACTTGCACCAACTCATGCACCACTACACTTCGAACTCTGTTACAACTAGAATTACTCTACATGTCCCACCAACCAACCTCTAACTCGAAATTCACTAGCTAACTGAATTTGCCACTTCAGTTAACAATTTCAAGTCCACATTGAGAATAGATTACAGTTTAATGTCCACCTAAATTAAGGGATAATAAAAATAGACATGCACCCAAAAATAGCCCTGTGGGCCCCACCCTAGTGTAGGTGCTTAATGCAACCAAGTTCTTAATGCACTAGTGTGGGTGTTGAATCTCAAAAAAAGAGGTGTCTACATTCATGAGTGTTTAGTGCTCTTGTTTTGTGCAAACTTGTTCAACGCGCTTAAGTTGTAGTCATAGTTGTAACAATTATCATTCACAATTATTGCTAATCTTCGATTGTTTCTTCCACAAAGCTCTTATTTCTCATACTCACAGCATTCGCAAGTGCGACCATGGGAAAAAAAAACATAGAAATTGAAGTTGTTCCAGTTAGGTGATGACCTGAACATCAAGAATCCAAATTCTCATCTGTTATATGATATAACATCCATAAATAAAGCAAGACACGGAACAAGATATATCAGTTATTCTCAACAGAAATCATCAAGGAGTAATAGTTAGAGGAGGAAGACTATGTCTCTTATAAGACTTATGAGGAAATTGCAAACTCACAGTTGCATAAGATAACAACTCAACCAAATATGGTGCCTTATACATATACAGTTCATTGGGCTCTTGACCATGTCAACTTAAAGAAAAATATCATCTTTGATAGCCGAAAAACTGTCATCAGTTCTTTCAGGCCACAAGATATCTAGAGTATGTACAAGCTTCCTGAACCTGAAATGGTTTACAATTTTGCATTTCTAAAGAAATTTCATAATGAGGAATGTGTACAATATGACCAAACCTTGCCTAAGCTTATTAAAGGTTTGTGGTATGATGAAAACAAGTTTAGAGAAGAAATCTCAAAAATGTACACAACTGCATCCTACAATCCTGGCCCATAATATGTTGTTATCATGATTTTCATATTATTTGGAGAAAATGCTCCTAATAAGTTTACATTAGACTATGTCCTTCTTATACATCGAACCCTTAGTGGTTATGCATTTAATTGAGTTACCATTCTCTCTGATGACCTTTGTAGGTGAATTGACTCCTATATCACATAGAGAATAGACGGGACTACCCCTCCTTTTTGCATGCCCACCTACATTATGGATGCCATTCGCTTCCATACTCCTTTCCCTCAAATTGGATGGAAATGGAACATCAATTCTCCCTAGCCCATTCATATGTATCATTCCCAGATATGGGAGGAAAATGAAAATAATTTCTATTGTGAAATTTGTCATTATGTTATGATCCCTTTATCTGAGAAATTCTTTGGCTCCCCACCTCCAAAACTAATTAAGGAAGTCGTTCAAGGTTTGAAGGGTATTAGCGATTGATATATTGAGGAAACATCCTATTATGTCTAAATTTATGGTTTCATATCTCCTCCACATGCTCTACCTAGAATCATTCCTAACATGCTCGTTTGTATGTAGGTTGCTTATCAAACTATCTCAACGGGTGTGGAAAGAGACTTTCACCTTGCCTCTACAAGATATGGCCCCATTCCCCTATCGAAACTGGTGTGTATGGATTATTCAACATTCCTCATGCTAGGCTCGAATCTAAAGCTTTAGAAAAAATTAAATTATTTTATATCGAAATCATGAAGCATGACCCTAATAAGATTGTATCTAAACATTGCAAAAACATAAGAGCTAGAAAATATACTGAGGTAGAACCCTTTTTTTGCAACCTATTCAAAAGTGTCTAGTCATTTCATGAAGTTATTGATAGCGTCCAAGAACTACCTACTCATAAACAAGCAGGGTTTCAAAGTTTTAGGAATACCATAGTTACCATATATTTTGTAGGCAACAAGCGAAATGCAAATTGCAGAGTCATCGACTCAGCAGGCAAACCTCCCTCCAATGTAGCTAGTTCAGGAAAATCCACAATAGATGGAAATATAGATTCCTCATCGGGAACCCCTTGCATGCACAAACACATAGACAACACTTATAGTCCCAAAAGGAAAAGAGAAAATGATATGGGAGGAATGGAATTTGTTTGAGAAGGTGCAAAAAGAGTTTCAAAAAACAAAGGCAAAAACCCTTTTAATATTGCACTCAAGAGCTCTCAAACAACCTCTCTAGGCTTTAAAATCTGTAGTAAACACAATCGAGATGAAGGGGCTACAACACTAGTTAATTTTGGGGTAGCTTCTAAAACCCCCCATTTCATTTATGCCATGCATGCCTTGCTCATACATTCTCTATGTCTAAGATATTTCCCTTATTGAGGAGGAAGAAATCCCTCCCACAAACTAGTTCTTTAGTAGCAAAAGGAGAGTTGTCATAAAAAAATTCAAATGACAATGTTTCTCCAATCTAGTAGAGAATCATCTATGATGGGTCCACGCAAAATGATGAACAATTGGCTAGGGAGATAGCAAGTTCGATGGGAGCATTTGCAAACGCAAATATCTAGTCAGTAAACAATCTCATTGAGATTATTAGTCAAAGGAACAAAACCACTGCTAACATTGAAGGACAATTGGCAAAAAATCATTCATAGTTTAATGAGAAAATCAAAGCCAAAATCTCAAAAGAAGAACAACATACCCAACAGATGAATAACTTTGAGCAATGATTGAAGGCTAACATGGCAAAGGTACAACAAAATTTCACTAGCTCGGAGAAAAGGAAGGATGCACATATTGTAGATCTGACACTACGAGTTAATAAGCTCATTGGAAATATGATGGATCTTGGGCAGTTTAAATGAAAAGCTTTATAGGTTAATGAGGAACCCTTGCAGGTACAATAACAATTATGCAAACACCTGAGCCTAGTGCAAATTCAACATAATTTGAATAATAGGTTTTTCAATGAAATTGCAAATAATATTGCTAAACTAATTCAAGCTAAAGAACTCCTCCCACAACTGATATATTGGCAAGGCATGGCCAAGGCATCACCACATGACCTACCCATTCTCTCAAACTCTAATAGACTCAAAGGTGAAGTCGCCTTGAAATTTTGGAAAATTAATTTGAGAAATTCAAAGGATTTAGTGAAGAAGGCTAAATTGTTTAGTGCTTTTATTATTAACTCAACCATTCAAGTGATCAAAGAGGTTGAATTTCCTAATTTCTCGTTTTTATACAAAAGAACTAAGGCAGATGTTTATGGTGCTAACATATAAAGGCATCAACAAGATTTTCAAGCAAAAATAGAGAAAGTAGAGATAATAGACATTAAATTTATCTTGTGGTTTTCGATCAAATTGCAAACCTACTGCCTATTAACTAGACAAACCACTTCAAGGTTTTAGCAGGACCTAACAACACTAGAAAATTGGGCTTATAAATGTCAAACTAATATTCGTTGCGATCCAACATAATCGATCTCCCATATTCTTAAGTTGCACTCTCAATAGAAGATGCACATGGAGGCCTCCAATTCATCAACCACCCACAAATAACTCACTCACCTATGTTTTTGTTCCAACAACTTGTTTGTTATCATTTCCATTTTATATTTTCAGTTGTAACAAAATGTAATTTTCTTTATTTGAAAAGTTTTGTATTAGTATATAAAGTGTGAAATTTCCACGATTGCAGCTATTGGGTATTATTCTCCTAACTTATGCAGTTTATTTGTCTTTTGTAAAATAATTCATAGAAAATAACGAACAAACCACTATTGCAATCTTGACAAATAAAAATTGTTGCAGAATATACAATACTGGAACTGAGAAAATAATTCACACACATAATAAATATGACACCAATATGTTTAGACAATCATCCCTGGAAAAACCCCTAAGGGAAAAATAGTACAACAGATGAGGTTTTTATTATTATTAATCTTCATGAGAAATTTGAGAGTACAATTATTTGCTTGCCTGATAATGGAAGAGCTTTGGAAAATAAAAATATTCACTAGAAATATAGTGTGGAGACACAAAGTATCCTCTGCTAATCTAATTGGCCTCTCCCAAGCCGCTCACACTTCTCCCTCGCATTTGCACAACCTACCATAAATACGCGATTTCTAGAAACAAAGTTCATAAGCATTGTGAGTTCTAGAAATTTCACTGCCTTCATTATCCTTAAGATAAATTTACACTATTTCATCATTCCATCATGACAAGCTCTGCTTACCAATCCCAGAAAACCCATTAGGGGCTCATGTCACTCATTTTGTCTATATTTTTTCACCATTGGCCCAAATCTCTATTTTTGTTTTACTTAAACCCTCCACTGCTACCTAAGGCCACCAATCAAACAACTCTATTGTGTCTCCCAAAAATACTCGAAGCAAGGATCGTCTCAAAATTTTTTTTGTAGGCTCTTTAGATAAATCAAGTACATTGGATTTTGGATCTTCAATACATCAGTTTATCATAAACTTTGTTTTACACTTGATGACCCCAAAATCTAAGTTTTTAGTCCAAAAGCCAAATCCAAAGAACCTTCCACAAGGTCACCTAGGGTTTCACAAGTCATAGGGTGGATTTGATGTCCTAAAAATCTCTGTTTTTCCTGTATAAAGAGACTGCTTTCAAAGAACAAGAGGGACAAGTAACTTTGTCCAAAACTGATCAAAGGGCCATTCAAGAAAGTTCTCCTTGGCCTTGTTAAACACACACATGGTGTATGAAGAAAGATAAACACACACATAGAAAGATAAGCATGAGATACTCATTTTATTCACCATAGATGTACATTTATAATACAATGGTGTGACTCTTGGATTCATCTTCCAAGGTCACTTGGACTCCTTTGTGACTCTTCACCTTCCACACCTACCCATAGAGGATTAGGTGTTCAACATTCCCCCCCTTAATCCGAAGGGGTATGTATGAGTCCAAGAAGAGAGTTGTAATAAAAATCTACAAAGTATGCATGGAAACACTTAGGCTGAATCAACTCTCTGAAATGTTGGCATAAAGAGGTGGTTTAAGGATGACCGCCAACACTGGAATGCAACGCTTATTGCAGTTCCCGAAACTCTTCCAAAAATTGCAAGAAGCTAAGGGCTTATGCAAGAGGAATTGTCCCTCATATTTGAAGAGGAAGACTTTCAACCTAAAAGAAGGGAAGTCTACAACCTGTGATGGTTTAAGGATGACCACAAACACTGGAATGCTTGATGAAATTCCTGGAACTCAACCAAAACTGGCAAGAAGCTGAAGTCTTCTGCTAGAGGAAGTGTTCTGAAAGAGGAAGAATATCAACCTCACATAGATGGTTTAATGTTGTCCATCAACCAAAGGCATGCTCATGAGCATCCGTATCTCTGGCTACAACTCTAAATCTGGAACGACAGGTTGTGGCTCAGGCTCGCTTGAACTGCTGTGTCTCTAGCTACAACTCTAAATCTAGAATGAGAGATTGTGGCTCAGGCTCACTTGATGTGACTTTGAAGCTTGTAGATGACCACCATTTCCCCCCCTATCAGGTACAAGGTGAGATGATGGCGAAAACTCAACTGCAATTTTGTTCAATATTCTAGAACAAGTTCTGACATGCGACTTAAACATCTTCTTGGTTGTTGATGCCCATTGCCAAGAAGCGATCCATCCAAGATGAATCTTTGTTCTTGTAGGAGGCTTGTTTCTGAAGCATTTGTGTGAAGAATGGGTGTGTCGACCACAATGCTTGCATGGATGAAGATCAAAACAGTGATATTTCATATGGCCAACTCGATCACAGTGTTGGCATTTTACAATCTGTTGTTGTTGTTGTGGAAGTGGAGCAGGATCTGGAACAACTGCAGGTGAACTGTCATAAAGGAATCCAGCACTCTGAAATTTGATGGGCTTGGAGTAGTCCGAAATATGAAAGGACAACTCCTTGTCATATCCAAGACATGTTATGTGCTTGTTGTGGACAATATCTTCCCAAGGTCTGATGATGGGCTTGGGAAGTGCAGACTGAGCTATTGCATTTGCATGTAAATATGCTCTTGTACAAGGACTTGAATGTAAATCGTCTGCAACTTTATATTCTTGCTGCTGATGGGAGTCCTTCTCAATGTTCTGAACAAAAATAGGTTCAGAATGATGACTCTTTTTCTGAAGTTCATCTTGCTGAAGCTGAGACTCCAACTACAAAAACTTGATCTTTTCATGTGCATTTTGCAGACAAATTTTAATGTCCATGAGAGTGCTTTTGCTGATTTCTACCATCTCATCAATAGTGGAATGCATTAAGGCATTCAATAAGTTTAATGCATCATCAATTCAATCCATTTTTATTAACAATGCATTTGCATATATCTCACACACTGCCAAATGACTGCAAATTTAAAGAATATAAACAGTGCCTAATGCTTATGAACAATGTGCACCAATATCATTCATTAACTCTTGTGGTTCTATTATCAGTAATAGGAGTAACAGTCTCACTTTGTAATATTATGGAGGAGACTTGAATGCTCATATGTATAGATGCTTCGACTATGGTACGAACAAATATTATATGAACTTGGCACTTTCTTGACAGAAAACAATATGCTCTCAATACTCATATAAATGGAACATTCATTGGAGATCCAAGCCTTAATGCAACTTATAGCTACTTGTATTAGACCAGCGAATTCGGAGGAGAAATACTCATATCAAATCAAGATAAAAAAATGGAAGAACTATCAAGATGATGAGCTAACATAGTCTTCTGAGGGCTTACCACTCACCTCCAAACTCCATGATGGTCCACCTCCCTCATGCTGGCTCACCTTCCACCGTCTCTTCGGCTACCTCCTCTTGCTCCATACAATATGGCCAAGCCACAGAGGGATCCCCTACCATTGCTGGAGTGAAGCACGATAAGATGGCGACGCCAGCAGGTGAGTGGGAGGAGCGCTCCAAAGGAAGAGGGAGGCCGAGCGTTATGAAATCAACGCAGATAAAGTGCAGGTGCTGTTGGAATCACTTGCACTTGTCGGGATAAGGCTGCCGCTGCACTCGAATCAATTAAACATAACACCGTAGCACGATTCACTAAAATCTGTTGCGATTGAATTTTGAGGGCCTGAGAATCAGACTCACCCAATAGAAACAACTATTGAAACAATCAATATATTCACACATGTCTCTTCCATTGTAGTAGGAATTGCTGCCAGTTATGAGAAATATACAAAATTCGTTCATGACAACAATAAACTGATAAAATTTAAGATGATGATCCCATCTCTGTGAGTTAAGGAGTGAACATATGATAACCGCATGGCAGTTCCGCAATTCTTAGAACAATGAAGGAAGACGATTTGAGTTCTGTCCTCAGCCTTTGGAAACCACAGACATTTCTGCATTAAGGTTCACCCCGAGAGGAGGGAAGATGAGGGGAGCGCTGCAAGGAATGCCTTCGCGTGGAATGGAAAGGAGTGAATTTACCACTGTGGCTTTATAACTTCCGCAAGATATTCTTGAGTGGTATGGTTCACACTTTGGGTGTGAGAGGTCCCGAGTACGCTTTTCGGAATGCCATAAACTATGGCTCTACACTCTTCTACTGCGAGGGGAGGCAACATGCCAATCCACCACAAATTATGGTTCTACACTCTTCTGCTATGAGGGGAGGCAACATGCCAATCCACTGAAAATTATGGCTCTACACGCTTCTGCTGCGAGGGGAGGTAGCATGCTAATCCACTGCTAATACACTGTCACCCAACTCAGATAAGTCTCTAAGTTTTGTCTTTACTAGAAAACTCTGCCAGCTCTCACACCTAAGATTTCTATTGGTTCAAAACACTGTCCCAAAATTCCAATAATGGTCACGCTCAGCAAGAATGAAGGAGAAAACTTGCAAGAAATTGTACCAGTTTTATTTGAGGGAATTTGGCCCAGTTATGAGCAAGAAACTCAGCCCATAATTTGCTAAGGACTCGCCCAGCTCCAAAGAAGAAAGTCCATGGCTTTGATATGGCAGAAATGTCTGGTAGTATGGAGCGTTATATGTCAAGAGAGATTCCAAGCATTCACATTCACAGGCCAGCGCTATTCATAATGTTAATGGGACCTCTAAACTTGGTGCTCCGATACCATGTTAAACACACACATGGTGTATGAAGACAGATAAACACACACATAGAAAGATAAGCATGAGATACTCATATTATTCACCATAGATGTACATTTATAATACAATGGTGTGACTCTTAGATTCATCTTCCAAGGTCACTTGGAATCCTTTGTGACTCTTCACCTTCCACACCTACCCATAGAAGATTAGGTGTTCAACAGGCCTAAAGCACACAACGGACAACTGCCCTTGCTCACATTTCTGCAAAAAGATCAAGATGGCCATTGTTACACAGCAATTTGTCACCATCCCTGCAATCCCCATCCCGCACATTGGAGGGCTCATTTCATGACCTGTGAGGAGAGACAAGACTTGAAAATAATTTCATTGCATCCCCCTGAAGATGAGCTTTCATTGCCCTGAAGACATCTCCCTGCAAAAAACCCTAAAAATAGCTCTTTTTCCATTGGCGCGGTTCCATAGTTCAGCCCTCACGCCAAGGGGGCAAATCCTCCAAAGAGGGCACGCCAATTGGCGCTCTGTCATAGAGCCGCACCCGCGCCAACCATATTAAGAGGTTTTTTTTAAAAATAAAAGGCGGAAGTTTCGTCCTAACAAATTCCTGGACTGATATCTATCTTGAGTTGGGAGGTTTGGCCACGGATTTCCATAGAGAGCAAGTGGTTGCCACCTCTCATGGAAGCTTCCTTGATGATAAGGCCAATCCCACAATTATAGGGATCCCAACTCCCCTTCCTCCATCTATAAAAGCTTGCCCATCTCCATTGCAAGCTAGTCTTCAAGTTCCCAAATTCCCAAGAGCCTTATGCTGCAAGAACCTCCATAATTCCCTTAAGGCCAATTCAAGCAAGGAGACTATCGTCAAGAGCTGAAGAGAGAGGTTTGTCCCATCCTTGACAGGCTTTTCGAGACGTGTTCTACTGGCAACCCCGTCCGAAGGAGAATTCGGCGTCAGAACTATGGTTGTAATTTTCCTTTGATTGATTATTAATGAACGACTATTGGTTATGGTTCCACTCTTGTTGTTTATGACGATGAGTTATGTCCTTTCTGACTGACATATAGTTGCATCTACTGGATTTTATGCTTGCGTTTTTTTGTTTCTTGCATGTGCAGGTGTCCCATCACGGAGATCGTGGAGATCATGATCTGCCAGGGCTAAGGAACGGGAGCGCCACCTCTTCTACAAGCAACAACGTTGGATTCCAGGTAAGCCTTCATCGCTAGTTGGTCTATTTGCAATTAGGAACCTGCATTGTAGCGTGAACGATTGTTGCTAGACCCAGTCTGGGCTAGTAGGGATCGCCTATGTCCGCAGAGGGGATTTACCTCCACAAGAAATTGGTGACTCCACTGGGGAATGTCTAGCTTGTTGTTGTTCTGCTTTGTAAGCTACAGACGGAGCCTGAAGTTAGCCAGAAAGCCTTCGAAACGCTTTTGCTCTGCATTAGCGAAGTAGATCAACGCTGCTTCATTCAATATCCAGTTTAGTTTATGAACTGAACACTTGGAGCATTGTCTTGTCTTTTCAATCGATCCTTGATCCTCCTTGCTTGATCAGCTCTTTTGGGCTGGTTCTTTCTGTGAATTTGGTTTTTGGATACCTTTATCATCACTAGTCTCCTTGTTGGATTGCTCTTTTTTATTTTTGACTGGTAAACTCGACTGGCGCGCTTTTTAGCTTGACAGTCGCGCCCATTGGCGCAGATTGCTAGTGTATTACCCGCGCCAATTCTGTTCTAGTGCTAGTTTCAGCCTCACAGTCGCGCCAATCCTATGAGGTACTAGGGTTTGCTTTGTTCTGAGCTTTCTGAGCTTGATATGTGTGTGTCTCGCTTTGAGCCTAGATTACATGGTTCATTTGAGTCTTGGAGATTCTGCTTGAAGTGGTGAGTCTGGTCTTGGTTGGGAGAAATTCTTTGTTTTTTTTTTCATTTTCAGGCGTTGGCGCTTGTTGTTAGTTAGCAACCTGCGCCAATTGGCCATTGGCGCTAGTTGTCAATGTGCAAGTCGCTCTAGTTGGCGCTAGTTGTCAATGTACAAGTCGAGCCAATTTCAGGGTGTATGAAAATTGAGTCTTTTTCCCTAAATCCTTCACCAGTGTGTCTTTCCCTTCTGGTCTTTTCACTGTATGAGCATAGATTACATTGCTCATTGTTTGAAATTTCTTCTCTCCATGATTGCTTGATGTAAAAGGGAATGAATGCCTTGTTTTGATCTCGTGCTTTGGAAGTCCTCTTTGTGTTTGACCTCATATGTCTTGTCACCTTTTAAGGGATTTCGTGACAAAGTGTTTGAAACAATGATTGCATTCTTAGTGTTTGTTTACATCTCTTTTGCATTCATCCTTCATTAAGGAGATTTGCATTCTTTTAGTTTTCGTCTCATAGTTTTCTTTTCGTTAAAATGCATTAGATCACATTGCATTGAAAAGTATTTTTTTGAGATCCATCATTGAACTTAGATTACATTGTTTAATGATTGAAAACTAGAAATCGCTTTGATTGCATTCTCTTTTATTAAAATTATGCATTGAGTAGATTCTCATTTCATCGAAAAATGCATTGAGTGCATTCTTATCATTTGAAAAAGAAAAGGAAATTGTGCATAGATTACAATTGCATAGTTTTCGGAAAAGAGGATTTTGCATAGATTACATTGCATTATTCGCATCGTTGAATGTTTGAAATTACTTTTGGATAGTGAAAGTCATCTAGTTTGGAAGGATTTCGTTTGCAGTGTTGTTGTTTGTTGCATCATTGTTTGAAGCTCTTCCCTTAACTAGATAGCATTCATTGAATTGAAAAGTTTTCTTTTCTCATATAGCTGCATATAGGATATTGTCATATGACATTCGCTAGGGCCTGAAAACTGAAACGTAATTGAAGATAAACTTTAAAATTTACTCAATTTACACTAAGGCAGCATTGAAATCTAATGAAACACATTTAGAGGTCTAGGCTAGAGACGTGTTCCGGTGTCTTAAAACCTAGTAGCTGTCGTTCGCCTCTTGGATTTAGATAGCACTAGTACGGACTTGTGCTCCCCGTACCGTCACGTATATAAAGGGAGACCCCACTAGGTTTCAATCCTTTATCCATAGGAAGCCGAGTCTGCCGCCCTATACCCGTGATACACCGAACACAGCATTCGGGGAGATTGCCTGCACGTACGGAAAGTCCTTGGTTGATTTATTTTTCATTATTAAAACCAAGGTGTATATTGCAGTTCACGGTTATTTGGTACACCCTTTTGCCTAGTATTCCTGAGTAGTCATTTGATCTTTTCTGACTCCCTAAATTTGAAAGGATCACCAAGCGCTTGTCCTTTCACGCTTGTGTCAAATCTGAAAGAGATAGAGTCATCTTTTCGACCGTTTCTCGACTCTTAAAACATGAAACGATGAATTTTCTTATTTTTCAATGTGGTAAAAAATTAATCACCCACGATCACATGCCTTGTTAGATTCTGCTTGTTGACCGTTTGATTGTGTGTCTTGACTCTTTTTCAGCCCGTGTGTGTGTTTGATCTTTTTCTCTTATCGTTGCTACCATAGTCGCGGAACCTTCGGTTTTGTCTACTGGTAGTCCTTATACGAATGATTCATCAGAGGCTTCCCAATCCTCTGCTGAACCACAGCAGCCCATTGTTTTCGAGTTTCCTGACGGGGGACCGGTTCTTTCTGAGCGACCCTTTGGGGGACCAGTTGAGTTCAATTGGCCCTTTTCTGACCCTTTGTCTGAATTGAGATTAGGAGTTGATTTCCTTTCTCTTACATCGGGTTTGCCTTTTATAGCTGTTGTTTTTTCTCCTAGTCCTCGTCGTCTATTACGATATCTAGCGGCAGGCTCAAACATGAGTGATTCCAATGAGGAAATCCCAACGTCCGATGAAGATTACTAGTTATTTCCTCGGAGATTATTTCCATGAGACGACTCTGAACCTGCGATCATGTCATCATCCGGTCTCTCATTTCCAGCAGGGTATAGATCCTTGGGTCAAATCATTTCCGCCGCCGCCTCTCTGGGAGTGTCAGCTCCTTCTACGAGGCCGGTTGCTCCTTCATTGGGGGTGTCTCCTCGGATACCCGTCACTTCTGTACCCGCTCGGCCCACTGTCTGTGTGGCCACCTCTGCACCCGCTGTCACGGCGCCCTCTGTGAGGGCTATGCCACCTCCTGAAGACATTTATTTAGCTACTACTATACCAGAGAACATCTCTCCGGAGGAGTATCGGTTGTCTCTACAACAGCCGAACCCCGAGGTTGGACCATCCTCCCAAGATCCCAACCGCTCTTATTTTTCGCACTATGCACAGGATGGTACACCCGTGTATGCTTTTCCAGGTCAGTATGACGAGCACGGGGACATTTTACGTCTACCCGCTCCTGAGGCTTACCTCCATGCTCAAGGTTTACCTTATAACCAGGCTTATAACCCGCAAGGGCAACCTTTCCAAGGCCAACCTTCGGGCCAACCTGGCTATCCTTATGACCCATAGGGGCAGCCCATGCAAGGCTATCCTACAGGCCAACAAGGGCCATCGTACGGTCCGCAAGGATAGTATTACAACCCTTCTGGTCAACCTGTGCAACCTCAGCCGGGGTACCAACCGGGACCGGTCTATGTTCCTGGGGGGTAAATCCAGCCTTCTCAACCGATGCAACCGCAGTATCCCGTTGTTTCCAACGTTTCATATCAGCCAGGACCATCCTATGGTCCTGCTCCAGGTCAAACCGGTTACCAGCAACCACTTGGCCCTATTCCTCCACCAGGCCAACCGGCCCATCCGGTACAACCTGGTGTTCCGCCTCCAGGCCAACCGGCCCATCTGGTACAACCTGGGGCTCCTTTACAGCCAGGTTAACCTGCGCAACTGGCGCAGTCTGTCTATCCGGGTCAACCTGTTCACTCAGGGCAGCCCGCTTAGACGGGTCAACCTGTTCACTCAGGGCAGCCCGCTTGTTCCATTAACCCTGCCCAGCAGCCGATTCATTCGATGCCGCAGCCAAATCAACAGCTGCGCCCTAGTTATTAGGCTCCGCAGGGTTCCACCTATCAGCAGCCGACTCATCCTTAGGGCGATTATTATCCTCATGGTCAATCTCAACCGAATTATAACCAACCCCGAGGCTCTCGGTATTATCCTCATCCACCCGGTTCTACCTATACTCAGCGGCCAAATCCAAATGTTGCTTACAATGGGCCGACATATAATCAGGGTCTGTACTCTGGTTATCAAGCCCCACACACTGGTTACCAGCAGCCAAATCATTCTGGTTATATGACCTACACCCCCTACAGTCATAATCCTATGGGACAGAACCCTTGGGGGCAAGGATATTCCCAACCAGCGTGGAGTACAGGTACCGGTCCTCATCCCGGGCCTGGCATGCGGGTCAATCCGCCATTGTCGTTTCTGGCCACCTTGGAGTTGTCGGATGTTTCAAAATTGACCAATGATCCAATTTTGCATAATCCTTATTGGCCTCCGGTTCCTACCAAGATACCAGGTGATTGCCCCAAGTTTGAGGGTAAAGCTGGGGAGGACCCCCAAGCGCATGTAATGACGTATCATCTTTGGTGTTCGTCTAACTCTTGGGTCGATGATTCAATTCGTCTGTGCCTCTTCCAGCGCACTTTGACTGGAGCTGTTGCTAAGTGGTACATTGAGTTATCCCGTGGCATCTTCCAAGACTTCAATTCCTTAGCCATGGCTTTTCTGACGCACTTTCAGTTACCGGTTCGCTATGAAGCTGGGACGCACCTCCTGACTTCTTTGAAGCAGGATAAAGCCACTCACATTTCTGATCACATTCATGAGTGGCGACGCTATCGTAGACTGATCAAGTTTCATATACCTGACCATATACTAACTCACTGGTTCACCACCTCCTTCATGAACAAAATCGCCCAAGATATTGCAATGGGAGCATGTGTGACGGAAGAACAAGCCATTGCGCGTGCCCAATATATGGATCTTGTATATTCTCAGTCCGACACGCTTTATGATATCTTGCCTGATGCTCCATGGTCTGGAACCTCTAAGGCTCCACCTACCCCTGCAGTGGATGGTGTCATTGGTTCCGTGTCTCAGAATTCGAAGAAATCTTTGAATGGGAAGCAGAAGTCTAATTCTTCCAACAATACTCCTGCTCATCCCGCCCCATCAGATTCTGGCAAAACCGCGGAGGTGAACGCCATTCATGCCAATCCTACGGAGAAAACCTCCAAAGGGAAAAATAAGGGCAAAGTTAAATCCAAATCTGACGCCCCAAATCCAGAATCCAAATCTCGTACTGAGGATGGTTCTCAACGTAAACCGAAGTACCCCTGCCTCATTTTTGAAGGAGACCATTATACTAAGGATTGTCCATGACGATCTGAAGTTAGTCAACTTCTCAAAGGCTCTAAAGGGACTCTGGCAGTTCTTAAAGAGCCATTCCCGTCTCAGCAGACCCAGATGGTTGAACAGTCATCACCATCTGCACCATTTGGGTCCCAAGTTTTTATGATAAATGGTGTTGCACCTATCTCTGTCGCTACGCGTTCGAAGGATTACAACGAATCGTGACAGGAACCCAGGAAGGCAGTTGCGGATGGACCACCTCCTCCACTTGTCTCCGGTTCGTTTGAAATCGAGAAGCCTACTCCTGAACCTGTTGTGAAGCCACCTTCTAAAGGTGTTCTTCGAAGATCTTCTTATAATCCGAATGCCCGTGCCACTCAGCACTACAGTAGTGTTGAGGATTTGGCACAGGCGCCTTCTGCCATGTCTGCACTAGAAGTTCTTCAAAGTTTTCCTTCACAACAGAAGGCTTTATTGTCTGCAATCGATGGCATTGATCCCACCGATTCGAGTCTTCTCACCTTCGATTTAGAGAATTTCACCCCCCGACTTCCACATCAGATTTCTCTTGTTATTCAAGTCAGGATTAACGTCCTTAACATCCATAGGGCCGTTGTGGATGAAGGTGCCTCTACCTGTGTTATGTCGTCCGCTTGCTGGAAGGCCATTGGCTCTCCAGCCCTTTCGTCATCTCCCAATACCCTAGAGGCATTTGATGGTCGGGAATCTAAACCCCTGGGTGTTCTCGAGATTTTAGCGATCACTTTACAAGGGAAGACTATTAACGTAGAAGAAGAGGTGGTTGATGTCAGGCTCAACTACAATATACTTCTCGGCCGCAGCTGGACTCATGCCATGCTATGCGTGCCATCCACCGTTTTTCGACTGCTTAAGTTCCCTCACGAGGGAAAAATCGTTACGGTGGATCAGTTATCCTTCTTCACCTCCACCTCCGAGAACAACGTTCCATACGTGGATCAGATTCTGAATCCCCCTGACAGTATAGGACTCAGTCTCTTCAAAGACCCCGTCCTTATGGGTATTTTTCTCGCACCACCACCGCACACCGCTCAAGTTAACATGATTTCCAGGTCTGATGACCCCTGGCTCATCCCTACGCCTGAGCAGGTGTTTGAGTTTGGAGAATCAATGCCCTTGACTCCAGTAGAGATTAGCTACTGTGAAATTGTTGCCACATCTAATCCTCCACCTCCTTAGCATGCTCCTTTGAGCATGGCTCTAGATGTCTACTCTCAATTCCCCTGGCTTGGTCAGGCCGATTCGCCTGATCCTCTCAAAGAGACTTTTCCTTCCGATGAAGCCATTGTTGAAACAATGTCTCTTGAGGAGCTGCCTTGGAGCGATGGGCATCATCGTTCCTCGTTCATGCCTAGCTTGGGGGAAATGTCAGATTGTCTAGAGCGTTATGCATCTCAGGTTCCTACTCCTCCTCTCCAAACGCCCATTTTGACGCACGAGGTTTTTTCGGAGGGAAACCTGAGTAATATCACTCAAACCATCCCGATCAACATCTCCGTTAAACCGGGGATCGTTGAGAATATACACGTGGGAGTGACTTGTTCTCCTGATGAGATTCAAGTCTATACCGATCTTTTTAAATAACTCAGAGATGTGTTCGCCTGGTCCTACGAGGAAATGCCTGGGATCGATCCCAGTATCATAGTGCATGAGATTCCAACCTACCCTGGTGCGAAGCCCGTGCGCCAACGCTTACGCCCCATGTATCCTCGGAAAGCCGCTGCAATTAAGGCAGAAGTTGAAAAACTTCTGAACGTGGGCTTTATTTATCCCATCCCCCTCACAGAATGGGTTTCCAACATTGTCCCTGTCGATAAAAAGCAGGGTACTATTAGGGTCTGTGTTGATTACCGCGACATTAATCGCGCCTGTCCAAAGGATAACTATCCCACTCCGTTCATAGACCAAATCATCGAAGAATGTGCCGAAAGTGAGATTTATTCCTTGATGGACGGTCTCTCGGGATATAATCAGATCAATATCGCACCTAAGGATCAACACAAGACTACATTCATTTTTCCGTGGGGTACTTTCGCGTATAAAAAGCTCCCGTTCGGCTTGAAGAACGCTGGAGCCACTTTTCAGCGTGCGATGTCTTATGCTTTCCATGACATTCGCCATATCATTCAGCCTTATCTGGACGACTTGCCAACTCATTCAGCTAGGCGAGAGGACCACCCTGAGCACCTCCGCCAGATTTTCCTTCGTTGTAGGCGCTACAATATTAGGCTTAATCCTCATAAATGCGTCCTCTGCATCAATTCTGGCCGTATTTTGGGTTTCATAGTCTCCAAAGACGGAATTCGCCTTGACCCTTTAAAATTCGAGGCCATTATCAACCTCCCATCACCCTCCTTGTTATATCAGTTACAGAGTCTGCAGGGAAAAGCAAACTTCCTTCGACGCTTTATCCCGAACTACGCGGAGGTGGCTAAAGGATTCACACGCCTATTAAAGCAGAACGCTCCCTTGCATTGGGATGAAATTGCTCAAGAATCCTTTGAGAAGCTGAAGACGTTACTTGTTAATGCTCCGTTGCTTCGTCCTCCTGATTATCACCGCGATTTCACTTTATATCTCGCCGTCGCGTTTAGCACCATAGCTATGGTTCTGGTGCAGGATGATGATGATGGTAGTGAACATGTTGTTTATTATCTATCACCAAACCTTCTCGATAAAGAAACGCGTTATGCTCACGTCGAGAAGTTGGCGTTAGTTGCAGTACACGCTGTGCACCGCTTTCGCCACTACATCCTGTTGCGTACGATAACAGTGGTTTCGGATTGCAACCCCATGACATATATTCTCTCTCGACAACTACTGGGGGGAAAATACTCCAAATGGATTGTTATCCTACAAGAGTTTGACTTAGAATTCACTACTGCTAAGTCAACCAAATCACTTGTCTTCGCGGATCTTATATGCTCACTCCCAACAGAATCCACTCCTTCACTCTCCGAGGATCATATCCCGGACGAAACTCTTTTCCTTATCAGTACTCGCGACCCTTGGTATGGCGACATAATTGTGTATCTTTAGACCTCCACATTTCGGTCTGAGTTGACTAAAGATGCCCGACGTCGGATTCGGCATCAGTCCCAACCCTACCGCATCGTAGGTGATACCTTATACCGCGTTGGAGTAGATTCGGTACTCCGTCGGTGCCTAACCTTGGAAGAGGCTGAAAGGGTCCTAAATGACTGCCACAGTGGAGCCTGTGGTGGACATATGTCCGGATATGCTACTGCCCAGAAAATTCTGCGAGCAGGTTACTTCTGGCCGTCAATATTCAAAGACTGTATCATTGCAGTCTGTAAATGTCACGGGTGCCAGGTGTTTCAGCGCAAGATGTGCGCGCCGCCTCTCCCTTTGCATCCTGTTATTACCATCAGCCCTTTTGCGAAATGGGGCATGGACTTTATGACGTGTAACCCTCACTCGGCCGGGGGGCATGCGTATATAATTGTCGCTGTCGACTACTTCACCAAGTGGGCCGAAGCGATGCCTACACTAGCTGCTGACGGTAAGACAGCTGCCCAATTCATATTCAACCACATCATTGCACGTTTTTGGGTCCCGCAAGCCATCGTTACTGACCATGGTACTCATTTCCGAGATTATATGATGGCCGAGCTGACTTCAAGGTTGGGCTTACGCCACGATAGCTCAACGCCATATTACGCTCAGGCAAATGGCCAGGTTGAAGCAGTGAACAAGGTTCTGGTCACTATGCTTCAACGAACATTTGGTATTCACAAATCTAATTGGCACCTCCAACTATTCTCAGCTCTATGGGCATACCGGATGTCTGCAAAGAGTGCAACTAGATTCACACCATTTCAATTGGTGTATGGTCTGGAAGCAACTCTTCCGGTTGAATGCGAGATTCCTTCATTGAAATTAGTTGTAGAAATTCTACCCGACACTTCTGCTGAGGAAGAGCGTCTTTTGTATCTGGAACGGTTAGATGAAAATCGCGGCTTGGCTGCTTTAGTCATTGAAGCACAAAAGAAGCGGGTGAAAGCTCACTTCGATCAATCAGTTTCTCCTCATTCCTTTGTCGAAGGGGACCTCATCCTCCTGTACGATCAAGAACATGACAAGCTTGGGGCTGGTAAGTTCCAACCTATGTGGCATGGGCCCTACATAGTAAAACACGTTTTGAAAAATGGGGCTTATGAGCTTATAGATTATGAAGGAGTTCCGCTGGCGCAGCCCAGAAATGGGTTGTACCTAAAAAAATGCTACGCTTAAAGTCATTTTTGGTGTGGTGTGTGTACATAAGTGTGTGTTTTTTCATTTGTGTGCATGTGTGGTGTGGTGTGCGATGTAAACATCTTTCTGCTGATCGGGTCTTCCTGATCGTGCAGATGTTCATTCATCCGTTTTTTGGTTTCACGGATGGTGCCTCTCGCAGTACCAAGAATCTGTCTTCGGCGGCCTGGGTAATCTATGATCCTGCTGGTGAGTTGGTCAGCCTGCAAGGTGTGTGTCTGGGACGTACTACAAATAACATCGCGGAATATAGTGCTGTGTTAGAATTATTAACCGAGGTTGTAAACCTCGGTATCCGTGAATTACTTGTGTATCTAGACTCGCAACTTGTAGTATCACAACTGAATGGTCATTATTCAGTCAGAAACCCATCCATTCTACGTCTGTATCTGCGTATTCGTTTACTGGAAAGAAATTTTGACTATATTACATATCAACATATACCCAGGCATATGAATACATTAACAAATGCAGTAGCTAATTTGGTGCTAGATAGACATTTGCGCAATTTGTAAATCATCATCACATGTAAAAGGAAAATACATCCAGAAATAGATATATATATATATATATATATATATATATATATATATAGATATCGAATGTTTTCATAGTGTGCATCACATTAAAATAAAAAATATACATGTTCGCCTTAATACATCTGGAGACGACATGTCTCTCAAAAAATATGCATGATAAATGCCCTAGGAGTCTAATCTGCATGGTGCTCATGATAACAAGTGACTGCACGCTCTAAGCGTCTCAGAAGTCGGTTGAGGCGATTAGGCACTCCCACCGTATGTCTCTGGTACGCCATCGGTACATTTGCCAGTCGGGCGTAGTCTGGGATCCCTCGGGCGATACCCTCAAGATTCTGGATCAACTCCCCCCCCTCTGCACCCTCTGCCTGAGGATCAGGTGCGGGAAGAGTCCTCCGCGCGATAGGAGACATACTGGCTGGTCTCTCTGGGCCCACGTTTGCATACATATAAAATGTGCCAGGATGGACATGTATTAACAAAAAAATCATAAAACATAAAAATAAAAAAGAGAAGAGGTCATACCCAACTCCTCGTCCCAATCATCTCCCTCCTGCAATGGGAGATCTGGGTCTCCAGTGAAATCGGTTCCTACATATGGCCAGTATTCCACTACGATCAACTAACGCCGCAACCACCCAAAAAACTCCAACCTCCAGGACATCTGTTGGCCACCTCCAGCTCTGGGCATCAGTGCTGCCCAGTGAGCCATTCTTGGCTCTCATGGAATCGGCTCAGCTACTATGGCCCCTTGGCCCTGGAAGATTGGTAATCGTTCCAGAATGAACAATACCAGGATGGAACCGTAGCCAAACTGTTTCAGTTTGGCCTGCTTGCACTTCGTGAGCTGTCTCTTGATATTTATTGTCACGGCTGTAGCCCAGTCGAACAATAGGGGACTCATGCGCTCTGAGGCCAGTAAGAGTTGGGCCTTTGTTGCCTCGTGTGGTGCCTGCGATCCCGCAGCCCGCGTGATGGTATGAAGCACTACCCTGAGTGCTAAATCAGGAATAGTATGGATGTCCACCTTTCCACTTCCTGATCCTAGTCGTGACCCTGGGCACACTCGTGCCATCACTTGCTCCATCTTATCACCAGATGGTCTGCTCCCTGTCAATATGGGCACCGGACCTCTGCGCGATAATTCGGTTATGAAGTATATGTCAGAAACCTCCAGTTCTAATACCCGGTCCCGTAACTTGAACACTTGTTCCTGTTCGTCCCATATGCTGATCAGGTACTGTAGAAGCTCAGGCTGAGCTCGTAAACAAGGTGTCAGGAATAACTTTTTAAGCCCGCAGTTCTTGAGGGCATTCATGCAAGTTTCATTCTCTATGGCCTGTTCATCCTCTTCACCGTGCTCCCTCTCTTTCCACTCAATGACCATTTTGATCGGTTGCCTGCATTGACATGGTAAAAAAACTCCAATTAGACCTCTGTTATCCTTGAAAATTCATGCAATTCATTCATTATGTCGAAATTTCAAGTGAAAATTTGTATTGCGCCGCTGGCGCGATTGTTTTCCCAACAGTCGCGCCAGTTGGCGCGGGCCCTTTGGAAATAAAATTCCATTGGCGCGGGTCCATGCCGGATACCCGCGCCAATGGGCGGAGCCCTAAAAATTCAAAAATTCCTCATAATAATTCTAATATACAATGAAAATCTATGAAAAATGGATTGAAATGGAGTACAAAGAAGTGCCTCTTACCTGGAACTGATGGGAGTCTGAATGGTAGCCCGGATCGGTCGCAATCGTTGTCAGAAGTTCGCACACAAAATGGACCACTGCTGCTCTTCGGTGAGGTAAATAGTAAAAAGTAATTTTATTTTTACCATTTGACATATTTATAACTTTTTGAACTCAAAATAGTTATTTTTCTGAATATTTTAATATATTTGTGTTAAAAATGGGTTTTACACTTGCTTTTTGTGCAGCAACATGTCTTTTACGCAACTTAAACGGTGAAACGAGTTGTATTTTATACTTTTTCAGACTCGGTAAATACACGAAAAAGTGACTCAGGAGTCATCTTTCAGCTCTTTTGTGACTCTCTAAACATGAAAATATTGCCGAGGCCCTTGTCGTTTCGATCTCGTTAAAGTGGACACGAATCGACATCTACCTAGTATACGTTTACCCCTTTTTCGGACTAGGATGGATTATTTACGAAAAAGGAATACCCTAGCCTATCGTGACTGGGAGGTTTTCTCGGATATTGTTTTCTACCTTTTCGGGTCCGAGGAACTATTTACGAAAAGGGACCGCTGGAGTTTACTTTTCTGTTGTCTTTTCAAACTCTCTAAATATGAAAAGACGCCGAGTTCTTCCTTTGTCAGACTCGTTAAACCCTAATGACATTGGATGCAGTCGAAATGACGTTCTCCGAGTTCCTCCTTCCTAGGGCTCGTTAAATGTACAAGGATGGATTCGCCCGAAGGGCGGACTTATATTACAAGAATATGTTATCCCCTTCAAGCTTGTTATCAAAAATGATTGGGGTACTCGCCAGAAATGGTGGGGGAAAATGGAACCAACATCATTGTCGTGTCGGCAGTATGTCGCTCTTGAACATGGCACTTGTCTGCATTCATGTCGGGTTGGGGACATCTCATCTTGTTTTTCACTTGCCTCCGTGGGCTTGGATAATCCCTTTTGACCTCTCATCTGCTCGTTGTCTCGTGTCACCATGAACTCTGATCCGTTGATGTCAAATGCTACCAAATCCACTATTGTGCCGTTATATGTTCAAGAGAAGTTGACCTCTGCAAAATATCAACCTCCCTTTGATTCTCGTTTGATCCTGATTCACAAAAAACATCATGTTCCTCTGTCTCGTGTCGATGATGTGGGAAACACTATGGCCCACCTTCGATCAAGGTCACTTCCTATCGACTTCAGCCCATTATCCAGGAAGTTGATCTAGAGACTCCCTTATGGTACCTTGGAGCCTGCATGCCTCAATGGCAGGTTCGTCGCATTCGACGTGAGGTTTTCATCATTGGCCTCCGATCGAGTGATTCTACGGGTGTTCGACGCCAGCTCATTGATTCGCACGCCGTAGATTGTACCTATAGTACCTTGAGAGCCATTGTCATTATTGGTGGTTCCTCTCGCGTCTGTTAACAACTTTCATCATTGGCTGGTAATCAGACGATGTTCTTGCATGTTCGACTTCAGCTTACATATTCGCATGCTTGAACTTGTACTTTGTTTGGGTCGAGATGGAGCGCAAGACTCGGACTCGCCCGTTATAATTCAAGTCGTTGTTACACCATTTTTTGGTCATCTAACTCTTCATCACTAGATGGACCCAAGTACACCATGTAAGACCAGTTTTACCCCAAGTAAAACTGCTTTCACTATGTTAATTAGGAAACCCCAAAAGGAATAATTAATTAAACCATTATTTAATTATTATTCCCAGTCATGTTTAACCCAAAAACAAAGAAATTAATGAGATAAACCCATAGTTATCTTATTATTTTCTAGGAATAATTATTTAAATAATATTCCTTGTTAAATATGACCAAATCAACCACTATTAATCAACTAAATCATTATTTATTTGATTATATCCCAACCACTTCCTTAAAAAGATAAATAAATCATTTATTTATTTATTTTTCACTAATCAAGGGATTTGACCCAAGTCAAACACCCTTTCCCTCCAACAAATAATAATAAAATATTCCATAGAGGTGGATCTAGATTTGGTTAACATTATTTTAATCATGCACCAAGATCTAGAATGACCCAATATTTTATTATAAATAGGAGGGTTTTCCCCTTCATTCTTCACCTTTTGTTGCATATTAGATCACTCTGGATCTATACACTTGGTCTCATTTCTGCCATTTTGCTCCCATTGAGCTCTACCTTCTACATTGGGTTTTCTACATCTACAAGAGAGAGAAAGCTTAGATCTGAAGTGCCGAGGACTACAAAGAACCCATCCCATTGAGGAGATCTGGATACACCTTCTTGTTTCCTCCCAGGTGCCCTGTAATATAAAAATTCATTCAAAAAATCGTGTTCTTGTCTTGTCCGTTGGATGCATGGAGCAAACTCTTTACTTTACTGCTTAATGTCTTTTCATTTATAGATCTGTTTGTTGCAGCACTTTAACTACTAATTGCAGATCTGAAGATGTTTTGCAGCCATTATTGTTGTTAGGGCTATTAGTTATGCGTAGCTAAAGTGGTTCTTTTTCGTACGCTTCGACAAAGAATTCATACTAACATGCGGTTTTGTGGATTATTATGATTAGTTACATGACTCACTGATTGGATGGCTGCGACCATACCTGAGTCTATTTTATCAATCCTTATTGGATGGTTGCGTCCATGACTTGGATTTGGATTATTTTATACTCTGTTATGGATGGCTGTGCCCATACCACGTATATATATCATGTATCTGAGACATCAGTTGTACTTCGCTCCGCAGGTTTTCCGATGGCGGTGTTTTCAGTCGGCATGTTCTCGTAAAGCATTTCACCCCTCTCTCTCTCTCAGGCCTCATGCTTTAGGGGGCATCTGTTACACAGCAATTTGTCACCATCCCTACAATCCCCATCCCGCACATTGGAGGGCTCATTCCGTGACCTGTGAGCAGAGACAAGACTTGAAAATACTTTCATTGCATCCCTCTGAAGATGAGCTTTCATTGCCCTGAAGACATCTCCCTGCCAAAAACCCTAAAAATAGCTCTTTTTCCATTGGCGCGGTTCCACAGTTCAGCCCTCGCGCCAAGGGGGCAAATCCTCCAAAGAGGGCACGCCAATTGGTGCTCTGTCATAGAGCCGCACCCACACCAACCATATTAAGAGGTGTTTTTAAAAAATAAAAGGCGGACGTTTCGTCCTAACAAATTCTCGGACCGATATCTATCTTGAGTTGGGAGGTTTGGCTATGGGTTTCCATAGAGAGGAAGTGGTTTTCCACCTCTCATGGAAGCTTCCTTGAGGATAGGGCCAATCCCACGATTATAGGGATCCCAACTCCCCTTCCTCCATCTACAAAAGCTTGCCCATCTCCATTGCAAGCTAGTCTTCAAGTTCCCAAATTTCTGAGAGCCTTATGCTGCAAGAGCCTCCATAATTCCCTTAAGGCCAATTTCAAGCAAGGAGACTATCGTCAAGAGCTGAAGAGAGAGGTTTGTCCCATCCTTGACAGGCTTTTCGAGACGTGTTCTGCTGGCGACCCCGTCCGAAGGAGAATTCGACGTCAGAAATATGGTTGTAATTTTCCTTTAATTGATTATTAATGAACGACTATTGGTTATGGTTCCACTCTTGTTGTTTATGACGATGAGTTATGTCCTTTCTGACTGACATATAGTTGCATCTACTAGATTTTATGCTTGTGTTTTTGTTGTTTCTTGCATGTGCAGGTGTTCGATCACGGAGATCGTGAGGATTGTGATCTGCTAGGGCAAAGGGACGGGAGCACCACCTCTTCTACAAACGACAACATTGGATTCCAGGTAAGCCTTCATCGCAAGTCGGTTTATTTGCAATTAGGAACCTACACTGTAGCATGTTTGATTGTTGCTAGACCCGATCTGGGCTAGTAGGGATCGCCTTTGTCCGCAGAGGGGATTTACCTCTTCAACAACCATCAACCTAGAAAAGAGGTAAGGTGACAGGGTGAAATCATCACAAGAAGGTCATCTTCAGCAAAGAGAAAGGAAGCAGGCCTGTGTTTAAAGAGAATCAAGGTTTTGTGACTAATTGGCAAAAACAGTGTTGCCAAAGCAAGAAACAGTACAAGGACCACAAGGGCAGAAGTCACCGCAACACCACTAAGTACACATTGAATATATTCAGAAATAATAAATGAATTTTGAAAGATTATAGAGAACTAAGAAGACAACATTGTTTAATTTTCTCTAAC
Organism: Pinus albicaulis; assembly: GCA_034641835.2. NCBI lineage: Eukaryota > Viridiplantae > Streptophyta > Pinopsida > Pinales > Pinaceae > Pinus > Pinus albicaulis. The sequence goes on from CM076580.1 coordinate 1,822,560,830, forward strand.
AGCCCTAAAACCTAGGATTTTGGAAAGATGGACAGAATAGGTCCAAGACAGATGATAAGGCCTCCTTCTTAACAGTAGATGGCATTCAAAGGGTTTCAAGCTGCCCTCTAGGGTTTGACAAAGAAGCACCGATTCCACCTCACCAAAAGGGAAAAATGACAAAGAATATCAGTACAAGGGCCTGAGTTTTCAAAAGTACGGTCAGAGGCCTTTAAAAGGATCAAAAGGAGACAGACATAAGGTAAAGTTCCAAAGGATAAAATCATTAATGAATATGAGTTTACTATTGGGAAAAAAAGGTGTCAAAACTCCAAAAAGGCACTAAGGAATCAAAGGAAAATGTACTATAGGCACCTACAGAAAATCAGAAGTGGCCAAGTGAAACCATGGCATGGTATAATTTGTTTAAAATCTGTGGCAAAATAGGTATGTTCCTACCTAAAAAATCAGTAAGGAGATAAGGGACATGTTCAGGTCACCTACATTCAAAAATGGCAAAAGAGGACAAAAACTGTGTTTTTAATTTGTCAATAACACGCCTAAAGCAGTTTGAATAAATGCCCAGGTTTTCAAAGATAAAAGAGATGAAAGAGGCCTTTACACCCCCTCAGCCAACCATCACCACATAGAAGCAAAAGTACCTTGAAGAGAACCTCCAAAAATCTTGCAAAAGATAAAGTTATCAGTGAAATGACAAAAATGGGTTGAAGACATAGTAAAGTGGGTTTTAAACTTTGATTTATTTCTCTCAAAGAGTATAAAAGTCCTTTTGTTTTCACTTCAAATTCACTTAGCCCTTGGACGAGAGAAAAATGCTTAAGGAGGAAAAACAGAGGTTTTCTGGTCATTTTTGGTAAAATTTCTCGGCGATGCGCATAGAGCCTTTGGCGTTGCGCACAGGGGGGAAGAGACAATGTTAAATAACACTGTGTTGCGCATAGACGGACTGGAATTGCGCATAGGCACCGGCGTTGCGCACACGCCCAGGTCAGAGCCCGAGTTGCCCACAGAAGTGGGCGCTGTGCACAGGGGAGGACCCGATAGCCCATGCAGGGGCCTGACCCGTACAAAAACAACACTGCACTGCACACAGGTTTGCACGACAGCCCGAATCGTCGGCGCTGCGCACAAGGGCACCCGACCCGCCCGACGCTGCGCATAGAGACGTGCAGAGGGCACAACTGAAACGACCATTCAGGTGGCGCTATGCACATAATAAGTTTGGCCAGAATTGCCAAAAATTGGTCACAATCAATCTTTTCCTCCTCAAATTTGCCCCAAGCTCCTGCACGAATTGAAAAAGCATCGAATGAGGAAAACAATGATAATGAAACAAGTCAAGAGGAGGCAGAGCAATTATAAAAGGAGGACAATGAAGTTAGTAATGATGATGATGAGTTTGAGGAGCTAGAAAACAATGATGCCCTTGACATTGATGGACAAGAAAGCAGCTTTGAGGCAGAAAGTAAAGGCATAGAAGACAGTCAAGAGGATCATAGTCACAATGAGGATGAAATGAAGAATCAAAATGGCAGTGATGTTGACATGGATACACCACAAACTGATGACCAAGCTAAATAGTAAAACAGAGATATGGAGGTTGATGACACGTCATTAAATGCTGAAGTGAACTTGCCAATTGACCATGAGGACAAAACAGAGCTCAAAAATGACCTTGATTGTCATGACAGTCAACATGACAGTAGTAAAAATCAGAGTTTTGAAGGCAGCAGTGAGGCTCACAACTCTCCCAATGACCAAGATGATGATGCACAAAGTGATGGGAGACCTAGCAGTGAGGGTGAGATGGAAGAGGGGTTTACACACAGCAGACCAAAAGGTGAGAAAGAAGGCTTTCCAGAAGATTATAACATTCATGACAAGGACCCTAGAGTAAAAATCATTAGACCTTTTTATTTCCCATACCATAGGGGGAAGAGGGATGTGTTTGCTGCCTCAAAATTCAAGGGGCCATCTCTTCTCTAGCTACCAAACCATTGGACAAAGGTGAGAAAAAAAATGAATGAAGATGTTGAGGATCAACATGGTGAAGAAAGAGAATTTGAAATTATACATGTCGAGAGTGAAGAAGAAGAGGAAGAACAACCTAGAAGGAGGCCAAGGACCATTGGGCTGAGAAAAGCCTTGGCCAAAGAGAGGGAGGAAGAATATGCCCTAGCTGAGCTAATTCCTATCAGTAAGCTACTTGATAGAGACATAGAGTTTGATAGGGGTTCATGGCTTGAGAGGGCAAACATAAACCTAGATACCAAGCTGAAGAAGGCAAATGATGGTTTGAACCTATAAGGAAGATGACAAAGCATTATGCAAAGAAACACAAGCTTGTTTGTGCCAAACTAAAGGAAACCCTGCTTGAAGTCCAAAACCTAAAGGAGGAAAAAGAGCATGAAAGCCTTGGAGTTCTGGCTAAATATTCCCTACAGGTGTCCAAGACCTCTTGAGGGACCACTACACCAATTTTGGGCAAATTTGAACAAGATTTTGTTTTTTTTTTTGAAATTTTGAGGTCTCTATGCGCAACACCCTTAGCGCTGTGCACAATACTCATACATCCTCATCTTTAAAACTTGACATTTTTGGATTCCTCTCATCATCAGTAGTCTTCTCACAAAATTTCAGACCATTTGGAGTAGTTTTGACCCCCCAAAAGGTCAAAAAACACCTAAAATTTGACCATTTTGGCTCATTTTTAGCACGGTGCTGTGCATAGAGAATTGTTGGGAGAATGGATTTTTGGATAGGAAAATGGAACTAATTTAGAAAACCAAATATAGATATAGAAATCCAACTTGACAAGCTTTCCAAGGAGCCATCACGGAGCAAAATCCGACATTGGGAAGGGGTCCAAAACTTAGTCACAAAAGACCCTATTTTCTGCTAAAGTGGCGCTGCACAAATGGACTGTGTAGTGTGTTTTTAGACAAAATGTCAACAAAACACACAAATTGATGGCAAAATGAATTTTTAATATTTTCTTGGGAAAAACACTCCAGATTTCATTGAGGAGTTATGCTATGACATTTTTCATTTATTAGCTTAGATATTATGTGTCTTGGGCCTTGCATGGTCTTCAAGCACATAAATGGCATTTATGATGAAATTAGGGTTTCTAGAAGCCTCTAATGGTTTCCACCTCCTCACTTGCCAATATAAATAGAGCATGGAGGTCTTATTGTAAATGTTGGCATTTGATGAGCTTTGAGAGTAATACATGGGTTTTATGAGCTTGGAGAAGAAATTGGTGTTGTGGAGTTGATGAATGGCTTGTTTGGCTTGATGATAGAGAAGCTTATTTGCAGGATTCCTTAGCTTGGTGAATGGTGATGTATTCTTAATTTGTTTATGTTTTCTTGTTATCATTATGTTTCATCCTTCTTGGTTGCTATAAATAAAAAAAGTATAGGTTGAGAAATGCTCCTTGAGGCACCTCAGTCCTCCTGTTTGTTACAACCTTAATGTTTTCCTCTGTTGGTTGTGTTTGAAGAATTATTAGCTTCTCTTCAAGCCTCCTTATGCTTGTTTCGTTTCATGTATGGATTAGTATGTTAGTTTACAAGTATGATTCACGGTATGCCCTGCTTATTTGAAGTTGTTCAAACTCTGTCTTGAAACCTCTCTTTGGAATATTGTTTGCTAGGTTAAGTCAAAGAGGTCTTGTTTGATATTGCCCTTTGTCCATGCCTACCAATTTGTTTCAGAGTTCTCTATAGCTTGATTTATGATGTCTAGGAGTTCCCTCTTCATAGATTAAGTTATTTGTAATCTTGTATGTTTTCCCAAATTCTGGAGGTGAATTTACTAAAGTTAGAAGCTCTTATGCTTTCTATGTTTCACTGACATGTTTATCTTGGATATTTATTTGTTTAAAATATTATCATGGAGTAAATGGTTTTCCCGAGCTCATGCTTAGTATCTTGTGCTAATCATATTTAAGACCTCCTTGTTCATAGGTATTTGACAAAGGATTCTTGATTGACCTTTGCCCTACCTTATTCACAAACTTAATGTCCATCCCACTTCATTCATAACCTTAAAGGATCCATTAACCCTGCTAGATTGGCCTTGCACTGCACTCTGATTCATTATTGAGACACCCTTGAATTTTATTGACTCCATAGCCCAATGATTTAAAGATCTCTCACTCCACCTATTCTACCAGTTCATCTCACCCAACCAAAACAATCAACAAACCCTACACTTAACAACTAGCCTAAAATAAAAACCCTAAGAGAAAAAAGAACACATCCTTTGCACCCAATAGAGAGAGCCCTCTCTGAGTCTAGGAAGCATAGGTCCTAGGACTCTAAAGACTAGTTCCATGTTACCCTCTCATTTGGTATACCAATCTTCCAAATCACAGGACACTAACATTTTGGCGATCACGATGGGAAATTTTGAGTATATAGTTGCCTGAATACCTCTTAAGACTCTTTGGATGCTCAGTTTGACTTATAAAATCCGATGAATTTTCCACCTCATCGCCACACTAACATTTTGGCGATCACGGTGGGACCTTCTGAGTTAGTGACAAACTAAGTATTCCTTAGATCTCAAAAACTCACAAACATCCTTAGATTGGTATTTAGTTGTTGATGGTGGACAACAAGAACATCCTTAAAATAGTAAACATCATCCACCTGGTGACTCCACTGGTCTTCAGTAGCCCTGTTGACCCCACTAGTTCTCATAAACCCCCTGGGAATGCATTAAGCAATCCCAATCATGCCAATGGTGGACAACAAAGTTGAAATCTTCCACCTGGCGACTCCACAACCCTCAATAGACCTAATGACTCCACTGGTAGAGAAATCTAGACTGGTTGAAAAGATGCTGTGACCTCTTTCTGATAAAAAAAGATGGATCCAAGTATGAACAAAGAGACAAAGCTAGAGATGTTGATAGATACATTCACCAAACTGATGCATCTACTTGAGAGGAAAGGAGAAAAGCACAAGGTTAAGGTTGGTGCTGCTTATTCAAAACAACCTACACTTTTTGCTTGGAAAGAACAAACTCAAGCACTACAATACAAGAACAATAAACAAAATATGCATGATGAGAAAGATTGCAAAGAAGATAATGAAGAAGGTTGTCAAGTAGGTACTAGTTACTTTCCTACATCTAGTGCTTCACTATTAAGAGAGCATTACAAGCAAGTTGTAAACAGAAACAGAGAGGAGTGCTCTAAAGAATCAATCAACCATCTTGAACTCACAAAATCTGAAATAGAGGAGGAGATAACACATTTAGAGTCTCTACCCTTATGCTTTGACTCATTTCAAATTATAAAAGGGAATTGGCATCCTGAGAATATTTCAGAGGCAACTCATGAATCTCATGCTAACTATCACGAAAATCAAGAAGAGTTGGTTGAGGATGAAATCAATCAGGGAATGAAAGAAAACCCACAGGATCTCTCCAAAGGCCCAAGTAATGATTCATCATCTCTTATAGGTGAGGCTCAAGAAGACATTCAACCTCTCAATCAGTTTTCACAAGAGAAAGAGGAACGTTGTAGTCGTTTCCAAAGAGAAAGAAAAATGCCTCCTTTTTTAACTTAAGAAGAAATAAATCAACTTCTAAACATGCAGACAACCTCTAAGCCCTCATATGAACAAAAAATTTCGGTTCATTCTCCTGCTAGTCTTGTCTACCATAAACCAGAAAGTGAACTTGTAGATCTATTCAAAGAAGAACAAACTAGTAATCCAACATGTTTAATTGGTGAGATTATTTATGATGACTCTCCAAATTTTGATCAATCTAATGATGATGATGTTTCCCAAACAAAAGCTAACGTTGCATAGCCATCGACAGTTGATTTGTGGGATGAAGTTCACTATCATCAGATTGAAAGCAGTAATCAACCAAGACAGGTAACCTATGACATTGATGGGGAAAGCCTTGAAAGTTTAAAAGAAAGTGAAGGGTCTCTGACTCTTTGCTCTACTTCACTTCAGTCCATCAGAAATAACTTTCACATAATTGGAAATCAACAGTCTTTCAGAATTGATGTTGAGGTTGAGGAAGATGACGAAATTCTTGAGCAAATTGTCAATAAAAAGCCTTCTCCTGAAATGGTTGAGATCATTTGGAACATGGAATCATCCTTAGCTCCAGATCTGTACCCACCAAGTTCCATTAAATTACAAATTGCAGATGAAGGCTTAGAAGTTGATAATCACATGAGAGTTGTTACACTACCTTCTTGGGAAGATTTATTGTCAAAAAATACTCTTGCTCATCAACATGATGGCCTCCCTACAGAATTCAACCCACTCAATCAGAACATATCAAGTGTGCTAGAGGACAACATTGCAATATATGATGAGTCTACCAGTTCAGATGATCATGAAGAAGAGGGAGAGTCTATTTCCCAAGAGAGTCCTAAGCTCAGCCAAGTGGAGGAAGAAGAAGTCCTAGATTAAGCTTATTTTCCAAATCTTCACATTCAGGTATTGTTTCAATATCCCTTTGCTGATTTGTTAGATGCATTTGAAGAGGGAGTAAAACATGTCAAGAGCAGTTTGATGCAAGGTTTAAAGAGAAGTTTAGGCACCACTGTTAAAAAGCAAGATATATGGGAGTGGCCCTTCTGTTTGTCCAACATACTCAAGGAGCTGAACAAATATCAATCATGGAATCATCTACTTGATTGGTTGTATTGGAAAAGAGAGTTCACCAGCTGAATGTATGCCTATAAGTTAGATTAGGATAGATAGGCGCAAATAAGCTCAATCTTTGAGCATCTATTAGTTTTAGATTACTTTGAAAAATCACAAGAAACACAAAAGCATAGAAAGAATGAAAAATAGGCAGATTTGAAAAGAGGTACATCCCCATACCCAAAAAATAGTAGTACTGAAAGTGTGCAAGACTAATTGCCACTGTTGGTTCAAAAAGAAGGTCTTGTTTCAATCATCTAGCCTAATCATGGCTGAAACATGTTTTCAATTTATTGTTGATAAGTTAGTGAAATATAGTTGGTCAAATCATTCAAACTTGACTTGTCAAAAAATAGATTAGGAAAGAAAGATACTGGTTCCACATGCTCAAAACAAAACCAAGGAGAAAAATGGGGATGAATAGAAAATGATGTATCACAGCCCTTATTTTTCTATTGTTGTTTGTACAAAAATAATATTTGTGTGCAGCTTGTTCTTATGCCAGAAAATCATGTTAAGTCAGATTGCCTAATCCCGATTTAACCATGCTTTCAATTTCATGTTTATAGCTTAGAGAATGAAGTCTGTCATACAACCTAATCTTGATATTCAGTTAGTCTAGGTAGAGAATAAAAAGAGTTCATTAGTATAATTTGAACTCTTGGAAGAAATAAGATAGAATTAGATAGTTTGTTTTGCTTTCGAAAGAAGAAAATGTCAAGGGTTTGCCAGTTCAAATGCACCCAAGGAAGAAAAAATGTTAGGCAAGTCGGTTGGGTAGGTAGATATGAAGTTGAGCTAATCATATCTTTTAGATTATTGAGATCATAGCTTCAAGCAAGCATCAGCAAGTGAAAAGAGGTAAAGTTCTACCCATTGGATGAGGCACTGGTCTTCATAAAACCAAAGATCTGAAGTTCTGGACACCTCCTGAAAAGGAGCTGCCCTCCCCAAGTGGAGCCATTGTTAGTCATCAGTAATTTTTGACTTTGGATATGACTAAATGCTTATCCTAAGATTTCTAGAAACAAAGTTCATAAACATTGTGAGTTCTATAAATCTCACTGCCTTCATTATCCTTAAGATAATTTTTCACTATTTCATCATTCCATCATGACAAGCTCTGCTTACCAATCCCAGAAAACCCATTAGGGGCTCATGTCACTCATTTTGTCTATATTTTGTCACCATTGGCCCAAATCCTCTATTTTTGTTTTACCTAAACCCTCCACTGCTACCTAAGGCCACCAATCAAACAGCTCTATTGTGTCTCCCAAAAATACCCCAAGCATGGATGGTCTCAAAACTATTTCTGTAGGCTCTTTAGATAAATCAAGCACATTGGATTTTGGATCTTCAATACATCAGTTTATCATAAAATCTGTTTTACACTTGATGACCCCAAAATCTAAGTTTTCAGTCCAAAAGCCAAATCCAAGGAACCTTCCACTAGGTCACCTAGGGTTTCACAAGTCACAGGGTGGATTTGGTGTCCTAAAAATCTCTATTTTTCCTTTATAAAGAGACTGCTTTCAAAGAACAAGAGGGACAAGTAACTTTGTCCAAAACTGATCAAAGGGCCATTCAAGAAAGTTCTCCTTGGCCTAAAGCACAAATTCTACAAAGGACAGTGTCCCTTGCTCACATTTCTGCAAAAATATCAGGATGGCCATCAACCTAGAAAAGAGGTAAGGTAATAGGGTGAAATCATCACAAGAAGATCATCTTCAGCAAAGAGAAAGGTAGCAGGCCTATGTTTAAAGAGAATCAAGGTTTTGTGACTAATTGGCAAAAACAGTGTTGCCAAAGCAAGAAGCTAGTGCAAGGACCACAAGGGCAGAAGTCACCTCAACACCACCAAGTACACATTGAAGATATTCATAAATAATAAATGAATTTTGAAAGGTTATAGAGAACTTAGAAGACAACATTATTTACTTTTCTCTAACAGCCCTAAAACCTAGGATTTTGGAAAGATGGACAGAACAGGTCCAAGACAGATGATAAGGCCTCCTTCTTAATAGTAGATGGCATTCAAAGGGTTTCGAGCTGCCCTCTAGGGTTTGAAAAAGAAGCACTAATTCCACCTCACCAAAAGGACAAAATGACAAAGAATATCAGTACAAGGGCCTGAGTTTTCAAAAGTACAGTAAGAGGCCTTAAAAATGATCAAAAGGAGACAAAAAAAAGGTAAAGTGACAAAGGATAAAATCATTATTGAACGTGAGTTTACTATTAGGAAAAAAAGGTGTCAAAACTCCAAAAAGGAACTAAGGAATCAAAGGAAAATGTATTATAGGCACCTACAGAAAATTAGAAGTGGCCAAGTGAAACCATGGCATGGTATAATTTGTTTAAACTTTGTGGCAAAATAGGTATGTTCCGGCCTAAAAAATCAGTAAGGAGATAAGGGACATGTTCAGGTCACCTACATTCAAAAATGCCAAAAGAGGACAAAAACTATGTTTTTAATTTGTCAACGGCATGCCTAAAGCAGTTTGAATAAATGTCCAAGTTTTCAAAGATAAAAGAGATGAAAGAGGCCTTTACACCCCCTCAGCCAACCATCAGCACACAGAAGAAAAAGTACCTTGAAGAGAACCTCCAAAAATCTTGCAAAAGATAAATTTATCGGTAAAATGACAAAAATGGGTTGAAGACATAGTAAAGTGGGTTTTAAACTTTAATTTATTTCTCTCAAAGAGTATAAAGGTCTTTCGTTTTCACTTCAAATTCACTTAGCCCTTGGAAGAGAGAAAAACACTTAAGGAAGAAAAACAAAGGTTTTTTGGTCATTTTTGGTAAAATTTCCCGGCGCTGCACATAGAGCCTTTGGCGTTGCGCACAGGGGGGAAGGGACAGTGTTAAATAACACTGCGTTGCGCATAGATGGACCGACGCTACGCATAGGCACCGACGCTACGCACACACCTAGGTTAGAGCCCAAGCTGCCCACAGAAGCGGGCGTTGCACGCAGGGGAGGACCCGATAGCCTGTGCAGGGGCCCGACCCACACGAAAACAACATTGCGTTGCGCACAGGCCTGCACGACACCCCGACTCGCTGGCGCTGTGCACAAGGGCACCCGACCCACTCGACGCTGCACACAGAGGTGTGTAGAGGGCACGACTGAAACGACTATTCGGGTGGCGCTGCGCACAAGAGAAGTTTGGCTAGAATTGCCAAAAGTTGGTCAAAATCACTCTTTTCCTCAAATTTTCCCCAGGCTCTTGCACGAATTGAAAAAGCATCAAATGAGGAAAACAATGATAACGAAACAAGTTAGTGAAGTAAATGCATCAGTTTGATGAATGTATCTGAGGAGGACAGTGAAGTTAGTAATGATGATGATGAGTCTGAGGAGCAAGAAAATAGTGATGCCCTTGAAATTGATGGGCAAGAAAGTAGCCTTGAGGCAGAAACCAAAGGCAGAGAAGACAATCAAGAGGATCATAGTCACAATGAAGATGAAATGAAGAATCAAAATGGCAGTGATGTTGACATGGATACACCACAAACTGATGACCAAGATAAACAACAAAACAGAGATATGGAGGTTGAAGACACATCATTAAATGCTGAAGTAAAATTGGCAAGTGACCATGAGGACAAAACAGAGCTAAAAAATGACCTTGAATTTCATGACAACAGTCATGACAGTGGTAAAAATCAGAATGTTGAAGGCAACAGTGAGGCTCACAGCTCTCCCAATGACCAAGATGATGATACACAAAGTGATGGGAGACCTAGCAGTGAGGGTGAGAAGGAAGAGGGGGTTACACACAGCAGTCCAAAAGGTGAGAAAGAAGGCTTTATAGCAGATGATAACATTCATGACAAGGACCCTAGAGTAAAAATCATTATACCTTTTGATTTCCCATACCACAGGGGGAAGAGGGATGTGTTTGCTGCCTCAAAAAGGCAAGGTGCCATCTCTTCTCTAGCTATCAAACCATTGGAAAAAGGTGAGAAAAAAAAATGAATGAAGATGTTGAGGATCAACATGATGAGGAAAGAGAATTTGAACTTATACATGTTGAGAGTGAAGAAGAAGAGGAAGAACAACCTAGAAGGAGGCCAAGGACCATTGGGTTGAGAAAATCCTTGGCCAAAGAGAGGGAGGAAGAATCTGCCCTAGCTGAGCAGATTCCCATCACTAAGCTACTTGACAGAGACATAGAGTTTGATAGGGAATCATGGCTTGAGAGGGCAAACATACACCTAGAGACCAAGTTGAAGAAGGAAAATTATGGTTTGAACCTACAAAGGAAGCTGACAAAGCATTATGCAAAGAAACACAAGCTTGTTTGTACGAAACTGAAGGAATCCCTCCTTGAAGTCCAAAACCTAAAGGAGGAAAAAGAGCATGACAGCTTTGGAGTTCTGGCTAAAGCTTCCCTACAGGTGTCCAAGACCTCTTGAGGGACCACTCCACCAATTTTTGGAAAATTTGAACAAGATTTTGGTTTTTTATTGAAATTTTGAGGTCTCTATGCATAACACCCTTGGCACTTCACACACAGCTCATGCATCCTCAGCTTGAAAGCTTGAAATTCTTGGATTCCTCTCATTATCAACATTCTGCTCATAAAATTTCAGACCATTTGGAGCAGTTTTGACTCCCCAAAAGGTCCAAAAACACCTAAATTTTGACCATTCTGCCTCATTTTCAGGGAAGGTGCTGCGCACAAAGCAGTGTTGGGAGAATGGATTTTTGGACAGGAAAATGGCACTCATTCAGAAAACCAAAGTTAGATCTGGAAATCCAACTTGAAAAGCTTTCCAACGAGCCATCACAGAGCAAAATCTAACACTAGGAAGGGGTCCAAAACTTAGTCACAAAAGACCCTGTTTTCTGCTAAAGTGGCGCTGTGCAAATGGACTATGTAGTGTGTTTTTGGCCAAAAAGTCAACAGAACACACAAATTGATGGCAAAATGGATTTTTAATATTTTCTTGGGCAAATCACTCCATATTTGACTGAGGAGTTATGTTATGACATTTTTCATTTATTAGCTTAGATATTATGTGTCTTGAGCCTTGCATGGTCTTCAAGCACATAAAAGACATTTATGATGAAATTAGGGTTTCTAGAAGCCTCTAATGGTTTCCACCTCCTCACTTGCTAAGATAAATAGAGCATGGAGGTCTTATTGTAAATGTTGGCATTTGATGAGCTTTGAGATAAATACATGGTTTTATGAGCTTGGAGAAGAAATTGGTGTTGTGGAGTTGACGAATGGCTTGTTTGGCTTGATGATAGCGAAGCTTGTTTGCAGGATTCCTTAGCTTGGTGAATGGTGATGTCTCCTTAATTTTTTATGTTTTCTTGTTATCATTATGTTTCATCCTTCTTGGTTGCTATAAATCAGAAAAGTATAGGTTGATAAATGCTCCTTGAGGCACCTTAGTCCTCCTGTTTGTTATAGCCTTAATGTTTTCCTCTGCTGGTTGTGTTTGAAGAATTCTTAGCTGCTCTTCAAGCCTCCTTATTCTTGTTTTGTTTCATGTATGGATTAGTATGCTAGTTTACAAGTATGATTCACGGTATGCCCTTCTTATTTGAAGTTGTTTAAACTCTGTCTTGAAACCTCTCTTTGGAATATTGTTTGCTAGGTTAAGTCAAAGAGGTCTCGTTCGATCTTGCCCTCTGTTCATGCCTACCAAATTGTTTCAGAGTTCTCTATAGCTTGATTTATGATGTCTAGGAGTTCCCTCTTCATAGATTAAGTTATTTGTAATCTCTTATGTTTTCCCAAATTATGGAGGCGAATTTACTAAATTTAGAAGCTCTTATGCTTTCTATGTTTCACTGACATGTTTATCTTGGATATTTATTTGTTTAAAATATTATCATGGAGTAAATGGTTTGCCCTAGCTCATGCTTAGTATCTTGTGCAAATCATATTTAAGACCTGCTTGTTCATAGGTATTTGACAAAGGATTCTTTATTTCCCTTTGCCCTACCTTATTCACAAACTTAATGTCCATTCCACTTCACTCATAACCTTAAAGGATCCATTAACCTTGCTAGATTGGCCTTGCACTTAACTCTGATTCATTATTGAGACACCTTTGACTTTTATTGACTCCATAGCCCAATGATTTAAAGACCTCTCACTCCACTTATTCTACCAGTTCATCTCACCCAACCAAAACAATCAACAAACCCTACACTTAATAACTAGCCTAAAATCAAAACCCTAAGAGCAAAAAGAACACATCCTTTGCCCCCAATAGAGAGAGCCCTATCTGAGTCCAGGGAAGCTATGTCCTAGGACTCCAAATACTGGTTCCATGTTACCCTGTCATTTGGTATACCAATCTTCCAAATCATTCGACACTAACATAATCTAGAGGGGCATCAACAACTTCCACATCTAGATTAACAGTTTTTCCTTCGACCTCTATAGGTAGATCCTGTAAAATTCTGTATGGATGGAATCCTCTTCCGTCAAAATCTTTGAGAATTTTGAGAGATTGGTTAAGTGTCGGAGAACCAAGTGATTTCCAACAATTTAACCACATTATACACGTGGATGCCCCCTCATCTATTACAGTACGAAAGCAACATCTGTTTTTGACTAACACTGGAATCTGAAAATTCATTTGATGAGGGAGTCTTGGTGTAAAATTTTCTAAATCGAAGACCATAAGATTTGAATCCTGAAGATCTACGGCTCCTATAGCTGACAACAGTAATTTCCTTTGTGCTGGACATGATTGTAGCACTTCTAAGGCCAACATTGCTGAAGGGGAAATTGCCAAATCTTCAACAATGTTGTAGTTCTGAGAAGCTCTCGCATGTGGATTGAAAGTTGATTTTCGAAGTACACCTTTAGCAGGCGGTTTAATTACTATATCAGGATTAGGTTTCTCGATGTGAAGTGGATTAGAAACTGAAGGAGATGTAGCTGGTGTTGAATTAGAATTTTCTACTTCTTTACCAGTAACGAGATTTTTACTTCCATACTCTTGCGATCACGTCGCAACCATTACTTGAGACATCATCAAAATATCCGCTGATGTATTCGAAGAAGACCCAATCATTTTTCTATCCTGAATAGGAAAAGGATCCTTCAGGACAACGGGTGTGGGTGAACTTTTGACGAATTTTGATACCTCAAACCTATGCGGGCTCTCTTTAGTAAAGTGATCCTCATCACATATAAGACAAGGATAACGAGGTTTTCGCTTATCGCCAGTTGGTTCAATTTTTTCATTTTTCTCCTTTGGAGATGTTTGTTTGTTTTTATTCTTACCTTTATTCTTATTACCAATTTTAGATTTGGCTGTAGATGAATCTATAACATGGATGTCGACAGAAGTTTCAAGGGAAGGATCTCCTTTTGGTCAATCTGGTAAGGTTATAATAGGAGAAGTAATATTTGAAGATTTATTCTTACTCTTATTAGCACTAACGGAACCAATTACACCATCAATGGCATGAGACCCTGAAGGATTTGTAGTTATCTGACCAGGGCGCGGTAAATCCAGGATTTTTTCGTACATAGTACCCGACTGTGTATATACAAGGTCAAGGTACTGAGCTTGAGTATTGACTTTCTCTTCAATAACAGCTCCCCCTTTAGCCACATCTTCAGTGATTTTTGGTAGTAATGATTTTATAAACCACTTTGCCAAGATTTGATCCGAAATAAAGACTTTCACTAAATGCCTTCTACGTCTCCATTCATGTATGTGATCTGATATGTACGTGGATGTAGATTGTTTTAATGAAGTCAGTACTTTCGTGCCATTTTCGTATCTGACTGGAAACTGAAAATGGGTTAAGAAAGTTGTTGCTAATGTGTTGAAATTGTTAAATAAGCCTCGTGGTAGTTCAATGTACCATTTGGCAGCTAAACCTATCAGAGTTCTTTCAAAAATTCTTAATCGAATTGAATCATCAATCAGTGAATTGGATGCACACCAGAGGTGGTAAGTCATGACATGATTAGATGGATCCTCTCCTGATTTATCTTCAAACTTCGAGACGTCACTAGGAAACTTGTTTGGAATTGGCGGCCAATACGGAAGATAATAGATGGGATCATTCGTTAGGCACGACAGATCAGGTAAATCCAAAGTTGCTATGAATGGAAATCGATGGTTAGGTTCTTGCTGATTAAATTGATAACCTTGTGGGATTATACAAATACCAGGAGGAGGATATCCAGGATATCCTGGAATAGCCTGTGCATTTGGAATCGGAATGCCTCCCAGATAAACTGGATTACCCAAACCATAATGGGGTTGAAAAGGTGTTTGATATGTGTACCCAGGATATGGTTGATGCTGGTATACTAGATTTTGTGGAACAGGCCATATTGATATTTCCCTTGATACAGTTGATAAACAAACTGAGGTTAGCTTGTTATAAATGTACTTGTACCAGGTTGTCCTACATGCATCTGAATAATAGTCTGAATTGTAGGTCCAGGCTGCAGAGCAGAAACTTGAGGAATTTGTACCGATATTTGAGGGGCAGTAGAAACAGGAGCTGCAGATACTCCAGGAATAGGTGTGGTAGCTTGAACAAAAGTTGGAGCAGCAGTTTGTGGTGGAGTTCTAGGTGTACTCGGACCAGGCTGCTGAACAGGACCAGATGCAGGTATTTGAATTGTAGGCTGGACTAGTTGTTGGGTTTGATTATAACCAATTGGTTGTCCAGGTTGATAATAAGGTACTTACACATTAGGCTGCAAATTTTGTTGAACTTGGGATGGATCCCACACCATATTTACTCCGGGATATGAGGGTCCCATTGAAGGTTGTACATAAGAAGGACCATAACTAGGTTGAACATATGGCTGATAATTAGCTGGATAATTTCCACCTCCTTGTAACAATTGTTGTTCTGGGTAGAACTGTTGTCCTAAATGAGGCTGCAAACCCTGAGTTGGGTACTGCCCTTGAGGTTGATATTGACCTTGAGGCATGAACTGAACTTGAGGCATGTACTATCCTTGGGGTTGATATTGAATCTGAGGTATGTATTGTCCTTGAGGTTCCCCCCCAGGCGGTAAATTACTACTTTGAGGGTTAGGGTTTGGAATGTTTCCAGACATCATATAAACATTTTTAGTGTTCAAAATTTCGGTATTTGATTCATTTGGAATAGATGATGGTATACGTTTGTCGGGAGAAGGAGCTACCCCTGAGAAAGTACCATAGAGCGATTGGTATCCTGTAGGAACAAACAAACCACCATAAAAATATGTTTTTGGAGATTCAAAAAACATGGATGACTCACTAGACATGTTTAATGGAGGTCTATTACCTCTTGGTGTAGGGTGAAAAGGAATTCAGGGTGGCGAATAATTCAAACCAACATTTTGTATAAAGTATGTCAATGAAGAATACCAAACGTCTTGTCTAAAAGGACTATCAAAAATCGATTCACATGATCTAATATCTAAATATTCCTGAGCTGAAGGAAGAACAACTTCTTCTTCTTTGTCAGTAAATTCTTCAATACTAATGAGACCGGGAGGAAGATTTTTGGTGATATGATACTTCACTCTGGGTGAATTAGGACAACCAGGGGTTGGAGTAACGAACTCTAAAGTAGGCTCCGAAATAGCAGGTTCAGTTTCTGGCTCAGAAATTTCAGGTTCAGTAGTTGATATTTCACTTGTTGTAGAAGCAACTTCAGCTAGTTCGGAAATTAAAATTTTCTGTGGAGTATTCCCTGCTATTTGCGGTTGATCTACTTCATATTCAGGATGAATAATTATGGATTTTTCTTCCTGTTCTGTTGATCCAGTCCCTGATGTTTTTCATTTTTTAGATTTAAGTCTTTCTAATTGGCTTGGTGTGTACTCAGGGGGTTTCCCCCTGCATTCTACGTGATTGTCTAGGTAATTCAACCACGATTAAAACTTTTTAACACACGCAATCAAAGAAAATTTCAATAAAAATCCTAAAGTATATAAGGAAACAATTAAATTGATCACACACCTACAAAATCTAAGAGATAAATCCACGCACAAACAATAGATTCCCGCACTAAAAACACTAGTTGGTGATGAAATCCAACATCGTAGAATTTTAATGCAGAAATGGCGGTTGGAATAGTTACCCGACAACCTACTTAATGAAACAGACCGGTACAAATTTCTCCACTTAAACCATCTCGTGAAGATAACCCTCCGGAGATTTCAAGTGAGTCTAATCGATGTCTGCTCCAGGTGCAGTGGGACCTTTCGTCCACCGTCACCTTGAGAAAGAATACTAAAGTTTATAGCCACTAAGGTCACCAACGGGAACACATATACCTAGGGGAACAGTCTACGATCTGATATACATGCAAGGGCAGAGTAACTAGCTCAATCCCCTTGAAGGCTCCTTGACATAATCCAAGGTTTATCGACAAGTGACCCCAGGCTCCTCGACAATGGTCTATCTGAGGTTTGCCATTTTTAATACGTGCAGATATTCTATCTTTCCCAATGAGATAGGTATGATTACCTCACTGGTTCGGACACGATCTCATGCTTAACTCCTTTAGGAGGAGCTTCCCAGAGCATACATGCTACAATTGGATTTTCCTACCGCAAGATTTACTACTTGTTTGTTTTGAACTGCCTTGGAAAGTTAACTATAACCTATTCCAAGACACTAGCCTAAGCTATGTTGGTGGAAAAGGGCCCTAGAAAATGAAAAATTTCTAGATTTATTTTCATTAAGCGTTACTTTTAGCTTGGCTGTTTCTTAGGACAGAAGGTACAGAAGTGAAACTTCGATGATGTTTAATGACTCGAATCAAAAATACGCTAAGATGCATCTATATGAAAAACAACTCATTTCTTTTCAATGAAACCTATCTAAAGGAAAGATTTTGAGAGATTCAATAGCTTTCAAACCATCAATTCTTTCTTTCATAACAAGAATCCTTTGAAAAGAGGACTATTTCTTGAGAACTCAATTTCATAGAAAAATGATCACTTGTTCAAAATGAAATTATTTTTAAATCATAAACTACAATCAAACTTTCTCCAAAAGAAAACTAAAACTCTTAAAAACATAAAATTCAAAATAAAAAGAAAAACTCTAACTTTGAATTCTACCTAAAAAGGTTTTGAGGATGTTTATGCTTAGTTTGTGATCTAACAAAAAACTTTCTGCTTATCTCAGCAAGAAATAAAAAACATCCAATAATGGTTTAAAGCAAAATTCAGACCTTATCAAGCTAAAAGGGTTTTCTAGATTTGCAAATGAAAATAAAATCAAATTTTCATAAAATAAATATTTGCAACAAGTTCAGTGCCTCAACATGAAAACGATGACATACCAATCAACTAAGGTATATAAAAGTTTTTTGATTCAGAGCAACAAGAAGACATGGCAAACACTCACTCATAAAATGCAAATCAACTGAAAAGATCACTTCAAACACAATAATTTCTGAAATAAAATCACACAGAAGTCTTTGACAGTCAAGATAAGTTGGGGTAATAACAAAGAATCAAGTAATTGGACTCCTGAAAACAAATTTTTTATTTTTTCAAAAAAATCCCAGAAATCCGCAGTTTTTAATGGAGCAAGGTGCGGTATCGCACCATCTTTCACTAAAATCTGCAGAATCTAAAGCTCTTTTTTTAAACAAAAAGTGCAGAAGCCAGGAAAAACACAGAAAAAATAAAAATACATATTTACAGTTCAAGGATTCTAATGAGTCATTTACCCAACCCAGTTTTGAACTAATCAAAATCAAAGAATTTATTCAAAAGTCAAACTAAAAATAAAAAAAGAAAACTAAGTTCATTTATCCCCAGTGGAGTCGCCAATTTGTTATGCGGATAAAATCCTTCTTGCAAACAAGAACGATCTCCCTAGTATCCTAAGGATATCTAGAAACAAACAACCAAATGTAAACCATTTTCTCTAGACTATTGTGATTCAAAATTATTAATTAACTAAGTTAGAGAAGATGCTCCTACCTAAAGTCCAACACTTTCTGTAATCTTCAATCCAGTCGCTCCAAAAGAGGTCAATTCAGCATGTAAGACCTGCATTCAAAGACAAGAACAAGGATTAAAAGCACCTGCAAGATATAATAATTCAGAAACACTAATCTATCTCAGTGATCAAGGAATCCAAGAATTAAATTACTCAAATAGATACATGAACAATTTAATGAGAAAATAGAATCCATTTGTATTAACTTGTATAATAAGAAGTAACCTTATAACCTTTTCGCCTTGATGTTATATAGGTTCTTCTGGGGTCCTGAACAACCGTTTTCCCTCGGTTTGACAAGCCTTCTCTTCTCTGAACTAGCATGAAACTATGGATATGAGTATGTGATCATTCTCATACCAATGATGCCAAGTATAGAGAGTATAATTTCTTCAACAATTCTCCTCAAAATATCAAATTCTAAGTACCCTTGAGACTGAAACATGATCTCAATTTATAGCAGAAGGGAGGTGGTTTTAGTTCCAATAAGAAAGAGATAAATTCCTCTCATGAAGGGATTAAGCTCCAGATACCAAGGGATAGACTCCTTTAATGAAGGGATAGAGGTTCATGAATGAAGGGATTGAAGCTCGACCAGATTACGCTTCTAGAAGCTTCCAGCTGGGAGAATATTCGACCAACTGGGCTTATATAACTTACTTTTTCTTTCGTTTTACCTTTTACGGGGGTCCGTAGTTTTAATAAACAAAACATGCAGGATGTGCCGCAATTTATAGAACAAAAAGCTGCGAGTCCGCAGGCAAGGGCTAGGAAAATTGCGGAGTTAGGCTTTTTAGGGTTTTAATGAGCTTTTCTCCAATTCCAAGACTTGGTTAAGGAAATTTATGGTTTTGGACCTCTAAGGGAGCATAATATAGGTAATGATGAACGCATATAGATAGTTGAATGTCATGGTGACAATTTTTAGTGTAACAACATTACAAACTTGAAGACTCATGAAAAATGAGCTTTCGGCTCAAGCATGTCTTCACGCCACAGGCTCAATAGCCTCACGAGATCTCACAACTCTCATAAACTAGTGATTACGCCAATGAGCCCACTCCTCACATCTATAAACATCAAGCTGGAACCATCAACTCTGATACCATGATAAAAAAATGAAGACTCCACTGAGGAGCTTGTCGACTACATCAGAGACGCATAAATTTATACACGAGTCTAGCCGTAGAAACTACAAGGATTCACCGATTGAAATTATTGTTAACCTAAACCTTCAACTACTGCATCGAATAACAGAGCATTGTTGTCATATGAACAGAGGGAGTGATTAATACTCTAACAATCACAACTGTAACTAAAGAAATTATATTCCCATTACATATCAGTTGAAGATACTTGATCACGTAACCTGATTTCCTTTTGTTGTATCTTAAGTAGAACTCTTCTCAAGGAAAAAAATTGTCCAGACAACCCAGTGTGTTCTCCTTGGGTAGGAAAGTGACCCCAAGGAAACAAAAACCTTCAAGTTTGCACAATGTAGATGCCCCAATCGAAATCAAGATCTGGTTCTGATACTATTTGTTGTACTGAGCCTGCAAATAAGTGTTTTAAAAAAATTGCACACAAATATTTACACAGGGAAAAGTTTGATTTATTGCTCAAGGTTCATAGATTTTTTTCATACATCTCAGTTACTCAATCAGAGGCTGCATATTAATAGTGGTTATGGCTTTAGAGAATTTGGACAACCAAATGGTCTAACTACATATTCCCACACACTGTACATTGCGTCGAGCACAGTAGGGGGGGCGGCAGCGCCCGGGGAATTTTTTTTCTTCGGTGGGCGGACCCACCCATGGTTTTGTGCATGGGTTTGAACATGGTTTTTGGGGACGATGGTTTTAAGTCCCTAGTATTTTGTAGATCCGGTCAAGGGAACTACGGTTATGTTCTAATCCAGGGTTAATGGATTGGGGTTTATGTATGCTTCGACATGTATATATATGTGTTGTAACACTGAAAGGAATATAATGAAAAATCAAGCTGGTCGTCCCGATTTGGGATCTAGGGTAAAATATCTATGTATATATGTTTTATGTTTTATACTCTCGCTATTGTTTATTTTCTGTTTTTAAGATTCGTTTGTAGATAATTTATGTACAGGGTTAAAACCTACATAATGTGTAGTGGGTGCAAGGTGGTAAATGACAACCACAATGTCTGTTAGATTGTAGAAAGGTGGATATCAATGATATGTTATTGTTCCTACCTAATTAGACTATGTGAATTGTACTGTCCTGAAAGGAAAATATATGCAAATAATGGGACACTTACTTTCCTCCTACTTAGATTATGTGACCTATCCTCTATTCCTAATGGGAGGTGAAAATGGGCTTCAAGACGTTTCTAATTCCCCTAGATGGATATGAGTGGAAAGGGAAGATCTGCCACTCCAAAGTGAAGTTTAACTCCAAGTCATAATACTAGAATTTGATAGTAGGAAAGAAAGGCCATCCATGTGGAAAAATAACAAAAACCTTTCCTACTTTAATGGTTAATTTAATTGAAAAAATAACCTAACTATCCTGCAAAAACATGTAGGAGTGGGGTAGATTAGTAATGACTACCACCCTACTCAAGGAAGAGGAGAAAATTACAATCAAAATGATCCTTGTAGATCCACGAGCAAAAATGGATGATAGTTGCGCTGATTGACAACACTGTAACATTAGTTTATATAAAATCATGCATCTATTTTTTCAACAACCGTACAAGTCATCTCCAAATTGAAACAAATATGAATTCCATTGGTACAAGGTCGAAATGAGGCCAGAAAGGGATACAAAAATACTATAATGGTGTTAACAAAGAAAACTAAGAAGGAAAAACAACTTGCATAATAGAGATGATAGAAAGAAGCTTGTGGAGTTGCCAATTTTCTATTAGTCTTTTGGAGCAACAGTGTTCCAAAATCCACTCTCATGTAAGTTGTTATTTCCTACATAGACCAAGCAATAATTGATTAATACAAGAACAATAAAAATAATAAACACAGTTAATCTTATATGTGATATTCAAGCTATAATGAAAAAATAAAAACATGAGAAGAAAATATTTTGGGAAAGAAGAAATCTCTTTATTGATGTGAAAGGGGTACAATATCTTCTAGAGACTCTAAAGGAAGCATTTGAAGCAATAAACCGTTGGCTTTCCTGAAGGAGGTTCCTCCTTTCCCTCTCTTGCAAGTGTAATCTCTCCTCAATAAGTTTCTTGGACACTCTTCAATGGTGAACTCCAAGATCACAAAGCAATGCCAATTGGGAGGCAATTTTTGGGAAGCATAACTTTGCTATGACTTCTCTTCTTTAAATTGTCCCCAATGCAGCGACATTTACTGGCCAAGGTTCATGGCTTGCCCCAATTTTTATCATGAATGAGATTTGATCTTTGAGTGAGCCCCTCATATGTAGATTTTAACCTTGTACAAATAATACTTGCAAATAAATTCTTCAAAATAAAAAACATAAAATATACAATGTCAAGAACAAAAATGATACACATATATTTTTCTCTTGGAATACAAAACTCGAAAAACCATATTTATTTTTCATTATATTGTAGAAATTTGAATAGCTGATATATTATTCACCGAGATTCTCCTGATCACACACTATTTTAGCTTCATGCATAATACAAAATCTCTTCTACCATTGATCATCACATGCGGAAATAAAAGCAATTGCATGCACACATTAAAACCACAAACAATCACACAAATGAACACAATATTTAATGGGAAAGCTTAAAGCTGAAAACCCCAACTATTTGTATATTATATGTCATGGAGATCATGTAACAATCATAGTACAAAGCTCCTCACAAGCTTTCAGCACCACCTCCAATTTCTACACACTATCAAGCTAGATCTAGCAAAACACATGCTCCAATCTTTTGCCACTTGATAGCCAGCCTCTATTGCGTTCTCAATGCTATGGGATGGCTTCATTAAATAGATAAACCACTTGGCTTGTACTGCGCAATCCTCATGGGATTCTCCACCTATCTGTGTGTTGCAAATAGCAATAGTATAGTCACAACTAATAGTTAACCTGCTCTTTCACCTATTTCTGCACTGGTCTCCACTGAAACTGTCCATGCACTGAAGTTAAAAGATGCATTCTTTAGTTGATTAATGAGTTTATAATTAGTGAATTAATTAATAATTAATTCACACCACTCTCACTAATTGTATCAATCAATTAAACTGAATACAAATAGCTCAACTATGTTTAGATTAGTTAAACTGAATACAACTCCACTAACTTCCTCAATCAACTCCACCAAACTCTGTCACATGAGTTCTAACTGAAGTCTTCATGAAATAGCTCCACATAACCCTCAAGAATAGCGTAATTCCTTCTGTCAACTCCTGTGCCACATCTGTGCACTTAACTAAAGTGCTCCAAGAGAATAAGATAATGTTTAGAGTCCAAATATTATTAAGAGCTAATAATATTCGACATATCTATTTTTAGACTGGCAATCTAAAAATAGATTCTGCCCAATATGTCTAAAAATAGAAGTCCATCTATTTTTTTCCGACTTGACCAACCATCCACAAATAGCATCCTGCAACTCATAGAACATGATCCATATGTCTAAAAATAGACATAGTCTAAAAATAGACTTTGCGCCAAAAATAGCCTGTGGGCCCACTTAGTGAAGGCAACTTCTTTCCACTAAGCTCATCATCTTGTTGCAATCTCAACACTCCCTCTCAACAAGATAAGGATTATCTGCCACCCCTATCCTGCCTTTGTGGTATTCGAATTTTCTCCTGGTGAGCGCCTTCATCAAGATATCAACATCCTGATCCTCCGTAGGAATGTATGAAAGTAACATGACCTTCCGCTGCACACAATCTATGATATGAAGATACCGGATGTCAATGTGTTTAGATCTATCATGAAATACTGGATTAACCGAGAGTTTGATGCAACTATGATTATCACAATAAATCACAGTAGGCTCTAAGTGTGAACCGAACAACCCGACCAGGATCTTCCTCATCCATATAGCCTCACATGCAGCCAAACTTGCTGCCATATACTCGGCCTCTGCTGAACTGAGTGCCATGGATCTCTGCTTCCTGCTGTACCAAGAAACTGTTGTCGACCCGATATTGAAAATCCCTCCAGATGTGCTCTTTCTGTCCGTTGGGCTCCCTGCCCAATCTGCATCCGTGAAGCCACATAGCTTCACCTCATCCGACTGTCTGTACCACAATCCATATCCCGATGTGCCTTTGAGATATCTCAATACATGCTTGCCTGCCTTCCAAAAGAGCTTGGTAGGCTTAACCATAGCTTGTGAAAGCTGGTTAATAGCATAGCATATGTCGGGTCGTGTATTGACCAGATACATAAGCGACCCCACCAACTGTCGATAAACAGTGGCATCCACTACCTCTGTCGAAGTAGCATCCTCCTTCCTCCATCCACCAGGAAGAGGAGTATCAACAGGCTTGCAGCCATGCATGTTGAACTTCTCCAGTATCTCCCAGGCATACTTACCCTGAGAAACAAACAGTCCACCACTGCGCTGCCAAATTTCCAATCCCAAGAAATAATGAAGGAGGCCCAAGTCCTTCATCTCAAACTCCTTTGCAAGATCAGCCTTGCATAAGTGTATCAACAGTTCATCACCTGTCAAAATCAAATCATCTACATAAAGTACAATGATCAGCAACTTACCCTCCACCACAATCTGGTATAGGTTAGGATCCGCCTCACTCTTGGAGAATCCAAGTCCGATGAAATAACTGTCTATCCGTGTGTACCAAGCACGAGGTGCTTGTTTCAACCCATACAACGCTCTCTTGAGCCTGCACACATGTGACTCGCTGCTGAAGATCTCGAAACCTTCGGGCTGCTCTATGTACACCTCCTCCTCAATGAATTCGTTGAGGAACGCAGTCTTCACATCCATCTGATGAATGTGCCACCCCATCTGCGCTGAGAGAGCAAGAATAGTCCGTATGGAAGAATACCTTGCGACAGGTGCAAAGGTCTCCTCATAATTGATCCCCTCAATCTATGAAAAGCCTCGGGCAAAAGATCTTGCCTTATACTTCTCCACACTCCCATCAGCTGCCTGCTTCACTTTGTAGATCCATCTCGAACCCACCACTAATTTCCCCTCCGGTCTTGGGATAATCTCCCATGCACTGTTTCTGACAATCGAATCATACTCTTCCACCATGGCATCTACCCATGCGGGGTCCTCCACATATTTTTCGAAAGAGGATGGCTCTGTCACGATACACTTGCTCATAAGAGCCATGTATCCAGTATACTGGTTAGGTGACTGTCTGTCTGCGCTGTGATGTAGGTGCTCCTACAACCTTCTCTGCATCTTGAGCCAGTCGCTCAGCTTCTGTAGTGCGCTTCTGCCCTCTGATGGTTGGCGCTGCCTGAATGGTCTCTTCCCCTCCATGAACCTCATCTTGTGGCTGATCCACATCCTGAGACTCATCCTTAGGAACTAATAGCTCCTCATCTGCATGCAAGTGTGGCTCCCTCTCAAGCGAACACTTCATGGCTTTCTCCTCCTAAAATTTGATATCCCGTCGCACAACAGTCTTGCGACTGTCTGGAAAATACACACGATATTTGTGGGGCGTATCAGTGTACCCCACAAATATCCCAACCTCTGCGGTCGGCTCCAGCTTCTTCCTGGCATCCTTCGTCACATGAATGTAAACAGGTGAACCAAAAATCCTCAAATGGAAAATATCAGGCCTCTTACCAGAAAACGCCTCCTCGGGTGTACTCATGCCAAGTATCCTGTGAGGACAACGGTTCTGCACATATACTGCAGTATTGCATGCCTCAACCCACAAGTGTATGGGAAGGCCCTGATCATGCAACATCGCCCGTGCAGCACCCACGATCGTTCTGTTCTTCCACTCAACAACCCCATTCTGCTGTGGGTTATGAGGTGCTATGAGCTCTCTTCGAATTCCTTCTACGCTGCAAAAGTCCTTGAATTCGCTAGAGATGAATTCACCACCATTGTCGCTCCTAAGAGCCTTCACCTGCTTCCCCGATTCTTTCTCAACCAGTGCCTTGAACTCACAGAACTTTGAGTATGTCTCGCTCTTCTTCTGCATGAAGAAGATCCAGCACTTACGAGAAAAATCATCAACAAATATCACATAATACCCGTGCTTTGCTGTCGAAGCTACTGAGAAAGGTCCACACACGTCTGTGTGAATTCTCTCAAGGATCGTCGTGGCGCGACTATCCTTCTCGTGAAAGGTGGCTTTCACAAATTTTCCCAAGGTACACCCCTTGCACTGATCTGACTGCACAAGAGTGCCTTTAGGAAGCCCAATAGAAATCTGCTGCAGTATCTTCAAAGCTCCATGGTGAAGGTGGCCCAATCTCCGGTGCCACAACTCGCCATCATCCCGGCTCACCACTCCTTCTGCCTTGCCTACCATTGCTGCACAACCATCTACCTGCAATTGATAAAGGTTCTTAACTCGAACCCCTATCCTCCGAGTCTCACCAGTTGCCTTACTGCGTAGGAAAGCCTTTCCCTCGCTAAAGACAACATCATATCCCTTGTCTTCTAACATCGCCACAGAGATAAGATTCTTCTTCAATCCTGGAACATGCATCACTTCCTTCAATATGAAGGGTTTACCATACTCCCTCTCAAAGGAAATGGTACCGATACTGGTCGCACTATATCTACCATCATCGCCCATCTCGATGTGCACTCCAAGATCTTTCTCATCCAGATCAGTAAACAAATCTCGATCTCCTGTCATGTGAAAATATGCACCACTGTCAAGAAACCACACTGAACCCATCACACTTGAGACCAAGTATGCGACCAGTGAAAAATCCAGCTCAAACTGCGAGGCTAAGGCCTCTCCAGCTGCAGTCCCAGCAGCCTGCTTATTTTTCTTCTTCTGTGGATAATTAGTGGCATAATTTCCGTGTTAGTGATAGTGAAAGCACTTCACCTTGGACATGTCTTGTTTCTTGCCTTTCGCACCGGATTGAGAATCTTTCTTTCTCTTCCCCTTATTTTCTTTGGCAGCCAAAGCGCAATTCTCTTCATCAGAGTTCTTTGATGAAGATCTGTCCCTGGTACTCCGCCTTATCTCCTCTTGCACAAGATCCGACCAAAGTCGCTCTCATCCTGGCAATTTCTCTCGACCATTGATAGAGTCCTGATAGGAGTGACAACTCTTCGGAAGCCCAAGGAGAGCCAAGCTCACCAAGTCCTCATCATCAAAATTAACCCCCACACTTCCCAGCTCATCCCTGCATTGGATGAACTTCGTGATGCACTGTTTGGTCAATTTAGTGTGTCCTAAATTGCTACATTAATTTGTCAATCCGGGATTCGTAAGCTAACGAAGTGTGGCGCACTATATGTGCAAGATAACCTATCTCTTACTTTTTGTCGTTTTTGGTTTTTTTCTTTTTATCTTGGTTGGTTTCCTATGTTGAAAATGCAGCAAGATGATGGAGCTTAGTGAAATGAAGTCGCCTTCACTAAGTGGGCACGCAGGCAAATTCTGGCGCAACGTCTATTTTTAGACTATGTCTATTTTTAGACATATGGAGCATGGTTCGGGGATTCCAGTTTGAGATTCTTGGAGCATTGGTCATGTTGGTAAAAATAGATGAGACTCTATTTTTAGGTCGAAGAGGTCGAAGGCTATTTTTAGACTGCCTCTCCTAAAAATATGGAAGTCAAATATTATTTACCCTTAATAATATTTGGACTATAAATAGCAGTTTACTCTCTTGGAGCACTTCAGTTCGAGCTACAGAAGTGGCTCATGCATCTGACAGAGGAATCACGTGGTTCCCAAGGGTTTTATGGCATCATGCATGGTTGACTTCAGTTAGGACTTCAGTGGCAGAAGTTTGGAGGAGTTAATGAGACAGCTAGTGGAGTTGTGTTCTGTTTATTTTAGTTGAACTAGTTGAGACTAGTTTAACTAGCTAATCAATTAGTTATGAGTGGAGTGAATTAAATATTATTTAATTCATTAATTATTAACTCATTATTCAACTCAAGAACACATCAATTCACTACAGTGCATGATCAGTTCAGTGGAGACCAGTGAAAGAGGTAGATGAAAGGGTGGAGTTAGCTATCAGTGGCGACATCAGTTGTGCATGAGATTTGCACCACACTTGGAGGATTTTTCCATGACAATTGCACAGTCAAGCCAAGGAGATTCGAACCTTGGATCTCTATATAGACAAGCCTGGATTGCGCAATAGAGGCAAGGCAATTGGCGGTGAGTTTTGAACCAGTAACCTGTTCAAAACTGAGCTAGATTGTGGGTAACTGTATGAGAAAGTACTTAGTACTTGTGAGGAGTATTGTACTGAGTTTGTTACTTGATTTCTCCATTATAATATACACAATAGCTGCGGGGTTTTCAGCTATAAGCTTTCCCCATACATACCGTGTTAATGTGTATGATGATTTGATGTGTTATCGCTTGATTTTATTTCCGCATGTTTGATGATCTGAGTGGAAGAGATTATGTGTTGCATATGAATTTGAATTGTATGTGATCAGGATAGTCTCGGTGAATAATTAATCATTATTCAACAAATTTCTACATGGTATCGGAGCTATTTAAGTTCAAATTGATCATCACAGTGATTACAAACTTATTTCGGTAGACAGAGTCTGCATGCGGGCCAGGTAGCCTCCGGATTCATCTTTCTTCGGAAAGTGAAAGGTCTGGTAAATGCCCCTTGCAGTCAATCTCGGTGCTAGAAATAATTTGTTCTCACAGATCTAGAGCGGTTGAGCTTTGAGGTGGAATTCGAAATTTTGCAACAGTTTTGTTTTCTTGGTGCCAGTGTTGAAAATGTCTTTCAACGGTTTGCGACTCAAATATGCTCTTGAAGGCAGTTTGAATTATGTTGCATGGAAGGATCGCATGGAAGCAGTATTAGAAGATAATGGTCTGAAGGAGTTCGTAGATACGGATGTCCAAAAGCCCACTAATCCTGCTGAAGTCGAAGTATGGCAAAAGAAGATGGCGAAATGTCGAAGGATCCTATTGGAGGGCGTCAAGGATCATATTGTATCCAGCCTGCATGGAAAGGCTTCTCCATATTTAATGTGGAAAGCTTTGACGGATCTATTCTAGAGTAAGAGCGACCAAAGGAAGCTGGCGCTCAAAGATAAGCTCAAGAACATCAAGATGGAGAAGGGCGACAGTATCGCCAAATACCTCACGAAGTTCACTCAATGCAGAGATGAGCTGGGAAGTGTGGGGGTGACTGTCGAAGATGAGGAGATGGTCGACCTGGCTCTCCTTGGTCTTCCGAAGGCTTGGCACTCATGTCAAAATAGTGTCAATGGTCGGGAGAAACTGCCGGGATGGGAGCGCCTTTGGGCGGATCTCATGCAGGAGGAGATAAGGAGGACTACTCGAGATGGATCTTCATCAAAGGGAGCTGATGAAGAAAACTGCACTTTGGTGGCCAAAGCAAAGAAGGGGAAGGGTAAGAAAACTTCTCATTCCGGTGCAAAGGGCAAGAAGCAGGATATGGCGAAAGTGAAGTGTTTTCACTGCCATGATCACGGACATTATGCTACCAATTGTCCAAAGAAGAAGAAGAACAAGCAAGCGGGAAGATCTGTAGATGGAGAAGCTTTGGCTTCACAGTTCAAGCTTGAATTTTCACTGATCGCATGCTTGGTTTCAAGTGTGATGGGATCGGTATGGTTCTTGGACAGCGGTGCGTCATTTCATATGACGGGAGATCGGGATTTGTTCTCAGATCTGGAGGACAAAGATTTGGGTGTGCATATCGAGATGGGCGATGATGGTAGATACAGTGCGACTGGTATCGGTACCATATCCTTTCAGAGGGAGTCTGGTAAACCCTTTGTATTGAAGGATGTCATGCATGTACCTGGATTGAAGAAGAACTTGATCTCCGTGGCGATGTTGGAGGATAAGGGGTATGATGTGGTCTTCAGCGAAGGAAAAGCCTTCTTGCGCAGTAAGACTACTGGAGAGACCCGGAAGATAGGGGTTCGGACCAAGAACCTTTATCAGTTGCAGGTAGATGGCTGCGCAGCTATGGCATGCAAAGCGGGAGAAGTGGTGAGCCGGGATGATGAGGGCGAACTGTGGCACGGGAGATTGGGCCACCTTCACCATGGAGCTTTGAAGATTCTGCAGCAGATTTCTACTGGGCTTCCTAGGGGCACTCTTGCGCAGTCAGATCAGTGCAAGGGGTGTACTTTAGGGAAGTATGTGAAAGCCACCTTTCACGAGAAGGATAGTCGCGCCACGACGATCCTTGAGAGAGTTCACACAGACGTGTGTGGTCCTTTCTCAGTTTCTTCGACAGCAAAGCACATGTATTATGTGATCTTTGTTGATGATTTCTCTCGAAAGTGCTGGATCTTCTTCATGCAGAAGAAGAGCGATACATTCGCGAAGTTCTGTGAGTTTAAAGCACTGGTCGAGAAGGAGTCGGGGAAGAAGGTGATTGCTCTAAGGAGTGATAATAGTGGTGAATTCATCTCGGCTGAATTCAAGGAGTTCTGCAGCGCAGAAGGGATTCGGAGAGAGCTCATCGCACCCCATAACCCACAGCAGAACGGGGTGGCTGAGCGGAAGAACAAAATGATCGTGGGTGCTGCATGGGTGATGTTGCATGATCAGGGCCTACCCCTTCACTTGTGGGCTGAGGCATGCAATACAGCAGTGTATGTGCAGAACCGTTGTCCTCACAAGGTTCTTGGCATGAGTACACTGGAGGAGGCTTATTCTGGCAAGAGGCCCGATATTTCCCATTTGCGGATTTTTGGTTCTCCTGTCTACATGCATGTGATGAAGGATGCGAGAAGGAAGCTGGATCCAACTGCTGAGGTTGGAATATTTGTGGGGTACACTGATACACCTCACAACTACCGGGTGTATTTGTCAGACAGTCGCAAGACTGTTGTGTGACGGGATATAAAATTTCAAGAGGAGAAAGCCATGCAGTGTTCGCTTGAGAGGGAGCTACACTTGCATGCAGAAGAGGAGCTGTTAGTTCCTAAGGAGGAGCTTCCGGATGTGGATCAACCACAAGAGGAAGTTCAGGAGGTGGAAGAAACCACCCATGCAGCGCCAACCATCAAAGGGCGCATGCGCACTACAGAAGCTGAGCGATTTGCTCAGGATGCAGAGAAGGTTGTAGGACCACCTACAGCACAGCGCAGACAGAGACAGTCACCAGATCGGTACACTGGATACATGGCTCTTGTGAGAAATGTGTTGTGACGGAGCCATCCTCTTTTGAGGAAGCTGTGGAGGAACCCGCATGGGTTGATGCCATGATCGAAGAATATGATTTGATCGTCAGGAACAGTGCATGGGAGATTGTCCCAAGACCGGTTGGGAAATCAGTGGTGGGTTCACGATGGATCTACAAGGTGAAGCAGGCGGCTGACGGGAGTGTGGAGAAGTACAAGGCGAGATTTGTCGCCCGTGGCTTTTCACAGATCGAGGGGATCGATTATGAGGAGACCTTTGCACCTGTCGCAAGGTACTCTTTCATACGGACGATCCTTGCTCTCTCAGCGCAGATGGGGTGGCACATTCATCAGATGGATGTGAAGACTGCATTCCTAAATGGAGTTATTGAGGAGGAGGTGTACATAGAGCAGCATGAAGGTTTTGAGATCTTCAGCAGTGAGTCGCATGTGTGCCGACTCAAGAGAGCACTGTATGGGCTGAAGCAAGCACCTCGTGCTTGGTACACTCGGATAGACAGCTACTTCACCGGGCTTGGATTCTCCAAGAGTGAGGCGGATCCAAACTTGTACCAGATTGTGGTGGAGGGGAAGCTGTTGATCATCGTACTGTATGTAGATGATCTGATTTTGACTGGCGATGAGCAGTTGATAATTTCATGCAAGGAGGATCTTGCACGAGAGTTTGAGATGAAGGACCTGGGCATCCTTCATTATTTCCTGGGATTGGAGATTTGGCAGCGCAGTGGAGGACTGTTTGTTTCTCAGGGCAAGTATGCTCGGGAGATTCTGGAGAGGTTCAACATGCAAGGCTGCAAGCTTGTTGACACTCCTCTTCCTGGTGGTTTGAGGAAGGAGGATGCTACTTCAGCGGAGGTAGTGGATGCCACTGTCTATTGACAGTTGGTGGGGTCGCTTATGTATCTGGTCAATACACGACCCGATATATGCTATGCTATTAACCAGCTTTCGCAAGCTATGGTTAAGCCTACCAAGCTCTTTTGGAAGGCAGGCAAGCATGTATTGCGTTATATTAGAGGCACATCGGGATATGGTCTATGGTACAGACAGGAGGATGGAGCGAAGCTTTCTGGCTTCACTGATGCAGATTGGGCAGGGAGTCCAACGGACCGGAAGAGCACTTCTGGAGGAGTTTTCATCATTGGGTCGACAACAGTTTCCTGGTACAGCAGGAAGCAGAGATCCGTGGCACTCAGTTCAGCAGAGGCCAAGTACATGGCAGCTAGCTTGGCTGCATGCGAGGCTATTTGGATGAGGAAGATCCTCGCAGGATTGTTCAGGTTGCATTTGGAGCCTACAATGATCTACTGTGATAACCAGAGTTGTATTAAACTCTCGGCTAATCCAGTATTTCATGATAGGTCCAAACACATCGACATCAGGTACCATCATATCAGAGATTGTGTTCAGCGGAGAATCATGATGCTTTCATATGTTCTCACGGAGGATCAGGATGCCGACATCCTGACGAAGGCGCTCACCAGGAGCAAGTTCGAATTCCACAGAGGCAGGATAGGGGTTGCAGATAATCCATATCTTGCTGAGAGGGAGTGTTGAAAATTCAACAAGATGATGGAGCTTAGTGAAATGAAGTCGCCTTCACTAAGTGGGCCCGCAGGCAAATTCTGGCGCAAAATCTATTTTTAGACTATGTCTATTTTTAGACATATGGAGCATGGTCCGGGGATTGCAGTATGAGATTCTTGGAGTATGTTTCATGTTGGTAAAAATAGATGAGACTCTATTTTTTGGACCTATAGGTCGAAGTCTATTTTTAGACTGCCTCTCCTTAAAATAGGGAAGTCAAATATTATTTACCCTTAATAATATTTAGACTATAAACAGCAGTTTACTCTCTTGGAGCACTTCAGTTCGAGCTACAGAAGTGGCTCATGCATCTGACAGAGGAATCACATGGTTCCCAAGGGTTTGATGGCATCATGCATGGTTGACTTCAGTTGGACTTCAGTGGCAAAAGTTTGGAGGAGTTAATGAGACAGATAGTGGAGTTGTGTTTTGTTTATTTTAGTTGAACCGATTGAGATTAGTTTAACTAGCTAATCAATTAGTTATGAGTGGAGTGAATTAAATATTATTTAATTCATTAATTAGTAACTCATTATTCAACTCAAGAACACATCAGTTCACTACAATGCATGATCAGTTCAGTGGAGACCAGTGAAAGAGGTAGATGAAAGGGTGGAGTTAGTTATCAGTGGCGACATCAGTTGTGCATGAGATTTGCACCACACTTGGAGGATTTTTCCATGACAATTGCGCAGTCAAGCCAAGGAGATTCGAACCTTGGATCTCTATATAGACAGGCCTGGATTGCGCAATAGAGGAAAGGCAATTGGCGGTGAGTTTTGAACCAGTAACCTGTTCAAAACTGAGCTAGTTTGTGTGTAACTTCATGAGAAAGTACTCAGTACTTGTGAGGAGTATTGTACTGAGTTTGTTACATGATTTCTCCATTATAATATACACAATAGCTGCGGGGTTTTCAGCTATAAGCTTTCCCCATACATACTGTGTTAATGTGTATGATGATTTGATGTGTTATCGCTTGATTTTATTTCCGCATGTTTGATGATCTGAGTGGAAGAGATTATGTGTTGCATATAAATTCGAATTGTATGTGATCAGGATAGTCTCGGTGGATAATTAATCATTATTCAGCAAATTTCTACATCCTAATGTGAGATGGAAATTATAAAAGACAAGTATGGATATAAATGTTCAAGGCAATGATGTCCTTTATAATGATTTCCCAAACTTCAAACTTAAAAAGGATTTTAAAATATGCAATGACAAAATTAATTCCTAAAAGAAAATGAAAATGTGCCACTATACTAGTCAAACAAACAGTGAACTATTGACCATGAAACCCATTACCCTTGCTGCTGTCTAACACAAAAGAAACTGTACTCAAAGAAATCCAAAGATTTGCAAGTAAAGTAAAGCTAAAATCAAATTACATCAATTCATATTCTGACCCCTCACCATTAGTCTCGCTATGGCTTTTGGAGGTAATCATAAACAACTTGAGCAATCTGATATCTAATTTGCAGAAAGAAAATGAACTAATATCAAACTACACACTCATACTTCAATTCCTCACCATTAGTCTCGCTATGGCTTTCGGAGGTAACTGATAATGAAATGAGAAATTTAATATCTAACTTGCAGAAAAATAAAATAACATCAAACTACACATTCATACTGCAATCCATCACTATTAGTCTCGCTATGGCTTTCAGAGGTAACTGATAATGAAATGAGCAACTTAATATATGATCTAACTAGTAAAGCAAATGTACAAAACTGAAATGAATAAAACAGTGCTGGAATTAAAAACTAGGAGAAAAAGATAAATCAGCAGAAGGACAAGATTGATTCCATGTCATTAGTCATTATAAAATGATGTGCAAATGCCCCGGTTGACTATTGTAATCTGGAACAAAAACACTGATCAGTTAACAACAATATAAAGCATGAAAGATTATGGACAGAAGTAAAACGTAAAGCATGAAAGATTATGGACAAAGATGAAACGTAAATACCATGAAAGATGTAATATATATATACACGTGAATGAATATGGCACAATGAACGTAAGGAAATGAGGCATGAAACTATACAGTAATACACAAAACCTCGGCGTGTGCAGGGGCCCTCTGCACAATCCTCGGGAAGCAGCTATCAAACACGATGTGCTTATGAACAGAGTCTTCTTATATATTCAAAATGCGGTCATAACAGAGAAATAATGTCACAGCACAGTGGCAACACAATTACATTACAGAGCTAACTATTATGCATATGAGAACGCATTATTTATAACAGAGGGTGATATAACTAATTCCCTAAAGTCTGCGCTGATAGAAGACACGTGAACAACCACATCCAAAAATCTAGCATCATGGCTGCCGTGAAGATTAAATCTATGGAAAGTGGCTGTTGGATTCGGCTTATGGAGCCGTTTACAGGTGTTGATATGTCTCCCATGATTTAGAAATGGCCACGCAAGTCTTCACGTGATGAAAAACAGAGTTCTGTCACCGTGGGACTCTACGGTTGACCACCACTTGGCTACCTTTGACCACAACCTTCTTAGGTGAATTCGACTGAGCCAATAGGACTCGATCCATGTCCATGTAATTTCCAACTTGCCCATGTGGCTCGATTTGCCTGAAGACACCTGCAATATAGACTTTAACAAAATGGTTGCGGAAAGTTGCAGCAGTTGCGGAAAGTGACAAGATTCCGCAGCTTATTGAGCAAAAATCTAATTCAAACAGCAGACACAAAACATAGTTAAAAACCACTTTAAAAATTAATATGCAATGATATTGATGACTTAGAAGGTCTAGGTGAATGGAAAAGGTCTAGAAAAGTGTATAAGAAAGATGCAAGTTTGGGACTCAACATACCCCCACTGTGAAGGTGTTGCATGTCCTCATGCAACCAAAATTTTGATAATCCTTCTTCAATTCATATGCCTTGATACCTCTGCCAGTACATCCAGTCCTCTTCTTCTCTTCCTTGGTGCTGCTAACATCCTGGGCTTCTTCATTAAGCATCTGAATTTAAGATTAATCAGTGCTCTACTTATCTTCTGGCATTTCTTCTTCAATTTCCTGTTCTTTTTCTGCCACAGTCCCAGATGTAGCATGGTATTGTCATGAATGATCTTGTCCAATTTGCTTTATTCCTTTAATGCCTCATTTTCATTTTTAATGTGTCTATTTAAAACCTCCAACTCAAAGACTTCTTGTTTCAGTGATTGGACTAGAGCTTCTTGTGTTGTGTGAGGCTGAGTGGATGAAGTGCTGGGGCCCATGGCTATCCTTTCTAAGGATTCTATGTAATCGTACACCTCTTGCTGCTTTGGATCTATCTCAGGTGTCGTTTTCCTTGGGCTGTCCCCAAAATACTGTGGAGGAGAATTGTCTTCAAAATCTGGCTGAAAAGGACTCATGTCAACATCTTGAGGACTAGTTTCAACATTTGACTGAGAATGCGGTGGACTATGTTCAACGTCTGGCTGGGAATGAGATGGACTATGTTCAATGTCTGGCTGAGAATGAGATGGACTATGGCCAACTAGAGTTTGTTCAGGTGTTCTTTCTCCCAAATCAATAAAATGGGGTTCTTTTGTTTGTACTTTCCTCCACTTTCCTTTAAGCCTGCTGCTTCTTCTTACATACTGTGGACTACTGTATTTTTCCTTTTGTTTTTCTTTTCCTCTCTTTTTGGCCATAGCTGACTGTTCCTGAAGGTGAACTAGTCTCTCAGACAATATTTGATGGTCTTCTTTTGAAGAAGGGGTTTGATGCACAGCCTCAATGCTTTTTCTCTCTTCGGTCTTTTCCTTCTTCCTTTTAGACAGTCTTTCCTCTCTACTAGTTCTTTCAACTGTGTTAGTAGGAGTACTTTGAGTTTTATCACTTTTTCTCCTTCTTTTTGGTGTACTGCCTTCAGGGGTTTCTTGGGGTTCTTCAAAGAAATTCCTAATTAAACATTGTTCCCATGTGTCCTTTTTCTCTTTTAATTGTTTTTCAATCAAAATTTTCACAAGACCATGGTGATACAAATGTGGTTCTACGTCCCCCAGATGCTTTTGGACGGCTACAGACATATTTTTCAAACTATTTTATAAAAAGTATGGCAGATTGAGGGTCTGGTTGTCTAGAAAATTTATCAACAATCGGGTATGATACATATACATTGATCCAAAACATCCCTCACAGGTGATAAACTTTTGAATGACCAACAGTAAACTGGCCCACTCCTCTATTAAAGCATGAACAAGAATTCCCTTTTTAAAAATAGTCACATCCATACCTGGGTTACGTAGGATCACTCTCCAGGCTTCATCACTAAAGCTCTTGTTCTTGAACCAACGTTCACCTTCTTGAGGGAGTTCTGTAGAAGCTGCTATGGATGCCTCATTCACCGTAAATTTGAGGTCCCCAATTTCTACCTCCAGACCATTGAAAGACCTTGCAAAAGCTTTTGTCACCTCTTTATGGTAGCCTCTAAACTTTTGAATAAACCAAAGCCATTTTTCCTTTTTCAATATATCTTTGACTTGCGGGTATCCTTCCATGAATTTGGATCCCTCTGGTTCTGTCCTCAACAACTGACCCATCCTTCCTTCTACTCTTTAAAAATTGTCTGCATGAGGAGGGTTTAATGGAGGTAAGACGACTGAATGAGTGGAAACGAGCACGATTTATGAAGGAGACTAGTGACTGTAAGCGGATATCAGAGAATAGGTATACGAAATGTAGCGTAACAGAGAACAAAATGGGGTGAAGCGGAATAGAGAAGGGTTACGTGAGCACGGTGGAAATGCAGCTATGAGATCAATAGAACAGTAGGAGGAGTAGAACGCATCCGGAAATATTTAAAATTGGGTGGCTGCAGAGTAAATGCAAGCACGTTTATGAAACGGCTACGGATTTTATGCGGCTGAAAGAAGCCGTAGTCAAATCAACCATGTTTCATCATTACAGGTGGAGTATCAAAGTACGAGTGAAGATCGGAGGCTTGATTATGGGACCGTTTGAAAATGAATGCAAGGATTGTGGGAGGATCATACAGAGATCGTGGAATGGTTACGGAGTTTTTCAACACAATCATTGCATATAATGGAGCTATGGTTTATAACTATGTAAAAATGTGCTTGAATGCTATTTGAAATAAATTTTTACTCATACCTTGGAATTCTTGCCATTTTTCATTGGTCTTCAATTAGTTTCTCCTCATTGATGTCTTTGAATGCCCCATGTCTTCATAATATGTCTTCATACCTGCATTTGATTTCATGATTGTTGAACTAACATCTGGCTGTACAATTTTTTGAAAAACAGAGTGGTAGCTGCAGAAACTGCTTCTGGCTGCGGAAACTGGTGTCAGCTGCGGAAACTGACACAGCTATTATTTGGGTGAATGGAAATAGATGGATGATAACTAACTGAATGAAAATGGTCATGAAAGAAAATTTTATTGGTGAAATGAAATGAAGTGGAGTGGGTTGTCATAAAACTTATGAAATGAGAGATAATTTTTTTTTTTGGAAAATATAGGGTGTCAAGTGTTCCTGATTTTCACCCTACATTTTCTGTATAAGACTGCCAATCAGTGATTGGTTTTCAGGCTTATACAATTTTTTTTTTTGTGCTAAAAAGAACAAAAACTAGGCTGGTGGAGAAGAATAATTCTTCTTTACCAGCCTTATTGCAGAATTTTCTTGAAACATTTTGACAAATTCCTCTTTTGAGAGTGGCTTATGATAGACTTTTAATTTGTGGCCATTCACAATAAGAGGAGTTTGAAATTCATCAATGGTCTTGATTCTTATCGCTCCATTGCTAAAGATCTTGTCAATCTCATATGGCCTAAGCCAATGAGTCTGAAAATTTCCTTTAAAATCTTTAAACTTGGAATCAAATAGCAATGCCCAATCTCCTTCTTGAAACTTATTCTCTTTGATGTATTTGTCATGCCATTTAGCTCTTTGATATTGAACTAGATCAGTTCTTAAAATTGCCTCTTGTCTAATCTCATCTAGCTCATTCAACTACTCCATTCTATGCTTTTGGGCTTCTGATAGATCCATCCCCAACTGAACTGCTATCTTGAAGGTTTTGACTTGGAACTCAATGGGGAGTAGGACTTCTTTCCCATAAAAAAGTTCATAGGGAGAATGTCCTGTTGTATTCCTCCATGTAGTTCTATAGGCCCACAAGGCTTCAGGAAGCCTTTCTGCCCAATCTCTTATGTGTAGATGAACAGTTTTGGTGATGATACTTTCAAGAGCTTTGTTTGTAGACTCCACTTGACCATTTGCTTGCGGATGGTAAGGAGTAGATCTTCTGTGCTTGATTTTGTATTCTTCCATTAGCTTCTCCACCAGGTTGGATGTGAATTGACTTCCCTGATCTGTCACAATTTCTCTTCGAACACCAAAGCGAGTAAAAATATCCTCATAAAGAAAATTAACAACTGAATTTTCAGAAGCAGACACTAATGCTTTGGCTTCTACCCATTTAGTAACATAATCAGTACAAACCAATATATACTTCTTTTGCTTAGATGGTGGGTTAATAGGTCCAATGAAATCTAAAGCCCATTTTTTAAAGGGTTCGATGAGTACCTGTGTTTGCAATGGCATTTCATTTGAAAGGGTAGGTTTCCCTACTCTTTGGCAGCTGTCACACCTTTTGACATATTGTTTTGCATCTTTGAAGAGGGAAGGCCAATAATATCCTAAAGAGAGGATTTTATAGGCTGTCATTTTGTCAGCAAAGTGTCCGCCGCATGGCTCATCATGACATGCCTTGAGGATATCAAGCATTTCATGTTCCCTGACACATCTTCTGATCACAAGATCTGGCCCTGTTTTAAACAATTCGTTAGAAATCCATGAATATTTTGAACTCTCCCGAATAATCTTTCTTTTTTCACTTGGAAATAAATGTGGAGGCAGTTTCCCTGTAACCAAATAGTTAGCAATATCTGCATACCAAGGAGTCTTAATAGTTACTGCAAACAAGTATTCATCAGGAAACTTATCCTCTACAGGAGAATCTTCTTTAGTATTATGAATCCTAGACAAGAAATCAGCTACTGTATTTTGTTTTCCTGGTCTATCCAACACAGTGATATTGAATTCTTGCAAAAGTAAGAGCCATCTTGTCACTCTGCCATCAGTAACAGGTTTGTTCATTAAATATCTAATTGCAGAATGGTCAGTATGAATAAAAGTTTCATAGCCTGTTATGTAATGTCTAAACTTATTAATTGCATGAACAACAGCTAAAAACTCTTTTTCAGTCACAGTATAGTTCAACTCTGTGGGAGTCAAATTTTTACCGGTATAATAAATGGCATAAGGAACTAAATCTTTTTGACCCAACACAGCTCCTAGAGCTGTATCTAAAGCATCTGTAGAAATATGGAAAGGGAGTTTCCAATTTGGTCCTCTCAAGATAGGTGCTTCAGATATTCTTGTTTTCAAAGTTTCAAAGGCTGATTGACAATCAGGATCCCATTTGAATTCACATTCTTTTGTAAGCAGTTTGAAGAGTGGAGATGCTATTTTAGTGAAGTTTTCTATAAATCTTCTATAGTATCCAGTAAATCCTAGAAAACTTCTAACATCTCTTTGACAATTTGGAATAGGCAACTTGGAGATGACTTCAACTTTTGATCTATCAACCTTAATCCCATCTCCCAAAATATGATGCCCCAAAACAATACCTTCAGTAAACATCATAAAACATTTTTCATGGCTTAATGAAAGGTTTGTTTCTTTACATCTTATAAGGACTTTTTCCAAATTTTCTAATGCCTCTTCAAATGAATTACCATAAACTATAAAATCATCCATATAAACTTCTACACAATCATGGATTAGATCAGAAAAATTCCTAGTACTGCTCTTTGGAATGTTGCAGGTGCATTACATAACCCAAAAGGAAGCACTCGGTAGGCAAAAGTTCCCCATGGACAAGTAAATGTGGTCTTATCTTGATCTTCAGGTGCTACCTGAATTTGATTATAGCCACTAAAACCATCCAAAAATGAAAAGTATTTTTTACCTGCTAATGTGTCTAATACCTGATCGATAAAAGGCAAAGGAAAGTGATCCTTCAAAGTTGCTTTGTTCAATTCCCTGTAATCAATGCATACCCTCCATTTACCATTCTTTTTAGGTAATATAACCAAAGGAGAAACCCATCGGCTATCTGAAATTGGATAAATGAAGTTTACATTTAGTAGTTTTTGGAGCTCTTCTTTCACTATCTCCCTAAGATTTGGATTCATCCTTCTTTGAGGTTGTCTGATTGGTCTACTGTTTTCCTCAATATAGATATGATGAATGCAAGTCTTAGGATAAATACCTTTCATGTCAGTATACTCCCATGCAAATGCAGTAGAATGTTTTTGCAAGATTTTGGTTAGTTCTTCTTGTTGTGACTTTTCCAAATGTTTGTTGATATTCAATATTTTTCCTGGAAAAATCTCAATAGTAGAACTACCAAACTCTTCCATAGAGTAAAGAGACATTTGTCTTGATGATAAATATTCTATGTCAGATTCCAACTGAAATTGTGTGGGTCATATTCTGAAGATATCTCAAAATTTTCTAATGTGTTCAGAATTTGACTATCCTCACTGATTTCAGAAATGGTAAAGACAAGTTGTATAGTGTCCTCATCATCAACCCATTCATTGTCTCCTACTTCTGTGATTGCTTTTTCTGGAGGATACAAATTGAATTTCTTTGTCGAATTACCATTAGAAATGTACATATCTCCAGATCTACAACTAATAAAAGCATCAGTTGTGGCTAGCCAAGGTCTTCCTAAGATAAGTGGGTGCCCTCCTAGATTACTCTTGGGAGTCAAAATCATAAAATCTACTGGATATTCCCAAGAATCTAAGGAGACTGAAATATCTTCTAATACACCATCTGGTTTAATAATCGATCGATCTGCAAGTTGCAATAAAGTAGGTGTAAAAAGAAGGTTAGGAAGTTTTAACTGTTCCATAGTCTGTCTACTCATAATGTTGATAGCAGCCCCTAAGTCTATCAATGTGTTTGGAATTTCTATCCCATTTATATGTGTCTTGACAATTGGACTTCCTGGATCTACATACTTCTGCATGGTAATTTTTCCCATCATAATATCTGCAATTTTTCCTACCAGGTGGATTCTTCTTGTGTCTTTTAGTTTCCTTCCTTGTCTTTTGAAACTCAACTCCTTTATTGTTTTTGCTAGAATAGGAATCTCTCGAATGGCTTGTAGCAAGGGAATCTTGATACAAACATTCTTCAATTCATCTAGAAAATCATAGTTAGGCAACAAGATTTTTTTTTCCACCCCTTTGTCAATTTGTAATCTTTCAGGAAAAGGCAGTGTAGATGAAGATGCAGGTTGCTCAACTATAGGAGTTGTGGGTGTTAAATTTTCTTTCTCTTTTTGAATGTTTGAGTTTTGAAGAGATGTTTCCTCAGAATTTTTATTGGCTTCAAGAGAGTCCTCCTCAGAGGTATCTTTCTCTTGGACATCTATAGAAGGTTTTTCTAAAACTCTACCAGATCTGAGTTGTACATCATTGAGAGGAACAATCATATAGGTAGGAAATTGTTGTCCTTCTATCATGTAAGTATTCTGAGGATTTTTATTGTTAGGATTTGGCAATGGCTGAGCTGGAAGTTGATTTGTTTTTTGTTGGAATGGAAGCATGAGTTGAGGATTTGGATTTTGTTGAGAAGGTTGTTGTTGTGGAAATGGAAATGAAAGTTGTGGATTTGGGTTTGGAAGTTGTGGAGCTTGTTGATTTTGAAAAGATGGAGGATATTGACAAAATTGAGCAAATCTCCCATAAGGATTTTGCATACCTTGTACCCATAACTGATATGGATTTTGAGGTTGGGGCCAAGGTTGTTGCCAAGGATTCCAATTTGGTGGGGGTTGAGAATTCATAGGGTTGTTAAACCCTTGAGTTTGTTGCCCCTGCCAAGGTCTTCTTGCAACAAAACAGAGAGATTCTACTGAATTTGGATCTTCTTGAAAGACAGATTTGAGTCCAGGAATTGAAGGACAATCCTTGGATTTCATGATTTTCTCGATAAATCATACATGTTTTTACAACTTTTGCATCCAAGGGACATTCCCCAAAGCATGTTTCTTTCTACATTTTCGACAAAAGATGGCTAAAGCATCTCGTTTCTCGCTTTCTCGCTTGTTTTGGATTTTAAGGGTGTCTAGTTGTTCACTAAGACCCCCTAAGATATCAGTTTTAAACTCATCAAGCATATTACCAATCTCTGCCCTACTTAATCGATCTAGTTGCGTATTTGTTAGCCCTAATAAGAGAAGAATCCCTAGGCCCTTTTCCAGCTTTTGCATCTTCCTCGAGAATTGGATACATAGTTCTGTTATATCATGAAAATGGGAGTTGAGAAATGTCTCCTTTACCCATCATGTTTAAAATGTCT
This sequence comes from Pinus albicaulis, assembly GCA_034641835.2. NCBI lineage: Eukaryota > Viridiplantae > Streptophyta > Pinopsida > Pinales > Pinaceae > Pinus > Pinus albicaulis. The sequence goes on from CM076580.1 coordinate 1,822,603,790, forward strand.
ATCCATTCATCTCTACCGGCTTTTAATAGAGGGCTTTCAAGGTTTCATTATCTAAGTTGCTCATCTTTGCTCTTTTCAAGTTGTATTGAAATCTTCAATTAAGTCTTCCAAATTTTCATCTTCTTTTTGCATCATTTCAATACCTCATCCTCGTGATTGGTGGGCATACACAATAATCCAAGCATCTATCCAAAAATGTTTGTTTCATATCATCTCCAAGTCCCGATAGATTGAGTGGCTAATCCCATGAACCATTTCAGCAGAACTTTCTGGTGCTGAAGGAAATAGTTTGAGTTTTTGAGAATCTTCCACATAGTCATAAGTTCGCACACTACTTCAAACTCAAACAGAAATGTTTCAGGATCTTCTACTCTCTCGTAATCCATAAAAGTTAGGAGAACATGGTGAAATATTTTTTCATTGTTGCATGAGTTTCCTCATCAACTATAGGGAATCCAAGAAAATCGTCCCTATTTCTACCATTATTTCCTTCTCACTCATTGTTATCTTCATTATCTCCTCCTCCCTCTATCTCCACCTCTATTTATTACTTCCTCTCGCCATGATAGCTTCTTAGAGTCCTTATAGTCCTCTAGTTCTTCTATCAAGGAAGGATGAGAGAAAGTTTCTTTGTTTTCAAAGTAGGCTTTAATAGGTGGTGTAGGAGAATCCTCTAATTCAGCCGTTCTTTGGCTTCCAAAAATCTTAAGGCTAGGGTAGATGATGGTGAATCCGGTCTATGCCTTGAAGAAGATGGAGTTGTAAAAAATCGTAACCTTGGCTTTAGCTATAAACCTTCCCTAGAATCTCTTGCTCTATGCATGTCATAGTAACAAAAAGTTGGGCTAATACCTCTCTTCTCGATCTTCAGATCACACTAGGTGCAAGAAGAGAGCATACTTAAGAAATTACTAAACCAATAACTCTTCTTCTCGATCCTCTAGATCACACTAGGTGCAAGAGGAGAGCATACTTCAAGAAGTTATCAAGTTTTCCCTTCTTTTTATGATTTTATGTGTAAGAAATTGGCTACAATTTAGTTACACTGATTAAGAATCTGCCGCCAAAATGTTTGGTCAATTTAGTGTGTCCTAAATTGCCGCATTTAATTTATCAATCCGGAATCGTGTCGATGAAGTGCGCACTATATGTGCAAGATAACCTCTTTCTTATCTTTTGTCGTTTATGGTCTTTCTAAGGTGAAATGGAAATTCTAAAGTGAGAAACAAGCTTCGGTTATAATTGTTCAAGGAAATGATATTCCTTACAATGATTTTCCAATCTCGAAACTTCAAAAGCAAATTGGAATTACAATGACAAAAGAAAGTAAACTCCATTTAAAATGGAAAGTGCCGTTAATCTAATGAATCAAAACAAGAAACTAGTGAATATGAAAACTAAACTATTCTTTGCCGCCAACCGAACACAAAAGAAACTACGCTTTATGGAAATTCAAAGTTGCAATGAAAGAAATCTAAAACCAGAGCTACATCAATTCATTTTCTTCCGACCCTTCATCATTAGGACCACTATGACTTGTGGAAGTAATCATAAACAACTTGTGTAACCGATATTTAATTTGCGAAAGTAAACTAATACTAAACCATACACACATGATTCAATCCCTCGCCATCAGCCCAAATTTTGTTTCTGAGGCAATTGAAGATGTCATATGATTCAATATATTTAAGTTTGCGGAAAAGAAACTAATACTAAAACTACACACTTCATCATGTACTTCTCACTATCACCCAACCGTGCTTTCTGAGAAATCAAGACGCTATGAGCAAATTAATATATCTAATTTTGCAGAAGGAAACTAATACTAAACTACACATTCATCATGCCCCCTCACCACCGGCCCACTCGTGGCTTTGACAGAAGCCGAGGACACTATGAGTAGCTTAATATGTCTAATTTTAACTATTGAATCGATAAACAAAAACTCTAATGCACAAAACGAAACTCGGGTTAAACAAAGACTTCCGTGAAAGAAAACTAGCGCTAGTATCAATACGCTTTCATATCATTAGCGAAAATACTATGAAAACCTTGGGTGTCTACCTAAACTGCGACAAGAAAACTGATCGCATTTTAACAATCATAAAAACATAAAAGACAAATGAATGCAATGGAAATTACGTAAATGTATGAACGTAAATAAAAAACTATGAAATATGAACATGTAATGGGTTATGATACAATGATTATTTTAAAGAAATGAAATGAAAAAAAATATATACATTAATACACATAACCTCAACAGCAGTGGCCCTCTAATGCCACTGGCATGATCTTCAAACACGAATTAAGTTATGAAACGTAGTTTTTCACATTAAAGAAAGTCACACAGGCCGGTGGTATTACGGCTCAAGGCAACAGAATCACCACACACAACAGAAAGTACGCACATCAACTTAACAACTAACAACTATCAACTCACATTCACTAACTCTACGTGCGTATGCAAACGCTCTTTATAAAGCAATAAAATGTAATCGTTTCCCGAAGTTTATGATAGCAACCCAACACGTAGACCACAAAGGCCACGCATTTAGGAGTATGGCCATGTTTGGGAAACGGATCTATGGAAGGTGGGCGCTAAATTCAACTCCGTAACTTTGCAATTGCATGTCAATTAACTTCCACAAGCTTGGGAAACGGCCGATGGATGTTTCTATGCCACGAAATCGTAGTCCACTCGACATAGAACTCCACAGCTTGACTTCCACGTGACGCTTGACCGCGCTTTCGACTTAATTTCATCAACCAATAGGACACGAACCATGTCCTTGTCATTCCTACCGCCCATGTGGCTCGTTTCGTTGACACCGTAACATTGATTTCACAAAATAGTCATGAAATAGAAATGCCACTGCGGAAAGTGACAAGTTTCCGCAAATTGCATTTAACAAAATCTAAATCAAATAGAAAACACACAAACATAATTAAAAACCATGTTAGATACCCTTTTTTCACATGATATTGACAATTTTAAGGTTTAGGTGAGTGAAAGAGATATGGAAAAGTGTATGGAAAAGAGACAAATTGGGACTCAACAATAGTCTCGATGGATACCTATCATTATTCAAATAGTTTCTACACATATCTCCAAAAATTTCGGACAATCATTCCAAGGTGTTTGATAATCCCAAAGGACTCCCACCTATTCATGATTATGATCATGCTATTCATTTGATTCCAAGAAGTGTTCCTCCAAACATTAGGCCTTACAAATATCCTTATGTCCAAAAGAGTGAAATTGAAATGTATGATTGCAGAAATGTTAGAGGCCGGTATAATTCAACCAAGTCAAAGTTATTTCCCCGCTTCCAAGAGTATTGGTGGACAAGAACATATGATCATGGAGCATGTGTTCCGGATTTTAGGGAGCTCAATAAGATCACTATTAAAGATAAATTTCCCATTCCCGTGATTGATGAATTATCGGATGAATTACATGGAGAAAATTATTTTGCTCAAGTTGGATCTTCATCCAGATATCATCAAATTAGAATGAAGACTCTAAGATATTTTGAAAACAACATTTCAAACTCATGAGGGTCATTATGAATTTTTGGTCATGCCTTTTGTCTACTCAATGCACCTTATACATTTCAAGGGTTGATGAATTCATACTTTAAACCCTTCCTTAGAAAATTTGTGCTAGTATTTTTTGATGATATACTAATTCACAACAGTCTTGGAAGGATCATGTTCTACTATGTTGGACAGGTGCTCAAACTATTGGAGGAGAAAACAATGATATGAAAAAACATCCAAATGTTTCTTTGGAGTACAAGAGGTGGAATATATGGGTCATATTGTATCTCAAGAGGGTGTTAAGGTAGACCCTAAACAAAACTAAAGCCATTAAGGAATGGAAAGTCCCCACAACCATAAAGCAATTGTGCAATTCTTTCGGTTAACATGGTATTACCAAGTTTTTTAAGAATTATGGGAGAATAGCAAAGACTTAACAACATTATTAAAGAAATATGAATTTTCATGACTCCCTGGAGAAACTAAGGCCTTCGAACATATTAAAGAGGCAATGTGCCTAGCACTGTTCTTTACTTACACCAACTTCACAAAAACCTTTATTGTGAATGATGCTCAGAAATGGAATTGGTGTTGTTTTAATGCAGAAGAAGACTCATTGCTTTTGAAAAAGTCATTCAATAAAAGGAAAGTATTTACAAAAGTCTATTTTTGAGAAGGAAATTTTTGGCAATACTACATGCACTAAAGAAATGGAGACCTTACCTAATGGGAAGACACTTTGGTAAAAAACTGATCAAGATAGTCTTAAACACTTTTTGGAACAAAGACTATCTTTAGAAGCACGAAAAATGAGGGCAAAGATGTTGGGTGATGAATTTGAAATCGTCTCCAAAAAAAGGAAGCAAAATGTTGTTGTAGATGCACTCCTCAAGAAAGGATGAAGAGGTGGAAGCATCGTTTTGTGCCATTTCAATTATCCAACCAAATTGGATAACCGAAGCAAGGGATGAATGGAAGAAGGACGAAGAAGCGTGGACTCTCATTCAAAAGTTGCAAGAAGATCCTAGTACATATAATACATTTAGTTGGAAAAATTATTCCTTATACAAAGAGCGCTTATATATTTGCAATAATTCTACTTGAAATGTTAGATTCCGAATTGCACACTTTAGGAGGACACTGGTTTTTTAAAAACTTACCACAAGGTGAAGAAAGATTTTTTTTGGGATGGCCTTAAATCTCGACATTCAAAATTTGCAGAATGCTGGTTTGCTACAAAATAAAGGAGACAATTAAGACCCTGGCTCCTACAACCTTTATCCATTCCAAGTCAACGATTGGAGGAGATTTCAATGGATTTTATCAAGGTGTTTACCTAAGTCTGAAGAAGTAGTGTCACCACATGGTAGAAGTTGATAGACTTATCAATTATGAACACCTTTATGAATTATCTCATCCATTTAAAGCAAGTACAAGCTTTCTAATTCATTTATGGAAACAATTAAAAAAGCTACATGGAAACCCGAAGATTATCAGAAGTGACAGAGATCCCATTTTGCTGTGAAATTTTTTGGATGAAATTATTTTCTTTATTAGGTAATTTCCAACCAAATTTCATAGCTCATCTTATCATCCTCAATCCGATGGTCAAATTGTATAGTGAATAGATATTTGGAAGGATATCTTCGTTGTTTTGTATCCGATAAGTAAGCACAATGGTCAAGGGACACTTCCACTAATGTATACATTCTTCCATATTGTAGCAAAAATGACTCCATTTATGGCATCATGGATATCATCCACCATCCATCACATATTCTTTAAGGTAAAATGATAGGGTTCAAGTAGTGAGGATCACATTTAGGCATGAACAAGAATTTTCAACGAAAGGATAACCTAAATTTGGCACAAAATCGAATGAAACAATAGGTAGATCAACATCATAGTGAGAGAATTTTTGATGTGGGAGACTCGGTATTTTTACGGCTACAACCATACAAACAAATGCCTCCTAAGCAAGCTAAGAGGATAATAAATTATCACCAAAGTACTATGGTCCTTACAAGGTTTTGAAAAATATTGGTACTATGGCACACAAATTGAGCTCGCTCTTTGCGAGTGCATCCGCCTATGTTTCATGCCGGGCAAAGTTTATATGGGATAAACTTCCAGCTCAAAACAATATTTCTAGAACTTGATCAAGAATTAGAAACCATATTAGAACCGCGCCTACGAAAACAAGAACTCGACAACTACGAAATCGATCAATTTCCAAAGTATCTCATCAAATGGAAGAAATTACCCAAGATTCTACATAGGAGGATGAGAATTTTATACAAAAGCACCCAAAGCTACTCAAGCATTGAGGACAACACTTTTTTAGAGGAGAGGAGCATGTTAGGTCCTTATATTACTAGTATAGTCCCTTTTTGTTGTTAGTGTAACCCTTTTATCGTTATTGTTGTGACTTCAGAATCCTCCATATCGTTATTATTGTGCCCTTAAATTATTATTAGGTCAACGTATTATCAGCCCCACTAGGATTACATTGTGGCCCCATGACTCCTATATATAGAAAGGAGGTTTTGTCATTTATATCATCCAAAAATTGTTCATTTATGTAATGTATTGGAGGTTGCCCTTCAAGTGGCTGATTTCTAAGGCGTTGATATCTCTTTTTCTTCTATTTTTGAGCCGGTTTCACAACACGATGTAGTATCCGAGATTAAGGTATCAATTTCTTTTCGTTTCCTCTTTGTTGCATAACTAACTATGGTGGGGTGGCTGACGCTCGTGCTTTAATCAATCGTGACATGATTTTATGCCTTGCATTTTAGAATTATCCCGTTCAAACAAAACCGTAGATGATAAGCTCAAGTCACTTCAAAACGATGTTAACAATATTATCAATGGAATTCATATGTAATGGTAATCCTTCGTATTTAATTTTGAAACTAAAAATCAATTAAAAAACCTAGAGATTACAACTGTATGAACGAACATTAAATTTGAAAGTATGGATCCTTTGTGACTCGACAAGTGTCATTATATCGAGACGTTACATCGGTTATTTGATAGACGACATGCTTTAGTGTTTTTATAAATCGTGAAATACGAAATGAGAAACTACAATTGCATAATGGTTTTAAATAGAATGTGGTATCAAACATATGTTAGTCGACAGATGTGATATCGCATTCGTTATATAACAGATTTTGGTGTTTCTACATACTCACAGATTCGCTACTTCGCAATTTGGTATTTCAAAGATTTCAAGTATTCACTTCGCTTTTTCAATTCGCACTTTGCTTATTCGTCGACTGCCAAATTTTGTCCCACTATATGCTTTTGCTTTGAATTTATAGTTTTTAAAGCGTTTTTTAGTGATTTTCTTATTTATAAAAGAAAATAAAAATCTTAACCTAAGAATTTACTAATTTGGGCTTTAATTCTAAGAATTGAATATTAGTTCTAAAAATTTAAAGGGTCCCCATTATTCTTTCTAAGCTAATATCTAGGATATCTTAAAGTTGCTGTAATACTACAACAATTGGCAACACACCGGATGAATCTAGAATCTATGACAAATTTTAATACTTAGAGACATTTTTAGGAAATTTATAAGTAATTGAAATCTCGTTTTTTGATATAGATAAATTTTAATTTAAATAACTTTGGTTTTAATTGAAAAACATTCCCATACTTCGTAAATGAAATTTATCTTTAAATAAATCAAATACTAATAAGTTGAAATATAAGTAGAAATTTATTTGAAGCTTGGCTATTAGATAAAATTATTAGTCACTAGTAGAGCCACTACCGCCATAAAGAAGCTCATAAAATGATAGGGTTACTATTTAACAAAAAATTAACCACTATCCCATTTATAATATAATAAATATCTTTAGAGGTAACATGATAACTTATTTTATTATTTTTAGAATATTTTCCTTTTTGGTTACTTTAAAATCATTATGGAAGAAATGATAATTTCATTCACTAGCTATAATAAATTTGAACAAGTTGAATCGTGATGAGATCCCTATCTCAAGGTTTTTGGGACCATGAGCCATTGTCTTGGTTTGGTAGCCATTTGATAATGTCAAGTTTATTAGTTTCCTATGAACATGATGAGTCGAGTCGTGATGAGATCTCTCAACTTTAAAGTTTTTTATATTTTTGAATTACACTTTTTGAAGAATATCTAAAACATAAATGAATGGGGAGGTTGTCATTTTTGCCTGGGCAGAGTCGTTGGATGGCCACTTGAGTTAAATATGCTAATAATTCAATAAAATTTTCACTTTGTAAAAAATAACTCTTTGAACTTGATTCATGTTAGAATGATTTTTTCAATTCACATAGGTGGAAGAATTCTTCTTCTACTAGCTATTTAAATCCAAAATTTTCTAAAGAAATAGAGAATTAAATTTATGTTTTATTTTCCTTTTTTATACCTCTAAGGATTAATACTTTCATGTTATTTAATAAATACAAAGTGTTTCACCTCTTGCGTAATATTGCAAAACTTATTTATTTGAATTAACCTATATACATATTTCTACAAAAGAACAGCTCTTCTTTAAGAATAAGGATAAGTCCATTAACAAGAAGAGTTTCCTCTTCCCTTGTAAATCTTGCAAAAAATGAAAGTTGATGGACCTATTTTTTTCAATTATTTAAAGAACCATTGAAATTTAGTATGTTTTGATTCATCTTCATGCACTTTATCCCATTTCAATACTAAATCTCTCATCTCACTTATTTATCCTTGATTATATTTGAATCAAATGAAGTTTATCAAATATCGATGATGACTATGTATCATTTTATCCTTTATCTTTCTTTCTTCCATTTTAATTATTTGGGACATTCTTAATTTTAATGAAGAGAAAGGTTTTTCTATTAATAAAATTGACTAGGATAGCTTACATTATTAAAAGTAAAAATTACCTCTTTCCCATATACCAATAAAAAAGGAGAAGTTCTTATTGAAGTTTTTTTTAGCTATCCTATCCGCACATAATGCAAGGGTTAAGGCTTTGTGCCAATTTTTGATTTTGATAAATGGTTCGTTTAATTATTCTTATGAGGTGTTGATTCTTCTAACCCATTTCCCTTGGGGGCACAATTTTCGAATATTTTAATCTAAACCTCTTTTCAAAGCATATTTAGTCATGGCATTTCCAGACAAATAAAAAGCATTTTCAAACATGAGAGCTGTTAGGAACACCAAACCTTAGATAAATGAATTGATCAATAAACTCAATAATTTTTTAGAGTCGTTGTACTTCCTTAAGAGGTATTGCTTTCACTAATTTTACAAAATAATTCATAGCACAACACATAGGACAGGTATTTTGTAGAAGAATGAGGAACATCTCACCTATTATGTCAAGTCTCCATTGTTTGAAAGGTTGTTCCATATTGTCTGCTGTTGGCATTGATGCTTTTATTTGTCTTCCGTTGCAATTTGAGAAATTTCATCTCCTTCTCCGACATAATTATGTGAATCTTTGAAAAAAAGGTTGGTCAACAATACCCGTTGAGAATTTTGAGGGTTGTATCATACAAATTCTCTTCTTGGATAATTACTTGTGAACTTTCTTGAGTTACTTATGTCTTCCTTTGTTTAGCTTAATTAGTCTTTTCAAGAAGTCAATTATCAAAAATTCATGAGACACTAAATTAGGCTCCTAGATCCAGGGAAACACCTCCTCTTGAGAATAAAACCCGCAAAGAATTCTTTCTTATAGATCTTCAAATGAAAAGTACCATGACCTAGACTTAGGAACCTTAACCTATGAATGTTTCCAAGACCTATCGATCCTTCTCTTTTTCCTTCATTATCCTTCAGGATCGACCTTTATTTTATAAATTATGAGAGAGAAGGTAAATCATAGATTTATCTTCCTCTTTTCTTATCTAGCAATGATCCTTTCACACCATCTAAGGTCTTCATATTACGAATTCGATTCTATCATTAGAGATATGAATCATAGCAATTTTTCTTTTTATATTAGACACCACCATATCTCATATCATTCACATTACTTTAAATAGGTCCTCATGATGATATACTTTTACATTACTCCTCGAGCTTCATATCGACAGACATATCCGCACTTGAAGTTGTATCCCTTTTGAGAACGCAGATGTCTCCGTACCGTGATCTTAACTCATAACCGTAATTTCTAGGATATACCGCATTGTTATCTATCTTCTCGAAATCCGTTATTCTTGTTGGGATATAACATTCCGCATATATCACTATGTTTGTACCTCACCGTATGTTATTGATTGTCCGCACTTTATATTTGAGAGAGCATCGTTTTACATTACTAGTATAACCATTACACTTTCGCATAGAAGCGCATTGTTCTTCGTGTGTGTGGTCGTATTATATGACCGCACTAAAAACCTATATGTTTTCTTCAAAATCAAAATTTATTGTCCGTGTTGACTTAGAGAGAATCAACATCATCTCTTTATATCTCGCATACATTGTCTATGTATACTTCACATTATATCCGCATACACTTCAAGACATTCCAAATTCAAAATTTTGTATTATTCCGTAAAGATCCGCATCTTTATACTAACTCTATCTATACCTCAAACACCTCATAATACTTTTCGAATTACTTATTCAATTGACCACGTAACTTCTTGTATATATAGTTTCTATGACCTTGTTTTAGGCCGACCCCTTAAATAGCTAGAAGGCTCACTTTTACTTTTGTTCATAGGCCGACATGGGAGGACTTGTACCCACCATTGTAAGTGTAGCTTGGAGTATCATTTAGGATCCATTTTCTCCCGCGAGGTCTATAGAAATTTCTCGAGAATTCACCGGCTACATCATATACATGACACTTGATTATATTTATGACTTAAGAAGAAAACCTATATAGACATAAATAATATGTCTATTTAACCTGCATGTAAATCTTTCTCATGAAACCCATGAAGCAACTACAAAATACATTTTATTATCTTTAGTCTTTCTTTACATATAATTACATACTAATATGAACACCGACCTAGTTACACTTTTCAACACTCCTCTTAATTAGGGAGGTATTCATAAATTTACATGGTCAATAAACTCGAAGAATCTCGTAAGAAGAATCGGGATTAGTAATCCCATCGCAGATAGCATCACATCAACTGCACTTAGTGCAAGGTCTTTGGAAGAATAACTCCCATCTCTCAATGAGACAATGGGTTGCTAATGTCAAAAAGACACATGACTAATAAACACCATGCTCATTGTCTCTCCAAGGTACATACCCCACCTAGGTTTTCCCAGAGTATGACCTTCGACTATTCTTCTCTTGGGTAGCCATCCCTCAAGAACATACGTCCACGACTACTCTTCTTTGAATACCCTATCTCATTCTCAAAGAGTATCGAATACTAGATGATTACCTAATCCTCCATTCCCGTTCTCCAGGTGAAGACCAGAATGATGTATCTATCCATTATCTTCACATGGCCTTCACTAAGACTTACGACCGTTATTCCTGGGTCTAGTGCATGACACATGTAATCAAGAATCACATACTTCACTCCCTATTAACATAGGAAGGGACATAATTCAAGTTTATATTCCAAGAAAATAATCTACCACCAAAGCCCTCCTCAACCAGATCCTACAACAACAATCCAAAAACTCATGAATATTCCTCCCCTCGATGTCATGGATTTTGATATCGATGGATCTTCAACTTTTTCGTCTTACATGGCACAAATCATCCATCAATTTCATTCACGAGTCATGTCCACTATCGAAAGTGATTCATCGCTTTTCCTCTATCCGGTTCAACTTTATGCCATGTTTTTTTCCTTTGAATCATCTTCAATGATCATATCCTAATCATGTGATTAGTAGCCCCGCACAAATTTATCCAGATAAACATATATATATGAAATTTTGAAACAAAAAGTCACTTTAGTGATGATCTTTCACCATGATATCTCACCGTAGGCATCGAAATCCTTTATTCCGTATTGACACATCTCCTAATGATATAAGGGTATTATTCCTTTCCATACTTCGTCGAGTCTACATATCATCCCAAGAGATCTCCTAGTCACATATCCTTGGCTTTCGAATGATAATTGTCTCTATACATGCTTGTATCATGATCTCTTCCTTCGCACATTCTCCATACCTAGGAACTTTCACATTTTCCAATTTCATTCATATACAACCACCTCATATTCCATGAGGACATATTGTGATGATTTCATATGTCCGTGCATCGAGAGATACTCTTTTACATAGATCATACTTCTAAATAGATAAGTCCATTACTCGCAACCATATGACATGACTTCAAAGCATCCAATGTCGCATATAAACATATACATACTCAAACCTTTTTCCCCTTGAGTCATCCTATATACTTTCAAGAATGAAGAGCTTCATTCCCTTGGCCTACTCCATAAATATGTCATCACATCCTAGAAAAATGTTTCCATGATGACCCTTGCTTTGATGACTGCTTTCCATTAGTAATGTTATCGAGGTTTTCCCGGGTTGATTCACCGTGAGATCCTACCATGCTTCTCAATCAAAGATGCTACATTTCTTCCTATCATACAATCAACATAAATCACCTAAACGAGAAGATGATCTTAATCGTAAGGAGATCCCTTGGCTTCTTATTTGTTAGATTTATTTTCATTAGGTTATTTCCTCATTTTCAAAGACATGGGCTTCTTCCGTATTTCTCTTGTCCTTTTTGTTTTTTTTATATGAAGGAAAATTTCTATTATAATATCCATTACATCGTGCTTTCTTCATACTATTCCGAGGACTAAACTTTCATCGAATCTTCCTTTCTTCCTCGATGTGGCTACAAAGGCTTGATTCCCTTGATCTTGTTCCACCTTTGGCTTTCAATCGTGTTTCCTCTATTTTATATAGAGACCTTAATTGTGAAATGGTGTGGCTTTTATTCCCATATAAACCCGAAGTGAAGTTTCCCTCATTCATATACTAGAGCTTCCAACACCATTTTAGTCATCTCAAAGGTCAAACATTACTTCACACTTCTTTATAAGATGATCTCGTAGAAACTTCTTCTTCTCGCGTACTCACAAAGAATAGCTCCACCATTTTCTCGAAATATTTCTCTTTTCGATGATTTTAGATTTGATACCTCGAGATGAGAGAGTCTTTTATAGATTTTGTAAGAATCCTTTGGGATCTTATATCTCCCTTCATGTATTTGGCATGACTTCATTGTACTTGAATTTTCCATATGAAAGTTTTAAATCCTGTTCAGCTTGTCAGCTTTCCTTTCAAAGAAGACATTTTGATAGATTTAGATAAAGTCATGGATACTTATTTCGAGAGAGTGAATTTCTCCCTTTAGCAAATTTTCCTCTCAGAAGATGTTTGTTAAAGGATGAATTTTTAGAAGTTTCTTCTAAGATAGATGTGTTCTAATCCTTAAAGTCTTCCTTGGAAACCTGATTTGACCTTCAACCCATAATTTGATCTTAGCTTCTCGGAGTGTCTCTTTGTTAAGAAACTCTTGAGTTCAACACCTTAGCTTTGAAACCATGTTGAGAATTTGAGGGTCAGATTAATACAAATTCTCTTCTTGATAATTAATTGTGAATTTTTCTCGAGTTACTTATGTCCTCCTTTCTTTATCTTAATTATTCTTTCATCAAGTCAATTATCAAAAATTCACGAGACACTAAATTAGGCTTCTAGAGCTGTGAAAACCTCTCCTTTTTTGGAGAGGAAAACCTAGAAATAATCTCCTTCTTATAGATCTTCAAATGACAAGTACGAATATGACCTAGACTTAGACCCTTAACCTATGAATATTTTTAAGACCTTGATGCTATTTTTGATTCTTCTTTTCCTTCATTATCTTGTACCGATCCCTTTCTTTATAAATTATGAGAGAGAAGGTAAATCATAGATTTAACTTCCTCTCTTTTTCTTTATCCAAGCAATGGATCCTTTCGTATCCATATATGTCTTCACATTGTAGACCCGATTATGTCAATAAGTGATCCGCAACATAATGATTTTTATTTTATATTAGACTCCACCATATCTCATTTCATTCACATTACTTCAAATAGGTCCCCATGATGATATACTTCCATGTTATCCATGAGCTTCATCAATAAGACATATCCACACTTGAAGTTGTATCCTTTTTAAGAATGCAAAGATGTCCACATTGTGATCTTATCTTAGAAATCCACAATTGTTGGGATATAATAGTCTGCATTGTTATTTTTTTCGTAAATTCACACTTTCTCGGGATATAAATATCTCTATATTTGTCACCGTTTTTAACCATTAATCGTATGTCATTTATTGTCCACACTTTATATTTCAAATATCACCATTTTACATTACCTGGCATAACCACATTGCAATTTCATAGAACCACATTTCTCTTCATGTGTGGCCATATTATAGCGACCGCACTAAAACCTTGTACGTTTTCTTCAAAATATGCATTTGTTGTTCTCGTGTTGACTTAGAGAGAATCCACATCATTACTTTATATCCGCATTACACTATCTATATATATTTCGTGTTATATCCACATACATTATCTATGTATACTACATTATATCCGCATACACTTCAAGGCATTCCACATTCAAAATGTTGTGTTATTATATAAAGTAATGCATCTTTATATAGACTCTATCTATACTTTGAACACCCCTAATCCTTTTCAAATTACTTATTCAAGTGATCGTAGAACTTTCTTGTATATATAGTCTCCATGACCATGTTTTAGGTCAACCCTTCAAACAACTAGAAGTCTTAATTTTACATTCTATTCATAGGCCGAGATGCAGAGGACTTGTATTCCATCATTGCAAGTGTGGCTTGGAGTATCATTTAGGAGCCATTTATTCACGAGGTCTATAGCAAGTTCTTGAGCATTCACTAACCACTTCATATACATGACACTTGATTATATTTATAACGGAAGACAAAACCCTATATAGACATCAAAAAGAAGTCTATTTAACCTATAATAAAATCTTGCTCATGAAACCCATGAAGAAAGTACAAAACACATTATATTATCTTTGTCTTCTTCTTTACATATAATTACATAGTCAATATGAAGATTGACCTAGCTACACTTATCAACATATCCAACATGTAAAATTTTATGAGTTGTAATTTCTCCACCAAAGTGTCCACCTGCTGGTCCATCATGGAGTTCCTTTGTAAAATGTACAATACTAGCTTTACCTCATCCAAGTTGATGTGTCATTGATTCCTATAATCAACCTCGCAAAAACCTTGACCTCTTACAATTTTAGTAGGTCTTATTTCTAAGTCATATTCTTGCATTTTTGTTACCTAATTGGCCCTCTTTTCTCCTAGTTCAATGAGTATTTGTTTGACCGTCGACAAAGGAACTATCACTTTGACATGAGATTTTAAGAGAAAGGGTCGAAAGTGTTTGACCACTTTATAAACCGCAAATACATGTTTTTTAGCTCCTTATGGTAGTTCAATTTTCTCCTAAAATTATAACTAAAGAATGAAATTGGGGTTTCTATTTTTTTATCATCTAGTTGAGTTAACACTATAGTAGGATTCCTAAGATTGTCGCATCTGGGAATTTTCACACTTTGTCCCCACTACACATCCGATGTTGAAAATTTCTTGTAGTTGATCACAAAAATAGTAATCATTCTGGTTTCCATGGAAAAATGAGAGCAAAGAGTTTTTTGAAGGTGGGGTAGCCGGTTGATGCAAACTAAGGGCGTCTCTCAGGCTACATTTTCAAAAAAGGGAAGCATGATGATAGAAGTAGCATGAAAATAATTATAGGGGTCACTTAATGGAAAAGGTGTTTCCATGACACCCCCACTTGCCATTGATGTCAAAGGGGGATAAAGTGCTAAAAGGGGGAAATTATTTCCATCAATGACAAAGGGGGAGATCGTTGGTCAAAGTTGTCATCGATGTCAATAGAATGATGTCATTGCTGTGTCTATGTTAATGCCCTAAATCTATAATTTCTTGTAAAGAAACCCTAAGGTGCGAAATTCATGATGCCATAACCATAGATGTTGTGTAAACTCTAGGTGAGAAAACCCTAGATCCTAAATAAATGAAATTTTGTCATCGATGAAATTAATGAAACCCTAGTATTTCGAGCATGGCCCTAATTGAATATCTATCCCTAACCCTATATAATAAAACCATAACCTTGTTAAAATCCTAAATTCTTACTTCTAATATCCTAGCTCTAAAATTCCTAAAACCCGTACCTAAATAATATTCATTTGAATTCATAAAAAAATATCCTAAATTCTATACCTTCTCATAAATCCCCAAACCCTAACCATAAATTTACACTCGCCATACATTACCTTATGATACGATACATTATCTTACAATACACAATACCAAACATTATTAGAATACACATAATCCTTGGCAAAAAATATGTTTTGAAACAATATCAAAAAATTCCTTATTAACAAATGTGCGTAAAAAACATGGCATACATGTTCCCTACAACCATACATGGTAGACATAATGTATAATGTAGGCAAAGCATTTTTGTTCCTTATGACCATAAATGGTAGGAATAATGTATAATGCAGCAACATGGTGTAATACATCACCTCACATGGCGTATAAGGTCTTTTTCATAGTTCTTATATGATCCATCTTTCATATGGAAGATGATGTAATGCATGTATGTTACATCACATGGAAAACCGATAATTTTTTTGTTAAATAATATCTCCCCACAAAACATCGGTCACAAACACCATTTAAATTTAAAAAATGCAACCGACTCTTCTAAGGACTAATTGTTCATGTTAAATAAAATCAAGTAAAAAATAATCCACTTCACGTTGATCACTAAAAAAATATGACAGTCCAAATTTATGTTGTCTCTCACCAAAGAGACACAACTATTAAACTTACAAAGTCGGCTCCTCCACAAGGAAACGACTCCTATCATAAAATTCATATAAAAACAAATACGAAATCATTTCAAGGTGTGTCTCACTAATAAAAAAGCGTAAAATCACAGAATGTAATTTGGTCAAGATATAAGAATTTTGGTCAAGGAAAAATTTTTGATTTGAAGTGAAGGAGCGGTGGGAGGACAAATAGATATTTGCCTATGGTATAAATTGAATACATTATTCATTACATAGGTTGAATTGGTTAACATCAAAATTGTGAACATATTGACTCATATGTGGATAAAACCTCGTAAAACGAACATCCTTCGGGGACCAAGTAAAGAGCACCTCTTCAAAATATTGTGGAAGTATATTTTCTAATTCGTGACTCTAGTTGGAATAATTGAGAGCATATTTGACTCACTTGTATACCCCATAAGGATACATTATTTTGGACCTATGACAATTAAGTAAATTTAGCCATGGAGAAATGAAAATTGGACATGTACAACTAAGGATCTTATGGACCTATGATTGAAAACCCGTGGAGATTATCTCTCGACTTGTGGCTACCATCATAAAAGTTGTAATATTTTTGTAGGACCCGTGGTGAAGAACTTGCATTTCTTTCAAATTTATAGTGAACTTGTGAATTCATAGTATTATGTAAATTTTTGAATATGTTATATGCTAGATGAAAATTTACTTTAAATTTCTAGGGCTCAATCACATGAAAGTAAGATGCAGATGTATCAACATACCAATAGATCGATGGAAGACAATCCAAAAATAGAAATAAATAATGGATGGTGTGTTATGACGGTCAGAAAGATGCTTCAACCAGTAAATTTCATAAGGTCATCCAACCCAATGTGTCACACAACCCCAAGGCTTCTCATAAAAAACGCTCCATCAAGACATTGCACCAAGAAGCCCTAACCGCATCACCATGAGAAGCCCTAATCACAACAATTATCCGTGAGAGAAGAGAATGCCTCCAAAAATGTGTGTAAAATGAACTCCAAGTCTCTCCAATATATAGTCATCTATGGGGGTGTGAGACATCGCTTATGCATGTGGGATAAATCGTAGCCGACCTTGCACATGTGGAATAAATTCAAAAATACATGTTTTTCTCATCTAATCAAGATGATATTTAGGTTGATCTTGCACCTCTCCAAAAGAGGAATCCAACAAAAATATTGGCATCATCATCTGAGCATCACAACATGGATTTTGGACCTAGTTTCCCAAAATTAACACTCCCTTTCAACAAGGATAAATCCATCCACCAAATAAGACCCAAAACATCATGTGTCATCCCATCGTAACTTGCCTTACTAGCTCTTTTTTTCGTAAAAAAAATGTGAGTCACAAAGACATCACTCTCGACTAACAAAATCGTGTGAGAGGTCTAAACCTCCGTAGGAATCAAAGGGAGTCTCATACTAACCTAAAGCTAGTTTTAAATGAACCAAAAGTTAGTTGGAGGTATGAATCCTCACTTGGACTCAAAAGAGTCATCTACTAACCCAAAGTTATTTTAACCGACCTTAAAGTCAAACTGGAGGTATGAACCTCACTTGGACTCAAAAGAGTCATATACTAACCTGAATTTAGTTTAACTAACCCAAAGTTATTTTAACTGACCCGAAGTCAGTTGGAGGTCTGAAACCTCACTTGACTTGATACCAGATCAAGTGGTTGGACACATGCCATCCTAGACATAGAGAGTATGACAATCTCTAATGCATCCATCGGTCTTGCTATTGGTCTCTAGCTTTTCCCACCTCATTGGCCAAGATGAGAGTTACTTCCCATGAGTCCGTGACTCCATGGGTAGGATGCATATGGGGCACAAATCAAATAAGGTAAACCAACTCAATATCATCATGGTGGGGAAGAAGCACACCAACAAGGTTTGGCAAGCCTAGCCCTATGGTTGCTGTTGGGCCTTAGTTTTGGTCTTATTTTGCTCAAAGAAACTTATTTATCCATCTATTTTCCATCCATTTTCCATTCATTTATTCCATTTTGACATATATATGATATCTATTCAGGTATTTAATTTTAATTTTTCAAATTCTAAAGTTTTTATGAAAGTTTGATTTTTAGTGCAAAATCGGGCCGATTCAAACGTAAATTCCCGTAATAGCTATATGGCTGATATGGCTGCGTGACACTTGGGCACGAGTTGAATGCATGATGGACAGCTTGGAAACTAGGACTAAGCCACCTATGCTTAGTTCGAACAAACAAGCTTTATTAGGCCCATTTAGTTCTAGTCAATCATGACTAGTCATTCAGAATCCCATAGAAATAGGGCGCTTTGAGATTCTATGGGATTGACCATATTTCTTGGGATAAGAACAATGAATTTGACTTAGATAGGTGGATGAGAAGTAGATGGGTTTGTTTGAGTAAAAATAGATCAGTTTGTTCATAAGACTTATTTAAAGCCAAAGCTTTGATGGCTTATGTATTAGGATTATTATTGACTTATATACTTTTATATTGTGACAATTTTGGATTGAGAAGTTAATTTGAAGACTTGTGCTATTATCAATTTGCTGTTCAATGTTATGGATGTGTGATCAAGTTAAGCTTCGAGATCATTTATCACAAAAGGCAAGGGTGGAAGGCCCCCCATTCCAAGCTAAGTACACTTTCTTGTTAACTAGTTTTATTTCCTTGTAATTTGATGATTGTAGAATCGGTTTTCAAAGCTTTATTTCAGATTGTTTAATGATTCATGCATAGTGATTGATGTCATTAGTTTATATCCATTCATCACTTTATCAAGTTGGAAAACAAGATGTATCAAGTTGAGCATCCCTTCTATGAAAATGATGAATTAAAGTTGGTTTCTTTGGTTGTGTGCGCTTCTTGTTGAGATTTTTGATATTAAGATGAATGTAATTATAATGGAACACATTACATGTCTCTTGCTAAGAGCTTCTTTCATTCATAATTTATCCATCTTAAGTTCTTGGTTTTTTAATCTCTCGATTCATTAAGTGGTAATTGAGGTGAAAATGAATTTCTGAGTCAAGAACCATTTCAATATTATTCTCTTTTTAAACTAATTGAGTTAGAGTTGTAGAATGTATTACTTTCAAGATATCTTTCTGCTATTGATTATATCCTCGATCTTCACATATAGTGATCTGCCTCAAAGCATAAACAACCCGCATTGATAATAAATAATTGTGTTAGTTTAGGTACATAAATTAGCTCAACATTTTACGCTCGTCACGGTGAGGCAAATATCTATGATAACACAGAGAGAAAAAATAAAAAAAATAAAAACACAAAATGGTGAGTTACACTTTTTAGTTATGTTTCTTTATGCCTAGACATAGAGATTCTCATGGTAGATTTATTAAAAATCCCCCACAAATAGAGATAGGATCATCAAACACCCCGGGGCCATCGGTAATCCAATCACTGAGAATTGGCGTGGTAAACAAAGAAGTGGACAAAGATTAACTTTGATTGAGAGACAAACTTTGTTAGCTTGGGAAGCAAAGCAAAAACAATCTTCAACTTCTCCGGGAAAACAAAAAGAAATTATCAAAGGGAAACAAACTTTATTTCCATCCATAAATCCTCCTATCTTTGACCAACCCGAAACTCCACTTAAAATTGAAACAAATCAACCAATGGCAAGAAGGACATGGATCTCATATTCTACCCCAACAACGAGCTCAATATGAAAGTAGAAAAACAAAGGGAGAATGGAGAAGAAAGAGAGAGGGAGGATGCAAAACAAGAAAATGATAGAAAAATAGAAAATGACTGAAGACAAGAAGATGAGACTACCTTTGGCTTTCCAATAATACACAAGTGCACATTAGGAGAAGAAGTGAAAATGAAAAATATTCCACCTTCGTATTGCCAAATTTTTATGGAATGTCACCGTAAGATCCCGATTCATTTATGTTTGAATTTGATATTCTATGTAGAACATATGGATATACCGATGACATCCATAAACTTCGTTCTTTTCCCTCGCAACATTAAAAGCAACAACCTTGAAATGGTTTATGGGTTTAGGAGAACATACACAGCTTCTTGGGATGATATGAGATCGCCTTCCTAAAAAATATCAAGCTATTGCGTATCTAGAGATTCAAAGGAAGATATTTTTAGAATGACACAACAAGAAGATGAAAGTCTAAAAGAATATTTGGAAAAGATTTTTTTACAATCTGCGTAAATCTAAACAACACTCTCTAAATCAAGAAACCATTCGAACAATCTTTCTCAAGGGTATAAGGGATGAATACCTGACATCTTGAATGTGATGGGTAAAGGAGATATCTCAAACTACTATTCGAAGAAATTGTTGACTTATGTCAAAAATATTCTAGAGGAAGAGCAAAAACGTGAAGAAGAGAAGAAGTTCAAAAGCAAGAAGTCACCGCAGGAGGGATAACACGAGCTGAAATAGGAAGTTTATTGGAAAATTTCAAAACAGATCTTTTAAGTACATTAGGAACACAAGTAGATGTGCTAAAGACAAATAAGAGGAAAGAAGAACAAGACCAAGCTTTGTGAAATCTTTGTCCCAAATGTAGAAACAAACATCCATTAAGAGAATGTCCTTTGGATAAGGTTAAGAGTATTCAGCGTTTGTGGTCTTTGTACGTAAAAGCATTCCTACGTAAAATTGTCTAAAATTGAAAGAATTACAAATGAATTCAATGGAAGAAGTGCCGAATGGAAGGTTTTTACCATGTGAAATTACCGAAGACCATGGCAACCTAGGATGCCTCAACAAAATCAAGAACAATTCCCTCAACAAAATTACCTTTATCCACCTCAAAATCCTTGGACACCTCCAGCCATGGCAAGCTTGGCCTCCACAACAATATCCACAACAACCCGCACAAGGTTGGAGAGGATATGGTTATGGAAACCAAGAACCTCAACAATACCAAGAACAATATCAACAAACTCATTTACATATCCGCAATATCCCCAATCCATACCATTTCAACAACAACATTCTCGTATATCCACAATCCATGCCATATCCGTGTTATATCCTCCACCGTTGTTGACCCAACCACAACAACAGGCCTACCCACAAATGAACCTGCATCAACTCAATTACCACAAAGACAACCAAGCACTGCAACCGAATAATAAGGTGGAAAAAGTCGCATATACCGTAGAGGAAGCAACATGTTTTCCCACATATTCAATTCTTCCTCTTAATGAAGTCCATTCAAGGTCCGGAAAAGTGCTTAAAAAGGATTCTCCTCCAATTATAGAAGAACCAACCGAACAAGGAGAATCACCCGAAACATCGCAAACTAAGATAAAATTCGAAAGGAACAAACATTACAACTCAAACACCACCTTATCCCGAAAGGTTAGTGGAACAACAAAAAGAAATAACCCTTCCGAATTTGATATTTTAGATGAGTTAAAAAATGTTTATGTAAAAATTCCTTTGTTAAAGGCAATTAAAGAAATACCAATATATGCTAAAACAATAAAGGAATTGTGCATTAAGAAAACTCGTAGAAAGAAGAAGGATCCTTACTACAATCCAAGTCATTGAAACTGCAAGTCTCATGTCTACAAACCAAAATAGAAAAAATATATTGATCCCGGTATCCCCATGGTTACTATATCAATAAATAATTTCTCAAGGCCAAACACATTAATAGACTTGGGAGCAGCTATAAATGTAATGACAATGGAGACCATGAAAAACTTTGTATTTGAACAACATTAGATCAACTTTGCCAATCTTAGAATTACAAGACAGACTAAAGTTGTCCTCGAAGGAATATTGGAAGATATTATAGTCTCTTTGGATTCATGGGAGTATCCCTGTTATTCCCTTATTCGCAACCAAAATCAATTTGGGAGGGCATCCTCTAATCTTAGGCACCATGGTTACTACCGGGGCCGATGCCTTTATAGGATGCAAACATCGTGAAGCATGATTATTTCACATGGAGAAGAAAGGAAACATATTGCTCTTTATTCACCTACACAAATTAACTTCTTTAGAATCAAGATTGGCCCAAGAAAAACAAACTGGAATCAGTTTTTATACAAATAAATTCTTTTGATTTGGCAGAGAAGAAGAAGAGAATGAAGACTTAATGGATCTTTTCATTTCGTAACCGAAGGGTTTCCCGTAGCATCTAGAGAAGTATAATATGAAGTCAGCAAATAACCTTTTGAATCAATGTTTTCGTGAAACTCGTACTATTCAAACTTTGCGAAATTCTTTTATAGACATCTTTCCCGTAAACACAATCTCCAATCCAACAATAAAAACAATTGAGGTAAGTCCCTGAAAACATTTAAACATTGGAAATGAGTTGCAATCGAACAAGAACAAGAGGTAATTGCATTATTGTCAGAAATATTCAAAAGCTTTTCATTTCTGGGATTATACCGACATGCAAGGAATCCATCCTAACACATGTGTCCACCACATCTATACAAACATGAACAAATTAAACCCAGACAACCTCAAAGACCAATGAACTTATGATGAAAGAAATAGTGAAAGATGAACTGCAAAAAAATTGTTAAATGTTGGATTCATCTATCCTATTTCGTATAGTCAATGGGTTTCTCCACCGGGTTATTGTTCCAAAGAAAAATGGAAAGTGGAGGGCTGTGATTATCGAGAACTAAATAAAGCTACACTTAAAGATCATTTTCCTCTACCATTTATTGATCAAGTGTTAGACTCATTGGTCAGAAAGAAATTCTTCTCTCTTTCTTAGATGGGTTTGGGTGGGTACAACCAGATTAGAATAGCAACAAGACCAAGACAAGACAACATTCACTTGCCCATGGGGAACCTATGCATATAATGTTTTGCCATTCAAGTTTATGTAATGCACCCGCAACTTTTCAACGAGTGTTGCTTGCAATTTTTGTCGATCTAATCCATGAATGTGTAAAGGTTTACATGGATGACTTTACGGGGCGTTTATGGAAACACATATAATGATTGCTTAAACAATCTTGAGAAAGTGTCAAGCTGGCGAATAAACAAATTTGTCATTAAGCAATGAGAAATGCTATATAATGTCGTATTTAAGGAATAGTTCCGGGACACCATATTTCTGTCAGAATTAAAGTGGATCCAAGAAAATCCAAGTCCTAGTAACCTTAATGCCTCCTACAAATACGTAAAGAGGTAAGAAGTTTCTTAGGCTATGCAAAGCATACATGTAATTTACCATAGAGAACTTCGTAAAATAGCCCAACCTCTCGTTTAAATTATTAGCAAAAGATATTGAATTTCAATGGACAAATGACTCGTCAAAAATGCATTTCAAAATCTAAAAGAAAAATTATCGCTTGCACCCATTCTCCGTGACCAAATTGGTCTTTGCCATTTCATATATCAATCGATGCATCCGATACCGCAATAGGTGCCTCCCTTGGACAAAGAGAACTTGTTCAATTATGCAATATACTTTATAAGCAAAAATCTAACACCTCGCAAATTGAACTATACAAATACTACCGAGAAAGAAATGTTAGCCGTTATACATGCAAAAGAAACAAATTCAGACATTATATAACAGATATCAAGTTTTCATTCATACGTATCATTCAACAATCAAATACTTGATGAATAAACCTATAACCAATGGAAGAGTAACAAGATGGTTATCAAGACTGCAAGAATTTAATATCACAATACAAGACCGGCCAGGCAAGGAAAAATCAAGTGGCCGATTTTGTCCCGCATACATTCACCTAATGATCCAAATCCATTGCGCATAATCTTCCCGATGAACATCTCTGTTTGCTATCACGGTAAAAACACCATGGTTTGCAGACATGGCAAACTATTTATCTTCCGGGAAAGTTACCAAACCAAATACCACTAAAAAGCAAAGACACAAAATTATTAAAGAAAGTTCCAGTATAGTTGCAATGGCATTTATTTTATAATCGGTCCAGATTTGATAATTAGAAAATGTGCGAGAAGATGAAATATTAGATATTCTAAAAGCAGTGTCACGATGAACCATGTGGTGGCCATTTTGGCAGATAAACGAACAAAGATATAAGGTGGCCGTAACCTGGCCAATACTGCCATCCATCTTCAAAGACTCTAAGAAATATGTCGTGCAATGTGACAAACTTGCCAAAGAACAGTGGAGACCAATCACAAGAGATGAGATGCCGCCGAAGCCACAAGTCCTCATAGAACCATTTGAGCAATGGGCGCTTGACTTTGTTGGACCCATCAATCCATCATCAAATGGAAAGAAGTACATCTTAGTATGTACAGATTATGTAACCAAGTGCGTAGGCTAAAGCAGTTGAATAGAGCAACAGAAGATATAAAGGGTTTCTCAACTTTTCTTTTTAAAGAAATCTTGTCAGACATGGAGTACCTAGACAAATTGTAATACATCAAGGAACACAATTTACATCAAACTGCACGAGATCTAGCTTCAGTAGAAGCAAGATCAAACACAACACCCACACCATATCATCCTCAAGCAAATGGGCAAAGCTGAATCAACAAATAAAGTTTTATAGTTATCATGACAAAAACAAGAAAGCCGAAATTTAAAAGATTGGTCTGAAAAATTACAAGATGCACTATGGGCCTATAGAATTACATGGAAGAATACAACTGTTTAGTCCATACAAGTTAGTATATGGAAAAGAGGCCTTATTGCCTATAGAGTTTCGCATACAAACATACAGACTAGCAAACACCATAGGGACTAGACTGGATACACAACAACAGTTTGATCATGGAACCGAATCAGTTAGATGAGCATCGTCAACAAGCCATGTAACATACTACATTTGTGCAACAACAAAGAATGAAGTGGCACGACAGACATATCAAAACAAAGACATTTCGGGCAAGGAGATTGGGCATTACTTTGATCTAAGTTCAAAGATTTCAAAGCAAAGTTCACAACACACTGGCTAGGCCCATATGAAATTGATGAAACACAATGGAGCAAAAATCAAGACAATCAATTGCAGATTCCACCTCCTTTATGTTGAATGGACATAGGCTCAAAAGTTTATAATAAGCCTATCAAGAAAGAAGCATTTATGAAACAATCGACAAGACAGAATCGGAAGTCATTGCACACCAAGTTCACTATCTTCAAATTCGTAGTTGAATATATATATAAATAAATAAATAAAAAAATAAAAAATAAAAAAACATAAAAAAATATATACATAAAAAATAATAATTTGTTTGCTAGTGAAAACTGTGCAACTGCACTGAGTAAACACGAATTCATAGGGGAAAATCAAGGAAACTTGGACTCTATGAATTCCTTTTCTTGTTCTACCGTTCTCACATAATTTCAATACGTGTACTTCCATCAACAATTGACTTGAGGACAAGTCATATCTTAAACAAGGGGGAGACTTGTATTAGATCTTTAGCCGGAAAGTCAAGTATAGAAGAAACTTGTATTGTCACAGAGGGACTCGAAAAAAGAAATTAATACAAGAGGGACCCGAGAGACTCCGCCAATGTCAAAAACAACATGTGCATATTATGTAAGCAAAGGCAGTAGGACCCGAAACAAAGAATCATTACAAAGGGACCCGATTTTCAATTCAAGAACCAGAGCATGAAGAACAAGGAGCAAGAATAAAATTCACTTTTTGATTCATCTACAAAATCGACTTCATTCCACCCGTACAAACATCATCCAGGGAAGTATATGTATAGTCATTTTGTGCTTGAAATTAAAATTTTTCTTAGGAATTTTTAGTTTTGTTAAGTTAAAGTTAGTACCCGAGGATATTCAATATTCCCTATACATATCCTATATTCATAATTCCCTATACATATCCTATCTTCATAATACTCTATACATATTCCATTTCATTCATATACACATTTCTTATACATATTCCCTATAATCCCAAGTATTTTTCTTGAGCAAAAGACCAAGCTAGGACAACTCTTTCCACCGCATACACAAATCAAGCATTAGTATGGTGATGATTTTAAACATGACCTAAGATGGTCATTTTAAAATCATAAAGATATGCATAAAAGGCAAAACCAAATAATGCGCTATACAAAAACTATATACCATAAGTGTAAACAAGGAATGCGTTAAAAACTATCTATATAAGAATTGAGCGCAAAGGATATAAGGTCAATACGCACAAGAGATAAGGTTAATGGCATATAATTAACGCGCATATGGTATAAACATAAGCAAAGGTATATACATATAAAATGAAGGACGAGCATAATGGTTGGTGATCCGTTGGATGCTTGACAGGGTATGGTATAATGATAATTGCATAACAAAGAGTATCATTACACGTATGAACGCACAACCGAGTGTAAAAGTTTATGCAGAAGGTGGCAATGATACTAAAATCATTCAAAGTGAAATGCGTTGATGGTAATGAAACGTGCATATCATAGCACACGACAATGGAAATCAACGGTACCTGGTGACAATACGTATAATTCAAACATAGCGTGCACTATGGTGTGATAACACAAACCCATGTCATTCAAACATAGCGTGCGCCGGTGGTGGTGGTACGTATATATAATTTAAACATAACACAGGCGGTGGTATCTCATGACAGCGCCTGGCCGACCGGTCAAAGAGGACAAAATGCCCATACCAACCTCACATGATAACGCTCACCGTGCACGCGTACAATCCATGAACTCCGTCAATTCATGACCGTTTCAACCTCATTCCTCATTGCCGCAGCTCGAAGGAAGGCGTTTCCGAAACAAAACATTAATCCGAGAGAAGAAGGTGGTTGAAGCAAGCCGAATAGTGAAAATCGCCCTCCGGAAAGCAAGAAGGCGATTAAGGAAAGAAATCGCTCCGGTTCGACGACCGAGATCGCGTATTTCAGGATTGAGTCGTGCAATGTTGAAGTTCATTAACACTCGCCGATTATGGAATATTTTTTGACATTAACTTTTGGATCCCGTGCTTTGACACCAAATTTCGCTTAACCGAAACAATAGGGGATTTGGAGCACCCTACACTCCACGCGCTCGTTGGACAAACAGTAACCACAAACCCGTGATTATCTCCGCATCGACGCACTTAAGGATTTTTGATAGATCTTGATGCGCAATATTTTGAGGGAAACTCTACTGCATGAGTAACACGTTTTAACGGAATAATGCCGTGATTGAAGTAGCATGGCTGGGGGTTGTTGAATTGCGCACTAAGCCGTGTTCCTCCGAGTGAACTATGCGCACCTCAATATTTTCACAAATGTGCTTAGCGTGTAAACGAAAACGCCATAAAACATTTGTCGCTAATCGCGTTTTGTTTTGACAGGATCGAATGCCTAATGGTCACATTGAATTATGGTTGAAAAAGAGAGCTCAACGTCAAGCCGTGTTGAGGCCGAGAGCTTGTTGCATAGTTGCATTTTTTATGATGAGTCCGCACGCAATTTTTTTGGTAAACACCTTGCTTAAGTCGAAAATGCGTTAAAATTTCGATTAGGCCGAGAGCACTCTTTAATTTTTTATTTTTATATATACACAAGTAAATCATGTTTGTGTGATTTGTGATACTGTGTGTATTTAATTTAAAAAACAAGAGACCAAGTATATTAACAAGTATACGTGTTGCTTGTATTCAACAGTGAATTCGCAGAGTGCTATTGCAAGGGAATATATCGCAGGTTAAAAGTACAAGAGTCGAGTTGAGTCGAAGAGAAGGTAAACTTCTCTCAAGCATCGAATTTCATTTAAAAAAAACGATAGTCATAATTTTTATTAAAATGAAGTTAGTAACAACAGGCCTACATTGATTGGTTTACGTTAAAACAATGGCAAACAGTAGAGCCAAATTTCAAATAGAAAGCCGGGGAAAAGAGACCATAGAAAAACTCTATCAGTGGTGAATGATAGGCTTCCCACAGAAATTTAATGGCCATTCCGAGGAGATAACCAAAGATTTTATAAAGAATTTCAATCAAGATCAAACTCGAGTAGGAGAAATCATTGTTCCGTAACCCAAGAATACTTGTCCAAAGCCTTAGATTTGCCAATGTTAGGAGAGAAGTATTATAAAGTGGGCTACACTTCAAGGATAAAGCATGGACTTTCTTCCTTGAGAAAAACCTAAGGGAACATTTGATAGGACAAAAGGTATACCTGTGGAATGGTTTAATGAGCCATGGAGAGAATTGGTCTTGATTATTCAAAAAGTTTTTGACTTGTGACCGAGGATATAGTGTTGCCCATTTATATCATGTTAAACTTCTACAAGACATTAAGGGGGAAGATAGGATTACTTACCTTATTTCCTATATAAAAGCCTCTTAAGAATGATTGAAACAAAGTTAAGACATGAAAACAAAGCATATGTGACAAATGTATCATCAAGGATTGATTAAAATCCTAGTTGAGTATCAAGTGAGATTGCAGGCATAGTGTGGAGAGAATTCATGGTTAAAAATAATTTACCTAACGATTACGTAGGTGCAAGAGAAAATGAAAGGTGAAAGTAAAGGAGTGATGAATTCACCCTCGTATCCTAACAAGAGCCAACAACAAAATAACATGGTCATGGATTATGAACATTCATGATGTCTATTCCCAAAATATTTACAAATAAAAGTCCCATCAATTTAAACAGTAAAGAAGAAACATATTTTCCAAGACCACAAGAAGAAAATAACATTCCACAAGAAGAATTTGATAGGATTCTGATGCATGATGATGCTGAAGCTGTACCGCATCATTAATGAAAACAACTCAAGATTTTGAAAAAGAAATTAATGATGGGAAAATCGTGACGAATCGATCAATTAGAAATTAGTAAAAATTGTGGAAAAAAATGTAGCTAAAAGAGGAGAACAAAGCAACAGAAATAAAATGCTAAATTGATCAAAACAAATGAAAAATTGAAAGAAGAGTTGGGGAGATTGAAAAGGAAGAATGATCTAATTTCTAAACAAGCATTTAAATGGTTGAAGGAAAAGAACATGTAGCAAAAAGCCAAGTATGAAAAGCAGAAGATTAGCAAACTTGTTTAAAGAACGACATGACATAGGTTTAGATTGTTTGGCAAGTGGGCAAGACAACGTAAAGCATCAATGTGTGTACAACATCTACTTCGTAAAGAAGAAGGTCAAAGAGGAACATGTGCAAGCATGGGCATATGCTTGATGATAAGCAAGGGAGAGATGTTGGGCCTTAGTTTTGGTCTTATTTTGCTCAAAGAAACTTATTTATCCATCTATTTTCCATCCATTTTCCATTCATTTATTCCATTTTGACATATATATGATATCTATTCATGTATTTAATTTTAATTTTTTCAAATTCTAAAGTTTTTATGAAAGTTTGATTTTTAGTGCAAAATTGGCCGATTCGTAAATTCCCGTAATAGCTATATGGTTGATATGGCTACAGGACACTTGGGCACGAGTTGAATGCATGGATGGACAGCTTGGCAACTAGGGACTGCTTCACCTATGCTTAGTTCGAACAGAACAAGCATTATTAGGCCCATTTAGTTCTAGTCAACCGCACTGGCCATTCGTAAATCCCATAGAAATAGGGCATGAGATTCTATGGGATCGACCATATTTCTTGGGATAAAAACAATGAATTCGACTTAGATAGGTGGATGAGAAGTAGATGGGTTTGTTTGAAAAAATAGATCATTTTTTTCATAAGACTTCTTATTTAAAGCCAAAGCTTTGATGGCTTATGTATTAGGATTATACATTTATATACTTTTATATTGTGACAATTTTGATCAGAGAAGTTAATTTGAAGACTCCAGTTATTATCAATTGCTGTTCAATGTTATGGATGTGTGATCAGTTAAGCTTCCGAGATCATTTATCAAGTGTGCAAGGCAAGGGTAGAAGGGCCCTCATTCCAAGCTAAGTACACTTTCTTGTTAACTAGTTTTATTTCCTTGTAATTTGATGATTGTAGAACCGGTTTTCAAAGCTTTATTTCAGATTGTTTAATGATTCATGCATAGTGTGATTGATGTCATTAGTTTATAACTTATTCATCACTTTATCAAGTTGGAAAAAAACATATCAAATGAGCATCCCTTCTATGAAATGATGAATTAAAGTTGGTTTCTTTGGTTGTGTGCAGCGCTCATGGAGATTTTTTGATATTAAGATGAATGAATTATAATGGAACAGCATTACATGTCTCTTAAGCAGAGCTTCTTTCATTCATAATTTATCCATCTTAAGTTCTTGGTTTTAATCTCTGATTCATTAAGTGGTAATCGAGGTGAAAATGAATTTCGAGTCAAGAACCATTTCAATATTATTCCTCTTTTTAAACTAATCGAGTTAGAGTTGTAGAATGTATTACTTCTAAAGATATCTTTCAAGGTTGATTTATATCTTATCTTCACATATAGTGATCTTGCCTCAAAGCATAAACAACCCGGATTGATAATAAATAATTGTGTTAGTTTAGGTACATAAATTAGCTCAACAGTTGCTTATAGCTCCAAGTAGCTATCCCCAAAGCCCCCCCTAGAGCTCCCAAAGCTCATTGTCCAACAGAACCCTCCAAATAGGGTTGTTCCACGATTCCAAGATTCTCACAGAAGGTTAGGTATGTTACCTTCCCCAAGGTCTCTATGAGAATATTCATGGCCTTATCATCACTTCCTATATGATTGAGCCTTACAGTGCCTCACTGTACCATATCCCAGATAAAATGGTACCAGATATCAATATGCTTGGATCGATCGTGGAACATGAGATTCTATGACAAATGAATCCCCCTCTGGTTATCACAAATGATAATGGTGGTATCTAGCACAAATTCAAATAGCTCATTTAATATATTTCACAACCAAGTAGCTTCACAACATGCCATACACACTGCAATGTATTTGGCCTCAACGGTGCTCAAAGCTACCAACTTCTAATTCCTGCTCGAAGCATACCCAAGTGTGAAGCATAATTCAGATCTGCTCTTGTGATCCACCACAATTTTAGCCCAATCGAAATCAGTATATCCACGGAGTCTAAAAATCCCGGCAATGTATCGCAGCCCATGGTCTATCATGCCTCAGAGATATCTCAAGATTTTCTTGGCACCAACACAGTGAATGTTATGAGGATCAACCATGTGTTGACTCAAAGTGTTCACTACACAACATACGTCCGGACAGGTGTTCACTAAGAACATCAGGGCCCCTATGAGTTGACGATACTTGGTAGGATTTGATAGCACAAGCCCAGCAGCATTTCCACTCAACTTCCTAAAGTTGAGCTCTATCGGTTTCGACATGGACTTACATTCCACCATTCCAAATATTTCCAGCAGCTTCAGAATGTATTTTCCTTGAGATAGGAAAATTTCGCTAGGTCTCTACCAGACCTCGAAGCCCAGGAAGTAATGCATCAGTCCTAGGTCCTTCATCTCGAACTCAGAAGCGAGATCCCTCTTACACTGATGAATGAGATGGTTGGCACTTGTTAGGAAGAGATCGTCCACATAGAGAACTAGAATTAGAGGCTTTTCTCTATCAACCTTGAGGTAAAGGTTCGGATCAGAATTACTTCGAGTGAAGCCTAGCTTCATCAAGTAGCTATATATCCTCTCATACCATGCCCCTGGGGCCTTATTTAAGCCATGGAAGGATTTCTTCAACCTGCATACATGAGAGTCTCTATCCTAGACTTCGAACCCCAAAGGTTGCTTCACACACACCTCTTCCTTTATCAAACTATGCAGAAAAAGCATTCTTCACATCCATCTAATGTAGATACCATACTTGTGCAGCAGCAAGGGTAATAATAGATCACAGGTGGAATCATAATCTATGCCTTCCTTGAGAGCAGCCTCAGGCAACAAATCTTCCCTTGTACTTCTCAGCACTACCATCATATCCATGCTTGATCTTATAGAGCCATTTCGAGGTGATAACAACTTTGTCCTCCAATCTTAGGATCGCATCCCAGACATCATCTTTCATAATGGACTCGTACTCTTCGAGCATAGCATCCTTCCATACTTGATGCTTTATGACTTGTTCAATGATCCAGGCTCAGATTGTATGATGGTTGCTAGATACCCTTGGTATCTATTCAGATTATTGATTTACACAGAATGTCACCCTTTGGGGCCATATGACTCTTGGCATCCTTGAGAGTGACTCTGAGCCATGAGGGTCTTCTCTTCTTTCTTCTAGCAACATCATTTTCTCAGGAGCATATACGGTTATGGTCTCCCTCTTAATGCCAGATCCTCTACAAAAATTCATTGAACTCATATAACTCACATTCGGTGCCATTATCAGTCCTTAAAATATTGATCTTCTTCTTCAAGAAATATATTCAGACAAGAAACATATCAGATAAATCATAATGTATCAACTGCTAGACATCAAATGTCTTTGTGATGCTTGAGGGAAAAATAAAGTCCCCCTTTTATTCTTTCCTTCGGCACAACCCTGACATATTCCTTCATAAATATTTTGAATTTGGGCATCCCAGAAACCAAATTTCTTGCCTCAGAAAGGGCTTTGTAATAATAGGCCTGAATCTTACTCACCCACCATCCATCTATCATACATCCATACGTTGTCATATCATTGATTATAGCGTTGCCATAATATTATCATACACATCATCTTCTTCATTACCATATTGTCACATAGTACTAAATATATATATATATATATATATATATATATATGTGCCACTGAGGATACCACCGATCAAGTTCATATAGACTCTACCATATGTCATATAGTGAGGTCACATATATTTTGCTATATGTTACTGAATATATCATAGGTATTTTGTCACGTGTCAAACAGACCCGGATTTATGCAGGAATGCAATAGAATAAACATATAACCATAAATACAAAGATGCAGCAGAAATAACACTTCATTTCATTAATATCAAAGAGCTGAATTTTGCTTACAAACAGAATGGAAATAAACTAGCTAGGGTGCTGGTAGCTATCTCTGAGAAGAGATGTGGCGGCTATAGACCTATGAACTGAGTTACAATGAGGCTCGAGGGCCTATTTATTATTTAGAAACAAGGAAAACCCCTAAACATCCAAAACGCTAACCCTAGGAGATGAAGCGCCAAAACTTTGGGTCTCGTTTGGGTAAATTGGTGTTTCAACTTCCCGAGGATGTAACTTTGGCATACGATCTTTGTTTCACGTGAACCATACCTCATTAGAAAGATCTATCTGAGGACTAAAATTTTTTAGTGAGCAACATGTCCATGTACCATGGACCCATGTTGCTCTCAATTTTCCCAAAAAAACGTTGTTTAGGACCTCAAAACGGCTCCAAAAGTTCAGGACTCGAAAAACTGCTAAAAATAGTAAGTTGTGCCGAAACTGAAAAACTGAAAGAGACAATGGTGGGGCCCTAAGTGGAATAGGTGGGTGACCACCAATATCCAACTAGATTTTTCCTTCCCCCTTAGGAAGCAATGGTCCCCATTGTGTTAAGTTCCTCCATGAGATGAGGAAACTTCTGCTGAACTTGGTCCTTGGTGAACCACTTTCCTTGGTGCAGGAGTTGGCCAGCTTTGACAACCCGATACAGTTGGATCTTCTATTGGTGAGTTTTATTTATTTTCTTGTCCATGATACAATATATGGTGGCCTGTTTCATGCAGTCTAGGTTTAACTCTGTTGGTGTGAGTTGTTCTGCAATTTCAAAGGTGTCCAGTAGAGGTGGGAAGTAAGGACAAATTCGGTCCACATTGAATACTGGGTGAAAACCAAGGAATGGTGGAATACTAAGCTCAAAAGCATTGTTCCCTACAGCCTTGGTGATGGTGTACGGCCCATATCGGAGCGGGCGAAGCTTGCGGTGGGGTCCAGTGAGGTGCTCCTTCTGCAAATGTAACCACACTTTGTCGCCCACCTAGAAGTCGTGTGGCACCCGATGTTGATCATGGCGTTGCTTGTACTTAGCATTGGCTCTATCCAATATTTCATGAACTTGTTGGAAGATGTGGTAAATGCGCTCGATGAAGCTATTTTCTTTGTCAACTTCAGACTGGACATGAGATGAATTGGCCTGAGTAGCTATAAATGGCATGGCTACGACAATAGGACATAGTGGCTGGAATCCCAAGCCCACCTGAAAGGGGCTGTGGTCGATTGAGCTATGGATAGCCCAGTTATAACTATGTTGTACATAGGGGATGCTCTCATCCCATGTGCGTGGATTCTTTGAATTGTACATGCGCAAAATGTGTACAATCATTCTGTTGACGACCTCTGTCTGGCCATCTGTTTGGGGATGGAAAGCTGTGGACTTGGTAAGCTTGGTGTCCAGCATTGACCAGAGGCTGGACCAAAATGTGCTAAGGAACCTACCATCCCAATCTGATATGATAGACTATGGGATCCAAAAATTCACCCACACTCGTTCAAAGAAGAGTTTAGCAGTGGCTTCTACTGTGATATTCTTCTTGTAGGCTGCCATAATGGTCATCTTCGAGAATCTGTCGACGACCACGAAAAAATAGTCATTTCCATGCTTAGTAGAAGGTAGGCCCAAAATGTAATCCATGGAGATGGATTCCCAACGTCGACTAGGGGTAGGTAGCGGAGTATATAGGCCTTGCTTCTTGATGGTCGGTTTGGCAATGGCACAAGCAGTGCAGGATCTGATGTGCTTCCCGACATCCTTTCGAAGGTTTAGACAATAGAAATACTTCTGTAGTACTACTACTATTTTCTCGACCCAAAAATTCCCAGCGATTCTACTGCAGTGTGCTTCCCATATCATCTTGGCACGCTCGCTTGAAGGAACACAAAGGTGTCCGAGGTGACATAAAAGTGTGTCTTGGAGGTGAAAATTTGGAACTTGCATACCCCCCAAGAGTGCCTTGTATGTGTGGCCGAATAAAAGAGTTGACAACAGTGGTGAGCGCCACGATCGGTGGTCGGTTGAGGTAGTCTACAACATTATTGGTGCTACCCTTCTTGTACTTGATGCTCAAATGAAATTGTTGCAGATATGCGGACCACTTCTGATGGTGATCATTCTGCAACTTCCCTTGTGTCTGTATGAATTGCAAGGGGTAGTGGTCTGTGTGGATGATTGTTTCCTTCCCCAAAATGTAATGCTTCCATTGTCGACAAGCTTGCACAATGGAATACATTTCTTTGTCATAAGTGAGATACTTGTGAACTGTGTCAGACAATGTCTCACTGTGATATGCCACTGGATGTCCCTGTTGAGTAAGAAATTCCCCAATATCATAGTCAGAGGCATCTGTCTCTATCTCAAATGGTTGTTGCAAGTTTGGTAATGTGAGCACTAGGGAAAAACAGAGGCGATTTTTCAATTCTGTGAATGCCTTCTGTTGAGACTCCGACCAAAAGAATTTTGCTCTCGCTCCTCCCTTGGTGACTTGAGTCAAGGGCCAAGTGATATGAGAGAATACCAACATGAACCTACAGTAGAAATTAGCAAGACCCAGAAAGCTACGAAGCTCTGTTATAGTGGTTGGGGCAGGCCAATCCCGAATGACTTGGATCTTGGTTGGATCCACATGCACCCCCATTTCATCAATAATGTATCCCAGATATTGAACCTGGTGTTATCACCCTAGTAATTTCTTAGGTTGTGAGATTTTGATTTATAGTTAAAGAAAACTAGGGGTAACCACAAACTTACTTTTGAAATCTAGGATCTAGCCTTCCTAAATTTTAGAGAGGGCTCTCTCTTTAAGATTTAACTTTGTTTTGTTTGGTATTTTAGGCTAGGTATGATTGGGCACTTGTTTTTTTTTTGAAAAGTTTGGTGGGAAATGTTGACACCTAATCCTATGGATGGGTTTGCATATGTATTTTTGTATATTATTTAATATTAGGAAATAAGGAAGGCCAAGAGTCATTGGGAGATGAATCCCAATAGCCTCACCTCCCATCTATAAAATCATGTACATTCTTCAGCTAATACACATTCTGATTTGAGGAGTTACCTCTTGGTTTGACATGGTATCAGAGCCAGCCCCACTATTGGCATTTCTGCCCTGTGGTGTAACTCCCTATCCTTTGCTCAGTCAAATTTTATTAATAGTTTTCTGCTGCTCTTAATTGCTAGACTGTTATTCTGCATTTTTTTTCTCTAATATCCCTGACATTTGCAGCTCCAGCTCCTGCAGCTCCTGAAGACTGCAGGCTCCTCTGTCAATCTGCAAATTGCAGGCTCTGTCATTCTGCAAGATTCCATTTCAAAATTTTTTTTGTAACGGCCTTTTGGGCCTCCTCCATCGACTCACCTATCATCCCTCAACTCTGCGCCCTCTCCCTCACATCTACTCCCCACGCACTGTCATTACTACTCCCCATGCACTTTCATTACATAACTCTGCGCTACCAGCTCCCCTACTTGCATTACGCCCTCCTCCTGCGCATATATACCTATGAGATATCACATTCCACTACACGGTATCTCCATTTACTCCCCTCATAATATCAACAGCGCCCCTCCTTTGTATATATCGCTTTCATATAATTCACCTCTCTGCACCAACGCTTCCATATAAACGTTGTTATATACGTTCGGCCCTTTCCATTGATATATAAACGCTGTCATATACGTGACCTGTCGGCCCTCCACCAGCGCTGCCTGTCATATATTTCAACGCTGCAGTCACAATGCTGCCTGTCCTGCATAAGTTACGCCCTTTCCAATTTCAATACCGCTCGAATACGCCCCTTCATATAACTCATGCGTTTATAAATTCTCCACCAGCACTTTCATACCACGCCCCTTCATATAACTCACGTGTTTGTAATACTATTCTCCACCAGCACTGTAATACCACGCCCCTTCATTACGTTTCAAATTACAATACACTAGTTTGACATGTAATACGCTGTGTTATATGCAATACCACCTTTTAATCCGCGCCCAAATTTTAATCCGCCTCCCACGCTGTGTTTTATATGGTTTATAACACTCTACCATATACATTGTTCATAACACCACTGTTCGCCCTTTAAAATACTACCGTCCCTTTCAAATATTGCTTCCTCTTCTACATTTCAGCCCCTCCATACCGCCCTTCATACATTACATACCCCCTTTCACACTGCTCCCCTCCATATCACCCTCCCATTTCATAATATCGCCCCTCCACAATCATAAATTGTTTTTTCCCAAACAAAAAAAAAAAAATTATATATATATTTTTTTTGTGCAGAATTCAGTTTCTAGCAAAGTGTTTCTGTCTTTTAAATTCAGTCTTCAGCAAGAGTTTTTGTGCAGAATTTAGTTTCCAGCAAAGAGTTTTTTAAACTCAGAGTATTTTTCCAGCAAGATTTTTTTCCCCTTTATTTGAAAGATTTCAACAGTTGAAAGTTTTTATAGCATAAATTGTTTTTCCTCTTCAGAATATTTTTTCCAGCAATCTAATGCATTCTCTCATCTCAATTGTTGGGGTGGTTCTCTCCGGCAAAGAGAACTATCTTGAATGGTATCAAAATATTAAACACACACTCATTTTTAATGAGCTGTGGAAAGGAATCTGTGAAGGACAAGAAGAAAACCCACCAGCAAAGCCCACTTCAGACAAAGAGCTTGCCATTTGGGAAAACAAGAACTGCAAGGCCTATGCCTTAATTGTAGCCTCCGTCAGTGAATAGGTGAGTCGCCATATTTCATTATTCTCAAATGCCTATGAAGCCTTGAAGAAACTAAAATAACTCTATGACTCACATTCAGAATTAGAAAATGTTCAATTGATGATTAAGCTATTCAGTCTTGAAATGGAGAATGATGATCCCCTTGCTTTAGCTTCAGAAGTAAGATCTATAATGCATGACATTGAAAACACTGGTGTAAAAATGGACGTATCTCTCATAGCATATGTTAAGGCATTATATCTGACTTACTCACATTATCTTGAGTCTTTGCAAGCAAGTGGAAACTTTGAGCATATCGCCTTTGATAAACTTGAGCAAAAGTTTGCAGAAAGAGAGAAAGCTTTTGGGAAGATGACAGTCCCTTCATCTTCCGAAGAGGCTGCATACTTGGCACATAGAGAAAAGAGTCATGCTCCAGATTCATCCAGAGGAAGAGGTGGCATAAGAGGAAGAGGAAGAAGAAACTTCACAGAAAGGGGGGGCAGACAAGCTGACAAATCCAATCTTCATTGCACACGTTGCAATAGAGATGGACATGATGCATCCAAATGCAAAACACCATGGGAGAAAATTGAGCAGCAAAGAAATCAAGACAAAGGTAAAACTAATGACAAAGACAAAGGTAAAGCACCTGAATCCGCTCACTATGTTCTAGCACATTGTAACAATGGAGTAACTAAAAACCTATTTGATGTTTCATTTACTTCATGGAGAGATGATTGGTTGCTAGATTCAGGAGCAACATGTCACATGAAATTTAGAAAAGATTTTTTTGAAGAATTCACTGACAAAGTTGATGGAGCAGTATATTTCGCAGATAAATCCAAACTCAAGCCATCAGGGCTTGGCACAGTCAGGCTTAAACTGCCTGGTCTTCCAGATCATATCCTACATGAGAGGTTCTCATAATTTCCCGGAGTTGAAGAGAAACTTGCTGTCCCCGATCGAAATCCGCAAAGAAGTCAACTCGCTTCACTTGTTCATGTCAAGCGCAGGCCGAAAGCACGATCACCTTGTCATGGAGGGAATAGAAGAAGGGAGACTTTTGAAGCTGAAAGGTTCATCTGCTCATGCTCAAAACTTTGCATTCAGTTCACAGCATGATGAAGGTACATTTCCATCAAGTCTTTTATGGCATGCTAGATTTGGACACTTAAACTATGACAGCCTTCGTTTGTTGAAGAAAAATGGTGTTGATGGACTGCCTACAATTCCTAGAAAACCTAAGGAATGTGATGCTTGTATTCTAGAAAAGCATAGCAAACAACCATTTCATGATTCACACTCAAGAGCACATAGGAAACTTGAACTTGTTCATTCAGATTTATGTGGCCCTATGCCTATTGCTTCTGCAAATGGAAACAAATACATGATGAAATTTATTGATGACTACACCAGGATGTGTTGGATTTACTTACTGAAGAATAAGTCTGATGCTTTTCAAACTTTCAAGAATTTTCATGTATGGATTGAAAATGATGCACAAACACATATTGGCTCTCTACGTACTGATAATGGAAAAGAATACACCTCAAACGAATTTGAAAATTATCTTCGTCAACATGGAATCAAACATCAAACAACTGTGCCATATAATCCACAACAGAACGGTGTAGCTGAAAGAATGAACAGAACCATTTTAATATGGTCCGCTCCATGTTATTTTTCAAGAATGTAAAATTGATGTTTTGGGCTGATGCAGTTCTATGTGCTGTTTACATAAAGAATAGGTGTCCTTCAAGTTCAATTAGAAACAAAACTCCTTTTGAAATGTGGCATGGCCACATTCCTTCTGTAAAGCATTTCAGGGTCTTTGGGTCCACCTGTTATGCCTTGATACCCAAGGGTCAAAGGAACAAACTTGGTGCTAGAAGCAGAAAATGTATCTTCTTGGGGTAATCCAATACCTCCAAAGGATATCGTCTCTATGATGAAGCAAATAAGAAGTTTGTGATAGCAAGAGATTTCATATTTCTTGAATCTTCCAAGAGTGACAAAGTTGTTGAGCGGCAACTTGATCGCCTGGACAGATTCACACATGCAAAGTCTTTCCAAGAATTTGATAATGTGATTCCACACCTTGAAGGGGGGATTCCGATATTGAATCAAACTGTGGAATCATATCCCGAAGCACTCTCTCCCCCACATGAAGAAACAACCACGGATGACACATTGGATGATGTGATTGACAGAATTGGGAGATTGAATCTTGAATCAATCCCAACTCAGTCAAGTGAACAGCCTGGGCCATCTCAGAAAGGTCCTCCCAAATGGCTGACAAAGACACTGGAGAATGTTCATCCTGATGAGGTTGGAAAAATAGGAACAAGAAGTTCCACTCAACAAATCGAAGGTGATGTAGATAATTATGATTCTCCTGTTGATATGGATATTGCTTATAACCGTGAATTGAGTTTGTCTACAGATCATGAACCAACTTCCTTCAAAGAATCCGCTTCTCATGATGAATGGAAAGAAGCGATGCAGAAGGAGTATGATGCCTTGATAAAGAATGGCACTTGGAAGCCTGCTGATCCACCTTCGGGAAACGAAACCACTGGCTTTAAGGCCTACGAACAAGTACAAAGCACGGCTCACTGACAAGCACAAGGCCGCTTGTGGCAAAGCAGACCTTGATAAGCAGTGAGCTCACAGAAGAAAACTTTAGCCCATTGAAGAAATGGACCACCATCCGGACTCCTCTCAGCCTTAGCAATGTAATGATGGAAAGTCCATCGATGGATAAACAACCTCTGAATGGAGATTCAAAGGAGAAAGTTTATATGTATCCAATGTATGATTTGGTGAAAAAGGTCAAGAACAATAAAGTTTGTAAACTTTTAAAATCCTTGTATGGCCTTAAGCAAGCACCACGAGCCCGGTATGAGAAGTTGACCGAGCATCTTCTGAAACTTGATTTCAAACATTTTGATCTTGATGATGCAACTTTGTTTGTTAAGAAAGTTGGAAAAACAGTTGTATATCTTGTGGTAGATGTAGATGATCTTTTGATAACAGGAAACAATGAGAGCTATATTGCATCCATGAAGAAAGAGTTGAAGAAAGGTTTTGAAATGACTGATTTGGGTCATGTTCATTACTATTTGGGTATTGAAGTAATTCAACATCCTAAATTCATATTTCTTTCTCAAAAGAAGTATATTGGAGATCTCTTGAACAAATTTGGCATGGATGACTGTAAACCCTTGAGCACTCCAATGGAACAAAACTTGAAGCTCACATCTATTGAAGGGAAGGAATTTGAGGATGCAACTAAGTATAGACAGCTTGTAGGAAGTCTTATCTACCTGACCACCACCAGACCTGACATTTCATTTGCCGTTGGAATCCTCTCAAGGTTCATGCAAAAACCTTGTGAAGGACATTGGTCTGCTGCAAAAAGAGTGTTAAGGTACTTGAAGGGGACTCAAGACTTTGGACTCAAATATACACAGGTAGGTGACTTCAGCTTGATCGGATACTCTGATTCAGACTTTGATGGCGACAAAGAAACAAGGGTGTCTACTACAGGTTACACCATGAGTCTTGGATCAGGAGTTGTCTCATGGAGATCACGCAAACAGTCAGTTCCAGCAGATTCCACGACCGAGGCAGAATATGTGGCAGCAGCTGAAGCAACAAAGGAAATTGTGTGGCTCCAAAAAATCCTGGAAGATTTGCAGATGAAACAAATGTATTCCACTCCACTCATGATCGACAACACTTCTGCAATAAATTTGGCCAAGAACCCAAAGTTCCATGATCGAACAAAGCACATCAATACAAAGTACCATCTAATTCGACATCATGTTCAGGCCAAAACCATCCATCTACATCATTGTTCCACAAATGAGCAAACTGCTGACATCTTCACCAAAGCACTTGGAAGAGAAAAGTTTGAAAAGTTCAGATCGATTCTTGGACTCACCAACATCCCTTCGGATTAAAGGGGGGAATGTTGACACCTAATCCTATGGGATGGGTGTGCACATGTAATATTGTATATTATTTAATATTAGGAAATAAGGAAGGCCAAGAGTCATTGGGAGATGAATCCCAATAGCCTCACCTCCCATCTATAAAAGCATGTACATTCTTCAGCTAATACACATTCAGATTTGAGGAGTTACCTCCTGGTTTGACAGGAAATAAGATTACTTGGAGATAAATTAAAGAGGGATCTACTAATCCATTGAGCTATGGAGTCAAAATGTAGCAAGCAAGACTGAAAGGCAAGGCCAAAAGGATGCTAATATACTCAGGGCAAGGTAGATAATGTTAGTGTGAATTTTTTCGTCGGAAAAGACCACTTTAGCTACGCATAAAAAATAGCCCTAACATCAATTATGGCTACCAATATCTTTAAGTCTACAGTTAGTTGAGCCAAATAATGCTGCACAAATCTAGATCTAAGCATAAAAGACATTAAGCAGTAAAAATAAAATGTGGCTCCATGCATCCAATAGACAAGACAAGAACAATGTATTTGAAAGAATTTTTTATATTAAAAGGGGGCACCTAAGAGGAAAAAAAGAAAGGTGTTTCCGATTATCCTCAATGGGATGGGTTCTTGACAGTCCTAAGCATTTTAGATCTAAAATTTCTCTCTCTTGTTGGTGTAGAAAACCCAGACAAACATAGAACTCAAAGGGAGCTCACAAGGAAAAAATGGAGAAAGTGACCAAGAGTATAGATCTAGAGTGATCTACTGCAATGAAAGGTGACTAATGAATGGGGAAAACCATTCTATTTATAACAAAATATTAGGGCGGTCTAGAACTTGGTGCATGAATAAAATATTATTAATCATATTCTAGAACCACCCTTTAGGAATATTTTATTATATTTGTTGGAGGGAAAAGGATTTTTGACTTGGGTCAATTCCTTTATTTGTAAATAATAAATAAATAAATGATTTATTTATTATTTTAAGGAAATGGTGGGAATATAATTTAGTCAAATTTAACTAGGAATATTATTTAATTAAGGATTTAAATAACTTATTCCTAGGAAATAATCAAATAAATAAGGATTTATTTAATTGATTTCCTTGTTTTGGGTTAAATATGATGAGGAAATATAAGCAAATATAGATTTGTTTATTATTTCCTTTTGGGGTTTCCTGTTTAGACCATAAACAACTTAATAAAGGTGTTTTACTAAGTTATTTCACATAGTGAAAACAATTTTACTTAGGGTAAAATTGGTCTTACATGGTGTACTTGGGTTCATCTAATGATAATAGGTTAGATGACCAAAAAATGGTGTAATATATTTCCCCCCAATGTATGAGTGTTAGGAGAAAATCGTATGACCAAAGTATGTTGTAAGAACTCAATCACTAGACATCAAGAGGGAAGTCAGAGAGAGAAATGTAAGGTGGTCTAATGTGCTAAAGGACTAGACCCTAAGGAGACGAGAATTACAGGTGCAACAAGTCTCTAATTTATGAAGTGGTACCTGTGCTAAAGGCGGAGGGGGAGGCATACCTATGCCCGCTGAGACAAATTACAAAAGAATAGTATGTCTAATAAAAAAGGAACCGAACTATAAAGTACATGCTGGCATAAATATGAGCCAGAAAAATAGAATGATGAATCCCACATACATGCTGTGCCTGGAATAATAGTCGGGACTTATAAAATAATATTTTAGGACATGAGATAAAAATACAACCCAAATTCCCCCTATACACGGGGAAGGGCTCGCAAAATCTGACTGATACATGCAAATCGAAAAGGAGCTACAAGCGGCTGAGGCCAACATCATCAAATGGAAGGAGTTGCATCAAAGGCTGAAATGAAGAATTCATCCGGGCATGTGGGGGGCTACCTGCAGGGCCACCCCCTCATGAGGGTTGAGACATCTCTCACACACCCGGAAATCACCAATAGCTGTTGCTGCATCACTGGACCACCAAGTATACAGATCGCGATCATGCTGAAAGGAGCTCGAACCAAGGTACACTGTCATCTAGACTTGGATTCTGGAGGAAATGAGCTGATGTTGACAGAAGGAGGTCTGCCATAGGTGAGGCAATAAGGGATCCCCAACTAAGGCACGAGAGAAAATAGTAGAGCGACTAACAGACATACACTAATGATG
The DNA here is from genome assembly GCA_034641835.2 of Pinus albicaulis. Classification (NCBI taxonomy): domain Eukaryota; kingdom Viridiplantae; phylum Streptophyta; class Pinopsida; order Pinales; family Pinaceae; genus Pinus; species Pinus albicaulis. The sequence goes on from CM076580.1 coordinate 1,822,647,969, forward strand.
ATGATGAAATGAGGGATACTGAGTAGCGGATGGACGACTTCCCTTGTTAGAGCATAAAGGGCATGAATGGCTTGGCAGGAACTGACACAATATCATGAGGGATAGGGGAAAATGGTACTGAAGGCCATAATGTGCAACACGAGAGAGGGACCAAGCAATGAAGGATGGAGGACTATAGCAGGATACAAAGGGACTCGAGATAGACTCAATGACTGATGGTGACTCAACTTGGATGCTCTAAACAAGGGCGACTCGATGGTGCTGCCACACAGTAAAGGTCCAATGGGGGACCATAAAAACATGAGTAAAATAGGGTATCTCATGACGAAAATCAAGGAAATTAAGGGGGCAAAGTGGTGCCCCAAGTACAAGTCTTGTAAGTGAAGAAATTCGATTTGGAGGAGAGGTGAATAGACCCTTCATGGAAAAAATGTGTCTTGGTAAAGTATAAAAAAATGAAAAACTAATAGATACCCATTTGAGTGCTCGGTGAGAGCTTTCCAACAGTGTAGACGGTATGTCAAACGGGGCTACAGTTTGGTTGCAGCGGGCGAAAGAAAAAATCGTGGTTTTTCTTTTAATAAGGCATTTTCCCTCCAAAGACATTCATTTTCTTGTGTAGCTGTAGTGAATGTGGAGAGGAGAGAAGGCCCTAAATCTTGCGGCAATTGTAGTGGAAAAACCGACCGTTGGAATCGAGATCCGTCAGTTGTAGGTAAGAGGCCTAATCTTACTCTTTGTTTTTGATGGATTAAAAGTTCAGATTAGGATCCCAAATCTCAGTAACAACCCATACCTCATCATTACGGCCGGGTTGCACTTTTTGGGGAAAAAAATGCGACCTGGGACGCAGGTTTGGGCCTAAAAAGTGCGACCTGTCCCAGGATTTGGCCAAAAAGTGTAACCTGTCAGATGGAGGTGGTTTTAGTGCTGTTGTGGGCTGAGATTCAATTTTTGTGTAATTGAATGTAGTTTTACCTATCTGTAGACTAAAAAAAATGATGGTTTTGTGCAGATATTGCAAATATACGGATCAAGTGGAGAGAGAGAGACCTAGGTACATTACGGACAGAAATCCAAGCAGATCAGGGTGTCCATCGTGCATTGGCCAGGTTTGGGGTTCTGAAATTTGTGGAGAACCCTTTGATGAGGGTTGGGGAGCCCTTGTTGACCCAGATTGTCAGTTATTGGGATCCAAACCATAAGGTTTTTATAGTGCAGGGGCACAGGATTGAGCTGACAGTCCAAGATCTCTATTTCCTGACTGGTCTCCCACCATTAGGGATGGTGGGAAATACACAGCTAGTGTTATTGCGGGGGCATAACATCATGGAGTTTGTAAAGAGACATTGTCGACCAGGTGTCTGAGTCAAAGGGACTCAGATATCGATTGGGGATCTAGAGAGGTTGGAGACCCGGGCAGTGGCGGTAGCAGTGTTGCAAAACTTGGGCAGCCAGGCGCTCCATCACATCACTGGAGGGCAGATGATGATTGTAGAAAGTGTGTTGAGTGGGACCTACTATGGGTGGGCCCAGATGATGTTGGTGTCTTTGAAACGACAACTGTCGCTGTGTAAGCGGCAAGTGAACCATGATTGTGCTTATGGGACTGTATTGTGCTCCTTATTTTTTGAGAAGATCTTGACCTTGTGACCTAGTGTACAGCTATTTGATGGGGGTCCGAGAGAATCCAGGATGCGTCGGTGGGGATGACTACTGTGTAGAGGAGGGGGAGGGGCAGTCGGACGGGTGTTCCAACCAGATTTCTTCGCCCATTGGGATCAGATGCCATTGTACATAGACGACTATCCCTATAGTGGGATGAGTTATTGGGGAGATCCAGACTTGCTGCTTCCGCCTGGTTGAGTATGGGGGCCTGCTGGTAAGTGACAAGTAACTAATCTATTATGTGCATGTTAAATTTTGTGAATAATATTTATGGTACTGATCCTTATACTTTTTGGAATGCAGATATAGCTCCGGTGAAACCAGCCGGATATATGGGACGACCTACAGCAGCCAGAACTACAGGTGCTAGTGGATCGAGGACGACACAGAATGAGGATATGACCACTCTTTTGGAGGACATTCGTCTTAGATGTGAGGGGCTGCTGACCGGTGTGTTAGAGCGGGGTTGGCAGGATTTAGACGACCAATACATAGAGCTATGTATTGGGCTACCCTCGGAATGGCGAGGTATCATGCGACACATGGCAATGGCTAGTCAGACTGTGCATGATCTACGAGCTGCGGGAGTGGAGCCATTGACTCGGGATCCTCCAGAGAGTGATTAGATGTAGGGAAGGTGGTGCCCCCCAATCTGTATGTAGGGGCAAGGGGTGCCCCCCAGTTTTTGAGTTTTGTTTTTTGTAACATGTTATGGGCATGTCATACGTTTCATAGTAGATGGACTCTAAAAACATGTTATATGATATATATTATGTATATGCATTGTGGTGATGGTTTGAAATGTTATTGTATTGTGTGTGATAAATGCCAGTCTAGAACATGATTTGAAATTCTATCTATGTAGTGATTTTGACTTCTAGGTACATGGTTGAAAGTAATGAATCTAAAGTCATGTATCAAAAGTTTCACTCGTAAATATTGTATAAATAGGATAGGGTTATGCGCACGATAGACACCATTGAGTTGTAAGACAAGAAGCAGGGAATCTAAACGAACGTGCAAATGGAGGATGTGATGAGAGAGGGCATCGGCTAAGAGACCACGTACTGCATCATATTCGGCCTGATCATTGGTGGCATTACCAATGCAGAACCCATTCGAAAGAACGAGGGTATGCAAGGGGGTAAAGATGGCCCATGTGGCAGAGGTGAGATTCTGGGAATAACGACTTGCCCCATCGGCATAGCCAATATAATGTGTGGACAAGAGGTCCGACGGAATAGTGTCACAAGGCAAGAAATGGGAGGAAGGAGAATAATGATGGCAGCGTGAGTATAGGGTAGACATCAAACGACAACTATGGGAGGGAATAGTCTGGGTAGGATGGCTAGGACTCATAGGTCGACTAGAAGGTGATGAATGAGAACTATGGGAGGAAAAGCGAGATCTCATGCTGTGAAGGACTTCATAGATACGGGTGGTATCATCCTGGTTATGGGAGGAAAGGGAAAGGTCGATGAAACCACATGACGCTGCAAAGCTACCAAAATCATCAACATGGGAAGAAAGGCACACATACGGATCATCACGGGGGATGACAGAAGAGAAAGTAAAAATATGGTCAAAGCATGTAGAGCCCAAGAATGTTGTTGAAGGGGAATCAAGAAAAACAGATGGAGTGGATTCAAAGGGAATTTACTCCGAGGGTTTTGCGGATGATGATAGGTATAGGAGGGGGGCAGCAGGTTCCGACATCTCAACATCAGGGGGAGGAATGTCAATGGTAGCAGGGGGATCCTCGAGTAAGCCTAACGCATACTGAGCAAGGATGGGAGAGGCAGATTGATTTTTTTCAACCTCGTACTCGCGAATGACCTATAAAGAGGCTCGGTAATGCATGAGGTGAAGACAATGGTGAGAATAATGGCCATGGAAACCACACAGAGCACAGGGTTTGTTGGTGTGAAGAGTCTTTGGGTTCTTGACTGCGGACGAGGAAGAAACAGAGGTTTCAGGGACCGTAGATTCAGGGAATGCGACCTTAACCATGGGTTGGATACAGGGCAACTCAGGACAGTATGGGTGGCATGACCGACACCATCACACAAGGCACAAGGCTTGGCGGGTGGAGGAGGGGTAGGGTCGAGTGCGGTGGCCTTGTCTTTGGATGCCCCCTTGCGAGCTTTTATTTTCTTTCCCGTAGCTGTCACAGCATGATGATGGTCTTGCGGAGGGGCTAGGGGCATCGTAGCGATGGAAGGAGCGAAGGGAATTGGTTGAACCAGTGTCACAAAAAGGTATGGTTTGGGGTGACCGGGTGGGGTCTCGGCTGGAGGAGTAAGATACCATACCGGTATTCCCAAGGTCAAATTAGGGAGGGAAAGGGTGGCCATGACGGGAATCGAATAGACTCTGGGAGGGGGGGCAAGGAAAGGTATCTGACCGGCGGGGTAATGGCCAGGAGGGATGGCTCCTAGATGGTGGAGACCTAGGGGAACCGACTCAAGAGGGTAGGGAGGTTCTAGAGTGCTAGGTGGATGGGAAGGTCCAGATGGAAGAGGTTCGGTTAGTTGAGGCGAAGGGCTAGGAGCAGGTTGCGGCGGGCGAGATTGAGGTTGCTGACTAGCCGAGGTAGGCTGTGGAAGGTCAGCCTGAGACGAGTGGATCATGCAAACATTCGCTAAGCTGGGATCAAAGACAGGAGGAGGGAGAGGACCTAGGAAGGTTCCAAGCAAGGAGGAGTCTTTGTAGATGCCAGGGGAAACACTGGTCAAAGAATCAATAGTTTGCTTATTGGTGATAGCAGAGATGGTGGACTCAGGGGAGGTCTGAGATTTTGGTTCATGACATGTCAACTGGTCTATGGTGACAATATTTCCATTGTGAGGGAAAAACATCTCGCGGTGGATTGCGGATGGGACGGCAGACATGGCATAGGTGTAACTACGCCCCAAAAGAATATTATAGTCAAGAGGGGCGTCAATAACTTCAATGTCGACACAAACAGTCTTGCCCGCAAGGGTGATAGGACAGTTATGGAATAGGCCAATGGGCTGGGAGGCATGGCCATCCCATGCATGAAGGGTGATTGTGGAAGGGGCCAGCTCAGGATATCTGAGTTTTTTCCAAACCGAAGCAGACATCACACAGGTAGATGCCCCCTCATCAATAATACACCGAGCGACATTGGCATTTTATATTTTTACTAGGATTTGGAAAAAAATAGAAGTAGGAAGGGGGGGATGGTCTGACTGAAAGGAATCGAAAACAATCAATTGGTCATCAGCAGGATCTACAGCACCCACGACAGATAGTAGAGCCTTCTTTTGAGAAGGACACGACTGGAGAAGTTCCAGTGTTGAAATGGCAGCAGGAGATTGTGCCAGATCATCTACTATGCTATATGAATGGGCAGCTCGACCAGAGGCAACATTTCGGCGTAATAGGCCCTTGGGAATCTTGGTATGAACCTCAGCTTTGGGTGGAGGGATTTGCAAGGGACCATTGGTTGTCGACAGAGGCTCTGTAGGACCTGAAGAAGGGGAATCAGTGACAGATGGAGCGGGAGGCGTGGAGTACTGACGAGACCGAGTTTGAAGGTTAAGGTCAACGATAAGAGGTTGGTCAGAGGCCATCATGAAAATCTGGTAATCGGAGGAACCGAAAGGGGAAGGTTGAGTGGTTACCGGGGCGTGAGGTGGTTGCGTAGCCACAAATACTTGTTGAGGAAAAGGATCGGTAAACACAACAGGTTGAGAAGTAGTCGTATTGGGAGGGGAAGTAGGGGAGGAATGTTGTTGTCCACATGGGTGGTCTAAAGAACTCACATACTTACAACTTTCGTAATATGGAACAATCAACCGTATGACATCCATAAAAACGCAACACGAACATGACGTGGTGTGAAGCGGCTGTCGAGCTGTGAAATTTCGGGAGAACACGTAGGTAGTTGTCGATTGTTAGAATCAATACTATAAGGATTGGATCCATGATTACCGGAGGCGGATGATTGCCTTTCCTCTTTCTTTGAGAAGGGAGAAAATTAGTCATGACTTTGTTAAATACTTGCACTTACTGTGAAGGGGGTAATGAGGCTGAGGGGGGTGGAGGAGCGAGGGTGGGGTCCAAATGCTGGAGGAGTTGGGACACCAGGCTGTGAGTAAGGATAAGGGTTAGGATGGGAAACATTGAGGTAAGCAGGAGTGTGGGAAAAAGGATGAGGCATACCGTATCCTGGATAGATGGTACCTGGAGGGGGAAAAGTGCTGGAGGTGCTGGCCCCTCTTGGAGGGAAACCATATCCCATAAGAGGTTGAGCAGAGGTATGTGAAAGAGCTCCAATGATACCATTAGCAGAGTGAGATGCCCCTAGGGCGTTATCGCCACCAGGCCTGGGGAGGTCAGGAAGGATGGTATAAACATAACCAGATTGAGCGTAGATAAGGTCATATTTCAAGGCTGTTTGGAGGGCGGCTTCTTCGGTTTGACAGAACTGGGATGCGACATCTTTATCGATGGGAGGTAAGAGAGAGTGAAGGAACCAGTCCATATAAACCCGATCTTCAATGGTGGGAGCTCGACATAAGCTCCTTCTTCTCTGCCATTCCTAGACATGAGCAGAAAGGCGGGTCGAAGAGGATTCACGAAAGAAGTCAAGAGTTCTGTACCAGTGTCGTATCAGAGAGGGATTTGGAAATAAGATAAAAAGGCTTGGGAAATGGTCGCAAAGGTGGTATGGGAAGAGGCGGCCTGATCAACATACCATTTATAATCTTCTTCGGTAAGCGTGCATTGGAACAATCTAAGACGGATGGAGTTATCAGTAATGGAATTGGATGAACACCATATATGGAAAGATCGGATATGGTTGGAGGGATCTTCATTAGCAAGGCCTTCGAACTTGGGAATGTCGGAGGGGAGCTTGGTTGGCGGATAGGATCATTGATCAATTGATTGAAATCGGGGAGACTGAGACCGGCCATATAAGGGAGCAAAGGGACAGTCGAGGTAGTTCCTGTAGTGGTTCCACTGGAAATGGACCCAGCAGTAGAACTGGGGTTGCTGCTAGCGCTAGGCCCTGACTAGCCATGGTGAAGGTAACAGGGGGAGAACTAAGAGTAGGGGGAGAACCCACACAATCAGAAGAAGAGTCAGAGTGCGGACTCGGGGGAGGACTTAATCGATGATGATGGGAAGGAGTAAGTCAACCAATCAGAAACTGAGGGTGAAGGCCAAGAACTCTCTGGGATAAGCGCCTTGGGGGCACAATGATGACGGGAAGAAGAAAAACTGACAAGGGCAGGGAGGTGCAAAATCAAGTGAGGTCAATGTCGAAACAAGGGCAGAGAGGTGCAGTGTCAATTGATTTTAAAGTCTTTGCCAGGTGGTGTTAACCAGGCTCTTCTTCACTTAGGGTTAGTGTGTGGCCTGTGTTAATTTTAATTTTTAAACCCAGACGTTTTGAGAGTAAAAGAAAAAGTGTGTTGTGTAACTAAAAATAAATCTGCAGAAAACAATAAATAAGACTAAAATAACAGAAAATTAACAACTAATAATGCATCGATCTAACCCAAGAAGGCGGGTCTCTCTAACTAGTCTAAAAGAGGGAAAAAATCTAATCAAAACACAGTACAAAGAGGCCAATAGATATAAGGTCGGGAGGGACAGGGATCTAAAGGAGAATTCTGTTGAAAAGAGGTGTAGAAAACAGCAAAGAGGCAGAGGCAAGGTTGTTGTAACAAAAGGGGAAATCAGCTAAAGGTAGGAGGGGAAAAGAGGTGGCCCTAGAGGTAAACTCAAACAAAACAATATGAGGTGATTTGAAAGGGATAAGAGCTGATCTAAAGGGATCTGAAAAGGAGGTATCAGATCTGAAAAGAAGAAGGCTGAAACTCTAAAAATTCAGACGTCTGAAACAGCTAAAACTCACCTACAAAAAGTGGAGGGTACTAAAGCCCTAAGGGGAAAGATTCCCACTTATTTGAGTGAAACAGGTCCAAACGGGCAGAGACGGTGGCTGGAAAACCCTGACAGAAGCTTCAGACAAACCCAGAAAAATTGCTGGAAAATTGCAGAAAAAAGTGCAGGTCACAGGTTCTGACCTGTTTTCAGTCCAAGTCGCAGTTTTGGGGCAGAAAAGTGCGCCCTCCAGTCGAGGTCACAGTTTTTGGCTGATAAGTGCGACTTGTAGATCCGGGTCTCTCGGCGGCAGATTTCAAAAAAAGTTGTCGACTCAGCTACGGCTGATGTCTGTCACCTGCGCAATAGGGCGAGAGACACACGAAAGTTAAAAATTTGAATGTTTGAGGGTTTTAGAGGTGAAAAAAACAATAAAAATAGGGGAAAAAAAAAATTGAAGAGAAAACCTAGGGTCTGAAATAGCTGGATATGCAGGAATATATAAAACGACAGCGGTCACAAAATAAAACCCGTGTGGAGCCGCCAATTGTTAGTATGAATATTTCGTCAGAAAAGACCACTTTAGCTACGCATAACAAATAGCCCTAACATCAATTATGGCTGCCAATATCTTTAAGTCTGCAGTTAGTTGATCCAAATAATGCTGCACAAATCTAGATCTAATCATAAAAGACATTAAGCAGTAAAAATAAAATGTGGCTCCATGCATCCAATAGACAAGACAAGAGCAATGTATTTGAAAGAATTTTTTATATTCAAAGGGGGCACCTGAGAGGAAAACAAGAAAGATGTTTCCGATTCTCCTCAATGGGATGGGTTCTTGAAAGTCCTCAGCATTTCAGATCTAAGATTTATCTCTCTTGTTGGTGTAGAAAACCCATACAAACATAGAACTCAAAGGGAGCTCACAAGGCAAAAATGGAGAATGTGACCAAGAGTATAGATCTAGAGTGATCTAATGCAATGAAAGATGACTAATGAATGGGAAAAACCCTTCTATTTATATCAAAATATTAGGGCGATCTAGAACTTGGTGCATGAATAAAATATTATTAATCAAATTCTAGAACCACCCTTTAGGAATATTTTATTATATTTGTTGGAGGGAAAATGATTTTTGACTTGGGTCAATTCCTTTATTTATAAATAATAAATAAATAAATGATTTATTTATTATTTTAAGGAAATAGTGGAAATATAATTAAATAAATAATTATTTATTTAATTATTTATAAATGATTTAGTCAAATTTAACTAGGAATATTATTTAAATAAGGATTTAAATAACTTATTCCTAGGAAATAATCAAATAAATAAGGAATTATTTAATTGATTTCCTTGTTTTGGGTTAAATATGACCAGGAAATATAAACAAATATAGATTTGTTTATTATTTCCTTTTGGGGTTTCCTGTTTAGACCATAAACAACTTAATAAAGGTGTTGTTGGGTCTCAAAAGTGTTTTTCATATTCATACATATTTCCATTATGTCATAACCATTTAGCTCTTATTTCATAACCATTTGACCTAAAACCCTACATCAAGTAACCATTTTCATAAATATATGGGTTAAGATCCTTGTTTTCCAAAGTTATTTATTTTATGTATTTTAAGTGAATTTATGATTAGAAACTAGAAAATTAACATAGTTTCATATATCTATAAATGTGTTATGAGTTTTGTGACATGTGTAGGTCAAAAGGAGACTTCTAGAAGACCCTTATGTGGCACTCTAAAGCCAAATTCGAATTTGGTTGGAGAAGATTATGGGATCAAGAGGATATGTGTCTCACTTCCTTGTTGTATTGAAACTCTAAGATGATATGTGTCTCATTCCTCAAGTTGTGTTGAAACTCTAGAAAGACATGTGTCTTATCATTTCTTATTTTGATTGTAACTCTAGAGATGGAGGGAGAGATTCATGGACTCCCATTAATGAGATAACTTCTCATATTTTGTATAAATAGGAGAAGCTTTCTCCTATCATGGGTAGTGAAAAAATAGGAGAAGAAGAGAAATGAATAGAGAGTGTTTTGTAACAAAGCTTAAGATGGAATGGGATGTAGATTTGTGAGTTTTTCAATAAAGAAGTTCTTTGATGCTGTTTTGATTACAACTTTAAGGAGTTGAAGAATTTCACCAAATTGATAGCAGAGGGCTCCTGCTATTCAAGGAGGTTTTACATGTTTTCTAGATAAGTCATTTTCAATTCTGTTTTGTCATATTTCCTTACTTAGATTGCTTTCTGAAATCATAGCTTTTAGCATTATGTTTCATGTCATTTGCTTAGATAAAGGATCCTCATGATATTATAATTAGTCTCTTTCTCAAGCTCTTCCAATACATCTCTATTAAATGAATGGGATTCAATTGTGATATTTTGAGTTATTAGCATTTCATTTTCTATTATTTAGTTAAAAAGAATATCTTCATTATACTGCAGTTAAGTCTCTTTCAAAAGCTTTTCCAATAAATCTCTAATTCACGAATGAGACTAAGTTGTAATATTGTGATTTATTGATTGTTTTGCTTCATAGAAGATCCTTATCACATTATGATTAATCTCTTTCAAAAATCTCTTCCAATAAACCTCTAACTCATGAATGAGATTTAGTTGTAATGTTATAAGTTGTTTCAACATTTCTTTTATGTTTTAAGAGATCCTCATTGCATTAGAATTAATCTTTTTCACAAGCTCTTCCAACAAATCTCTAACTAAATGAATCAGATTAAGTTGTAGTGTTTTGAGTTACTTTTCATTTCATAAATGTTCATTTAGAAGCTGTAATATCCATGGATTAGAACTTTTTGTTTTCATCATTTTCTAGTTAGGAACAGAACTTTAATTCATTTATTAACATTTTATTTTCTCCCTTTTGACATAAATCTAACTTCATATTTTTAGCATAGAGTAGCATACTAAGATTCAAACATAAAAACCCCAAAACATCAATAAAACACTAAAAACAACGAAGTAAGAAAAAGGTATACTTAGGCACATATAGTGCATCACACTTCATCAGTTTACTAGCCCTGGTCGATAATTTATGTTAGCAATTTAGGACACTAAATTGACTAAACATTTTTGCGCCGTTGCCGGAGAAGTGTAACTAGGTAGCCTTATTTCTTACATCTAAAATAAAAAAATAAAAATAAAAAAATTAATAATTTCTTGAGTATGCTCTCCTCCTGCACTTTGTGTGATCTAGAGGATCAGAAAAAGAATTTTTATGTTAAAAATAATAATAAATTATGTTTTCATCATTTCATTTCATTTTACAATAAACTTTAAAAATGATGAAAAAATTTAATTTCAATAATTGTTTTGTTTAATGAAATATATATGTATATTTTTGAATTTTTGAAAATATAATATATAATTTTATTAACAAATCAATTAAAAATAAAAATAAAATAAAAAATTGGCTCATGGAAATAAGACCCACGCATACGCATGAGGCCAGCCTCTGGATTAGCTTTACGCATATATGCAGGCCTTCAATCCACACAAAGACTCATGCACTGCAATTTAAAAAAAAAAAAACCTTCTCTTTTCCATATTCGTTTTTCCTCAAACAGCAGTTATTAGAAATCATTTTTAAAAATTTGTATACAATGAAGGTATATCACATGAAGAAACTGTTGATGAGGAGAAGATTGCAAATTTTTGATGAGGAGAAGATTACAAATTGCTGATGAAGAGAAGATTACAAATTCAATTGCAGGGACATACAATAGAAGTGTATTATATGAAGAAATTGTTGATGAAGAGAAGATTTCAGACTGTTGATGAAGAGAAGATTGCAGATTCCATTGCAAGTAATTGGAATGAAGGAGATCGATCTGAACTTCTCTGTGAGATACAAGCCATTACACTTCAAAACCTGTAAATAAAAACAAATCAAACCACAAGTAATTGCCAGAAAACAAAATTCGCAATTATCAAAAACACCCGATTTTAAAACAAATTTTCTGAGCAAACTGAGTCGAATTAGAAAAAACTAAAACATGGGTTTTTTCGGGAACGATGTGAGTTAGGTAATCTTGTATAAACATTCTGAAATTCGTAGCCATTTGGGAGAAATTCAAGGTTCTTTTGAGCACTAATTTGCAGTGTGCGTGAGAGAAAAATGTTTTTTTTTTATAATGAAAACAGTCACGGTTTTATAAAATTCAATTTTGAGAAATAATCAAGGATCTGATTTCCTTATTTGAAGGAAAATGTGGCAGAATTCATGTGTGGTGGCACATGATGAGTGACAAATGGATTATTTGAGGCAAACACATTATCACATGTGCATCAAATGCAAGCTGTATAAATTGAAAAGGACTCTGCCTTCATCTCCTTCATAGTTAGGAATTTGACTTTAGAAATTTCAAGCTTTTTATTTTTATCTTGCATGAAAGAGGCATTGGCATGACTTTGTTTCAAAAATATTCATAAGGACAATTATTTCATCCATGCTTTATTTCATTAAAAAAAAAAAAAAACTTTCTTAATAATGGTTTGCAGGACAATTGGAAGATTATTTAGATGATTTCTAAACATTTGGCATTAATATTGTTGATGTGTATTTTTCTATAAAGTTTTAACTTGCAGAACACAGCAAATCTTTGTGATGCCAATTGTTTTACTAAGCACAGTGCATGAAGTCATCCGACAATAGGGAGTTGATTATTTTTCATGGTTATTCTTTAAAAATGGATTGTTATCGATATCATGAATTAGACCGAATATAGAACTTTTTGATTTACCTTAATCTGTTTCATTTGACATTTAATTTTTGCGTAAGAATCAGAAAGAAATTAGCTACTTCTTTTTTAACACACTTATGTTCTTTATGTCAAGTTTTTTTGCAGATTTGGGATGATCGAATGATCATTGAAGGAAACTAATTGTGCGCACGATTGGTTTTCAAATGACCGATTTCATGAGAAACATAAGAACAAGTCCATGTTCATATCCATCAAGACCATTACTTTTCCTCCCTTTTTGAATTGTAAATCCAACCAAGAAATTCAAAGCAAACCACCATTATTTTCCCAACAAGAGTTAGTTGTTCATTTTCCTTCATTCACATACACTTTCCATTACTTTTTGTCTACTCCACAAATAAAAGCAAGAAGCTCACCTACATGCTTATTTTCCATTGTCATTTTCCATTTTTCATTGTCCATTTCCATTTTCCTTTTCCTATCCTTTTCATTTTGCAAATAAACCTTGCTTCAATGCAAATTATTGAATCCATAGTCCTTCAAAAATTATTCTTTCATGCTCGCGTTAGATGATGGAGGATTCCTTAAGGCCTTCCTTCTAACAAGTCTTGGCCTATCGACATCAGCACATTATCTAGGTCCAAGACTAGAGTCCTTAATAGTACCTTGAGGCTTGTATGCATTAATGACAAGTTCTCTCGCTGACAATCATGGGAATACATCAATGTCCCTTGATCGTCAAATCTTGCAAGTGGCTCGACATCAGCCCATTTATTCGCACTTTGCAAGATGTACTTAGGTACCTTGGCACTCATTGACATTAATGGTGAGTTTGTCTCGCATTGGTTAACGACATTCATTAATGGTCGGTAATCCAATGACTTCTCTTCATGCTCGACATCAACACATTTATTCGCATGACTAGAATTGTACCATCAGATTTTGTAACAATTGAAGACTACATCATTTCAGTAGTTTGCAGCAGGATTCAATTTGTATCAGCAACAATAAAGAGAACAAAAAAGCAGATCAAATTCATTTTTTTACATAGTTCCTGATCCAACAACATCAACAGCCACACTCTTCAGTATACACAACTCATCCACATTTAAGGTAAGTGAAGGTATGTGGTTTTCTAATTTTTAGTCATATAATTCATTAGAATGCTAAAATTGTAACTTTGGAAAAATTCCTCACTCCCTTTTTCACATTGTCATATCTTTAGTTGGGGGGAAGGGACATCATTTTATATCCACATGTCATACACTATCACACATTTTCATTTCATTTCCACCCACATATACTTCCCAACCAACTATTTTTGCAACATGATCCAAAAGATTATATGTCTTGCAAATGATCAATTCATTGATGAAGTAATTGATTCTAAATGTTTTCATGAACTTTGATGCAACAAAGAAAATAAAGCATTGTTACACAAGAACCATTGCTCAAAAAATTGGTTGTCACACAAGAACCAACCATTAAAAAAATGTTGCAATCAAATGTACTATACTTTGCCAAAAAGAAAATCAAGAAGCAAAGTTTGGAACGAATCTATATGAGTCAAAACTCATAAAAGATCAACTCATGGACAAATGAATCATTGCAATAGTTGCATGAGGACATGCAACAACTTCAGTTGGGGGGTATGTTGAGTCTCAAAAGTGTTTTCCATATTCATACATATTTCCATTATGTCATAATCATTCAGCTCTTATTCCATAGCCATTTGACCTAAAACCCTACAACAAGTAACCATTTTCATAAATATATGGGTTAAGATCCTTGTTTTCCAAAGTTATTTATTTTATGTATTTAAAGTGAATTTATGATTAGAAACTAGAAAATTAACATAGTTTCATATATCTATATATGTGTTATGAGTTTTGTGACATGTGTAGGTCAAAAGGAAGCTTCTAAAAGACCTTTATGTGGCCTCCCAAAACCAAATTCGAATTTTAGTGGAGAAGATCATGGGATCATGAGGACATGTGTCTCATTTCCTTGTTGTATTGAAACTCTAAGAGGATATGTGTCTCATTTCTTAGTTGTGTTGAAACTCTAGAAAGACATGTGTCTTATCATTTCCTATTTTGATTATAACTCTAGAGATGGAGGGAGAGATTCATGGACTCCCATTAATGAGATAACTTCTCATATTTTTTATAAATAGGAGAATCTTTTTCCTATCATGGGTAGTAGTGAAAAAAATAGGAGAAGGAGAGAAAGGAATAGAGAGTGTTTTGTAACAAGGCTTAAGATGGAATGGGATGTAGATTTGTGAGTTTTTCAATAAATAAGTTCTTTGATGATGTTTTGATCACATCTTCAAGGAGCTAAGGATTACACCAAATTGGTAGCAGAGGGCCCCTACTATTCGAGGAGGTTTTGCATGTTTTCTAGATAAGTCATTTTCAATTATGTTTTGTCATATTTCCTTACTTAGATTGCTTTCTGAAATCAGAGCTTTTAGCATTATTTTTCATGTCATTTGCTTAGATAAAGGATCCTCATGATATTGCAGTTAGTCTCTTTCTCAAGCTCTTCCAATACATCTCTATTAAATGAATGGGATTCAATTGTGATATTTTGAGTTATTAGCATTTCATTTTCTGTTATTTAGTTAAAAAGAAGATCCTCATTATACTGCAGTTAAGTCTCTTTCAAAAGATTTTCCAATAAATCTCTAATTCACGAATGAGACTAAGTTGTAATATTGTGAGTTATTGATTGTTTTGCTTCATAGAAGATCCTTATCACATTATGATTAATCTCTTTCAAAAAGCTCTTCCAATAAACCTCTAACTCATGAATGAGATTTAGTTGTAATTTTATAAGTTGTTTCAGCATTTCTTTTATGTTTTAAGAGATCCTCATTGCATTAGAATTAATCTTTTTCACAAGCTCTTCCAACAAATCTCTAACTAAATGAATCAGATTAAGTTGTAGTGTTTTGAGTTACTTTTCATTTCATGAATGTTCATTTAGAAGCTATAATATCCATGGATTAGAACTTTTTGTTTTCATCATTTTCTAGTTAGGAACAGAACTTGCAAATAAACTCTGTTTTAATTCATTTATTAACATTTCATTTTCTCCCTTTTGACATAAATCTAACTTCATATTTTTAGCATAGAGTAGCATACTAAGATTCAAACATAAAAACCCCAAAACATCAATAAAACACTAAAAACAACGAAGTAAGAAAAAGGGATACTTAGGCACATATAGTGCATCACACTTCATAAGTTTACTAGCCCTAGTTGATAATTTATGTTAGCAATTTAGGACACTAAATTGACTAAACGAGTGTTTACTAAGTTATTTCACATAGTGAAAGCAATTTTACTCAGGGTAAATTGGTCTTACATGGTGTACTTAGGTTCATCTAATGATAATAGGTTAGATGACCAAAAAATGGTGTAACATGTGCAATAACACTCTAGATGAAAGAAATCAAGAAAATTTATGATGTTGGAATTATAGTCCCTGTTAGATACTCAGACTGGGTATCCAATATTGTATATGTGAGGAAGAAAACAAGAGAAATAAGGCTTTGTATAGACTTTAGAAACTTAAACAAAGCCTCTTTAAAGGACAACTACCCCTTGCCCAAAATGGATCATATTTTACAAAGGGTAGTGGGTTCTAAAAGAATTTCTTTGCTAGATGGCTTTTCAAGATACAACCAAGTGCTGGTATATCCTAATGATCAACTTAAAACAGCTTTCACTACACCTTGGGGTACTTTCATGTATGTGAAAATGCCCCATGGTTTAATGAATGTTGGTGCCACATTCCAAAGAGCCATGGATATTGCTTTTTCAGAAGAGATAGGCTTCTTCATTGTGATATATTTAGATGAAATTACTGTCTATTCCAAAACATATGAAGAAAACCTCTCTCACTTAAGAAAAGTCTTTGAGAAATGCAGAAAGTATGGTCTATCCTTAAACCCCAAGAAGACTTTATTTGGCCTCCAAGAAGGTAAACTTCTAGGCCATATTATATCTGAAGAGGGAATAAAAATAGACCCAAAAAGGATTAAAGGCATATTGAAAATCAGCCATCCTAGAAACATCAAAGAACTACAATCTTTCATTGGAAAGATTAATTTCTAAAGAGGTTCGTACCAAACCTAGCTGAACTCCTTAGAAACATGACAAACATGCTAAAAAAGGAAATAGGAGTTAAATGGACCATTGAAGCAAAGAAATCCTTTGAACTCATTAAATAAGCACTCACTCAAACACCAGTTCTTATTAGCCCTCATTTCAAAAAATATTTCTTCATTTTCTCCTTTGCATCAAAACATACAGTTCCTGCTATCCTACTTCAGAAAAACATAAAAGGACAAGAGCAGTGCATTGCATTTTTCAGCAATGCTTTAAGAGATGCTCCTTTAAAATACAACATAATGGAAAATCAGGCTTTTGCCTTGATCAAAGCACTGAAAGACTTCAGAGTTTACATTTTACACTCGCACGTCATTGCATTTGTCCCGCACACAATTTTCAAAGACATTTTAACTCAAGATCCTGATGGAAAAAGAGGAAAGTGGATTGTTGTTATATTAGAAGATGACTTGGAAATTAGGCCTACCAAACTGATAAATGGACAAGGACTTGCAAAACTTATGGCTGAATCAAACCTCAAAGCCTTAGATATCAATATGATTGATGTTTTAGAAGAGCAAGAAGAATGCACAAACCCTCCTGTTGAAGAAGTGTTGTTGAATTCACTTTGGTATGATGATATTTTGTATGTGCTCTTCTATCTTAATGTTCCTCCCGGTTTATCTAAAACAAAGGAAAGATTTCTAAAGTTAAAAGCTATAAATTACTGCATTATAGATAAATGGTTATATTGGAACGATTAGGAGATCAAGTCTTGTAGAAAAATGCTCAAATGAAGTTGCTCGGCAAGGGAAAGAGCTCGACGATACGATCCCAACGCCATGAACGACACTCAAATCCGTTAACGTATGGAGGAGATATTGCATTTTGAAATCGCCCAATAACCTTCAATTTTGAAGGGAAATTTCTTTTTAATACTATGTGTTGGAATAATTTTATTTTTTTATTAAAGTTTAATAAATTAATTAAACTATATAGTTTTTAATATTTTATATGATTTGATTAATCATATATTATATTAATTAATTATATGTTTCAATTAATTTTAAATTTTAATTAAACTTTATTAAAAATCTAAAATATTAAAACCACACTATGTATCAAAACCAAATTCGAAATTTTATAAAAAGGGGTAAAAACCCACATGTCAAAGGTTTCATAGCAAACGTTTTAAAACCCAAATGGATGACGTGTTAAGTCACATGCTTCATTACGTTGGAGTGGAGCAGATTAAATAAACGAATATGTTAACATTTATATAACCACCGTTAACCATGTGCACGGGGCTATCCTTCTGGCGGCGGTTTGTTTGCCACGGTTTTTAAAACCGTTTGTTAACATAAAAGTGGCAGGTTGGATGCATGTGAATGCGGGATTTAAAACAGTCACATTTAATGTTGCCGACAGTTTTGGAGCGCGCCCGCCAAATTTGGTGCAGTTGCCGTTTTTAACTAGAGTTAACTCCAGTTCTCCACAATTAGTGGAGCTTTTGAAGGGCAAACTTCAGTTAGCCATAACTTTGGCTAGGAAAGTCCTTTTTGGACGAATTTTTTTTTGATTCTGGGGTAAGAGATCATTCTAGAGCTGTTGGGAGTGTTTGCAGAGCCATCAGGGTGCTCTAACAGAGAATTTACCAGCGTTTTTGGTCGTGGAGCCACCAGGGCCTAAGGGAAGAAGAGCTGTCTTGGACTACCTTTATCCAATGGAGGTGGTTGTTTAGTCATTTTCTACTGATTTGAGCCTTATGAATCTATTTTTGCAGTGTATTTTTCCATTTGAGGCTTCTATACAGTTGTATTCACATTTTGAGCATTTAATCAAAGAGGAAAAAGCCTAATTAGAGGCTTTTGGACCCAGCGGAGGTAGCCCAAGAGAGGGGTGAACCACTTAAACAATTATTTGCTGTCATACTGTATAATTTTGCTGCATATTTTCAGATTCTGCTCCTTTAAACAGTAAATTTTTATAAGCTATCTTTTCCCAAGCAGGTTTAAACAGTGAACAAAACTTATTAGTTCCTCTTCAAAACACTACACTTCATTTGCAGAATATGTATACTTGCCTATTCACACATTAAAGTTGGATCAATGAATACTTTGCAGTTAAAAAAAATACTTTCATTGATCGGATCTTTGTGATTACATTTTATTTCTTTAGGCAGAGTCTGTAGAAGGGCCAGGTAGCCTCCGGATTCATCCTTTCTAGTAAAGGTCAAATATCCGGTGAATGCCCCTACAGTCAATCTCTGTATGAGAAATTCTTTTTTCTCACAATTTCAGATCAGGTTGGTATCAGAGCTCAAGGTTTTTCTTAAGAGTTTGTGAAATTTATGCAAGTAAATTGTATTATTCTGCAAAATTTGATGCTTACTAGGCTGAAATTGCAAAGAGGGGAAGGTCAATTGGTTAGAGAACAAGTTAATCCTCAACCAAGGAGGGCTAGAGTGCCATTACATCCACCTTCCATTTCATTCTCAGTAGCCTTTGAATCAGCCACAAGCATGTCATCCAGAGAAGGAGAAGTACATGAGGAAATGGATCCCAAGGAAGAAGAAAGAGTCTTTAGAAAAGCTTTCTTGGACTTGACTGAGATGGTTAGGATCCTATACCAGGAGAGAAATGATAGAATTGCTGGAGAAGGGTCTAGAAACCAAAGAGAAGAAGGAGATTCTTCGGGAGGAAAGAAAGACAAAGATGAGTCTAAGAAAGGGAATGGAGGAAATGGTGATCCACCATCTCCATCGTCATCCTCATCCTCCACATCATCCTCTTCAACTTCTGTTAATCAGTCACACAAAACAAAAACATCTCTTAAAAATCCTTTGTTAAAGCTTGATGTGAAGTTTGAGTTGCCGATGTTTAATGGTGATGTGAATGTAGAGAAATTGGATAACTGGATTAGACAGCTGGAAGTCTATCTAAGAATTCAGAATTTGCATGATGATGACACAAAAATCCAATTAGCCTCTTTGAGAATGGATGGAGCAGCTTTGGTTTGGTGGGAAGCCAAGACTAGAGAGGAGATTAAAAAGCATGGTAAGATAACTCTAACATGGAATGAGTTTATTACTGTTATTAAGAAACAGTTTTATCCTCTTGCTCATATTCAGAAAGCAATCATGAATTGGAAAAATTTTAGGCAGCTTAAAGGTCAAAATGTGCAAAATTATACCCAAGAGTTTAGAATGAGAGCACTTCTACTTGGAGTAGACTTACAAAGTCAAGACACCTTGTTGAAATACATAGGAGGTTTGCACAATTATCTGCAACATACTATCCTAATGTTTAATCCTACCAGCTTAGATGAAGTCTGTGTGTAGGCTACACATTTAGAAGCTAGAGGAAAGAATGCTTTTGATGCTTTTGATGAGGATAGTAATTTTAAAAACAAAGGAAAGAAGAGAGTTGCAAATTCAAGAAAAGACAAAGGAAAGTTCTTTTGCAAGAACTGTTCGAAGACAAGTCATGATGAAGATCATTGTTGGAAGCTTCATCCTGAACTGAAACCAAAAAAATTCAAGAACAAAAACAAGACCAAAGAAAAGGAGAAAATTGTTGCAACAGTTGAGCAAGACTTAGGGTCAGACTCAGGAGATGAGACAAAAAGCATAGGCATGGTTTTGAAGAACATTAAGGGGAAAGAAGTGGTGCAAGACACAATTCCTAGTTCTAGCTCTTTGAATTGTCACAAAGATACTCATGATGAAAAGAGGAGGATAGAGCTTTTCCATGTGAGGGTAATTTCAAAACATACAAAAATTGACACATTGTTTGATAGTGGGTCACAAGCGAATCTTATATCTGAAGACTTGGTCAAGCAGCTTAAGCTTGAGACCATTCCACATCCGAAGCCTTATCCACTTGGATGGATATGCAAGGATGCCAATTTGCAAGTTTCAAGGAAGTGCATATTGTGCTTTGCAATAACTGCACACTTTATTGACACAGTGGAACTTGATGTGGTGCCGCTTGATATCTCAGGTATTGTTTTGGGAAGTCCTTATTTGTTTGACAAGAAGGCCATCTTTCATCGCCATGAAAACAAGTATCACTTGTTCAAAGATGGTAAAGAGTACATCGTGAGAGCTCACAAGAAGAAGCTGGAATCTTCTTTACTACATGCAGGTCAATTGAAAAGACTGGTTAATGCAAGTCAAAGTCTAACTTTGTTGATGTTGAAATGACCAGATTTTGAGCATTCGCCTTTTTATGATGTTGCTAATAATATGTCTCAGTTTGATAATAGTTTGTCTTTGAAAGAAGATAATGTTATGTTGCAAAAATTACCTTTTGGGTCAGCCAATGCAGTGAATGAAGTGTCAAAGCAAAGCAGTGCAAGCGAGAAGGACACACCATTCAGCATGGGAAAAAGTTGGTTTCAGTATGGTCGAATTCGCCATGGGAACAGTTTGCAAGGTGACAATTATTTTAAGTCCTTCTGGAAGTTTGATCAATGTAGAAAAAGTTTGTTTTCTGCAAATTACAATTGCTGTTCTGCAAATTTTAATTATTTGCATCATGACTCCGTCAATCTAAGCAATGGTCGATCAGTTGATTCCAGAGATAGATTATCATTTTCTCAAAAGCTTCATTTGATGAAATCGGGTAGATTTCAGTTATTCAAGGGTGGAAGAGTGGAGAATTAGTCTCCACATCATCAATTTCAGTAATCAGAAAGCTTTTGAGGGTCCAAAAGCTTCCCATTTGGGAGGTGTGATAAGGAGATCAAGTCTCTTGTAGAAAATTGCTCAAAAATGAAGTTGCTCAGAATTGCTCCAAAACAGATCGACTGGAAAGAGCTCGACGATACGATCCGAACGCCGTGAACGACACTCAAATCCGTTACCGTATGGAGGAGATATTGCATTTTGAAATCGCCCAATAACCTTCAATTTTGAAGGGAAATTTCTTTTTAATACTATGTGTTGGAATAATTTTATTTTTTTATTAAAGTTTAATAAATTAATTAAACCATATAATTTTTAATATTTTATATGATTTAATTAATCATATATTATATTAATTAATTATATTTTTAATTAATTTCAAATTTTAATTAAACTTTATTAAAAATCTAAATATTAAAACTACACTATGTCATGGTCGAAAATTTTTATAAAAAGGGGTAAAAACCCACATGTCCAAGGTTTTTTTCATAGCAAATGTTTTAAAACCCAAATGGTTGACGTGTTAAAGTCACGTGCTCCATTATGTTGGAGTGGGCGGTGGAATAAACGGATATGTTAACATTTATATAACTGCTTGTTAACCATGTGCCGCGGTGCTATCCTTTCCTCAGCGGTTTGTTGCCGCGGATAATAAAGCTGTTTGTTAACATACCTTCACGAGTTGGTCATGTGAACGCGGGATTTAAAGTCACATTTAATGTTGCGGCTTGAGTTTTTGGAGCGCTGCCCATGTTGGTGCAGTTTCCGTTTTTAACTGGAGTTAACTCCAGTTCTCCACAATTAGTGGAGCTTTTGAAGGGCAAACTTCAGTTAGCCATAACTTTGGCTAGGGAAGTCCTTTTTGGACGAAATTTTTTTTGATTTTGGGTTTAGAGAGCATTCTGAAGCTGTTGGGAGTGTTTTCAGAGCCATTAGGGCACTCTAAAAGAGAATTTACCAGCGTTTTTGGTCGTGGAGCCACCAGGGCCTAAGGGAAAAAGAGTTGTTTTGGACTACCTTCATCCAATGGAGGTGGTTTTTTAGTCATTTTCTACTGATTTGAGCCTTCTGAATCTATTTTTGCAGTGTATTTTTTCATTTGAGTCTTCTATACAGTTGTATTCACTTTTTGAGCATTTAATCAAAAAGGGAAAAGCCTAATTAGAGGCTTTTGGACCCAGCGGAGGTAGCCCAAGAGAGGGGTGAACTAATTAAACAATTATTTGTTGTCATACTGTATATTTTTACTGCATATTTTCAGATTCTGCTCCTTTAAACAGTAAATTTTTATAAGCAATCTTTTCCCAAGCAGGTTTAAACAGTGAACAAAACTTATTAGTTCATCTTCAAACCACTACACTTTATTTGTATAATATGTATACTTGCCTATTCACACATTAAAGTTGGATCAATGAATACTTTGCACTTAAAACAAATACTTTCATTGATCGGATCTCTATGATGTTAGAATATTGTCATTGATGGCAAAGGAGGTAGATCTGAAACATGAGAACCGATTCACAAGGAGACTAAAATGACAATCGAACAAGAGGAAATAAAATGAGACGGAAGCAAATTTGTGGAGAGACAGAGCTGTTATCACAGCGATAGAGAGCGAGAGCGAGTGACGCGAAGCGACGGGCGAGGAGCCACGGATGTATATAGATAAATTCGAGAATCTTTCATACGGCGGAATGTCATAACACAAGTTTTAACGGAGCACTTGCTGTATTCAATTGATATAGAGCCAGAGCGTACGTATATATATAGTAGTGCGTTATATATATATATATGGTCTATATATATGCATACACCGAAGAACCGAGCGTGAATAGAATGGAACCATAGTTGACCATATATATATATATATATATATATATATATATATATATATATATATATATATATATATATATATATATATATTTGAATGGAGCGGAGTTGAATAATAAAAATACATTGAACAGTGAACGTTTTGATAAATAACAAATGAGGACCGGAACCTGGAGCGTAGGCTAGAACCCTGGGTCAGATTAAATAAATGAAAAGAACCCTTTCATATATAATGGGCGGAAACCGGAGTAAAAGGACAAAGACGGAACCTAGAGGAAGTGGAACCATGACCGGTGAACAGTAAACGTGGTTTGGTGAACATTAAAGGCTGGAAGTGGTATTCTCTGCACAGCCTATCGACCATAAGTGGTATTGCCCGGAGGAGGAGCGATTCCATACAGGAATCAACACGTGTCCCGACTGACATTTAAAAACCATTGTTTAAAGTGCGCCTTCGCGCGTTATACGTCGACTGAAGACGTGGAGCGAAATTAACATATGTCGTTGATTTGGAGACTCGACATCGATAAGTCGTTTGCGGGACTTGCCGCGAGGTTTAATGAAGAACCGGAGAGTTAAGCCGCGTCTGGTGCATTCGTTGGTTGGTCGTTGGTTGTATTGGGCGGGGCGGAGATAAATCGCAACAAATTTGGTTTACTAACCATAGTACAGATGCAGTTGGCAGCCTAATATATGGATATATTCGTATAATTATGAAATATGTGATTGCGGGTTAATTTGCTGAGAATTAAATAATATGGTTCAATAGTCAACTATTATGTTGCGTATGAGGGTTACAATGCGAAGTTAGCGCATATGTACATATAAGAGATTGCCGGATGAGAAAATGGTTGGACACGAAACTTTGAATGCAATTAAAAAGTGGGAGCAGATATTTGTTTTGTTAATAAGGCAAAGCATTTCCTGTAAAATGAAACCAAAGATTATACAGTTGATGGCATATGGTAAAGATTGGGAACACTGATATATCCGTGTGATTAAAAAGGGTTTATAAAAACGCAGAGTTATATTTAAGTTTGACTAAAAGACAGTTGTACATACAGCTGTTATATAACTTGAATGAACAAGAAAAATACAGGGATTCAGAAGAGCAGTGAACAAGCGAAATGTACAGATGACAGTAAACAAAGATGATGCAGAACAATTTCTTAACAGCAGTAGAAAAAGACAAAATCCAGTAAGCCAAAGTTCAGAAGAGGAGCTGAGCGATATTGAAATATGTAATTTAGAATGTGAATGTAAATGATGTAATTATTTTTTATTGTTTGTGATGCAAAGGCAAGTACCCTAAGGAAAAGACAAAATCCCACTGTAGCATGAAACTTGTACATATTGTAGTAATTCTAAAATTGAGTTGAAAAAGGAATAAGAAGACAGAAGCCAAAGAGTCATGACTACTCACTTCAAATTCCTTGTGAAATACAAATAGTCATGTGAGAATTTCTATATATAATATCAATTTGATAAGCTCAAAAGAGAGAGAGCGAGAGAGAGAAAATATAGAGAAGGTAGAGTATAGAAGAGAAGACCAAGAAAAGAAGAGAAGAAAGAGAAGCTACAGAACAGAGCTGATATCTGAGGTAATTCAGCAAACATTCAGTTTGATAATTTGAGGAAGTTGGAGCTTCCCTATCAAGTTGCAGCTTGATAGCTGTTAGTTGTAGCTGACTGAGGTTGAAGCCTCCTGTAGGTTGGTGCCTGCAGAAAATTGAAAGGAGTTGGTGCTTCCTTGCAAGTTGTAGCTTGCAGAATAGAGGTTGGACCCTCTTGTAGGTTGGTGCCTGCAGAAAAACTGTGGTGAGAGGGAGTTGGAGCTTGCCTTTGCATCACAACAATAATAAGATGTGGTTTTCTCCCTTTATGGGTTTCCACTTATATCTAGTGTCTTTGTGCATGATATTTATGTATTGATCTGATATGTATCATCTGCTTAATATCTGCTGCTCTCATATTAATTCTACTGCTATATTATACTAACACTTGCTGCTTACATTTTAAGATTACTCACACATTAAATTGGATGTGAAATGAAGGTGTAATTAAGTTTAATGAAAAGTTCTAAAAGATCAGGAATGTGTTAAACTGATTCCCCCCCCCCTCTCAGTTTAATTAAAGGTTCAACAATTGGTATCGGAGCAGGTTCCTTTGTATAAGTCTAACAACTGAAAGGAGATCCTAGTTTCCCAAGATGGCTGGTAAAGAAGGATGCTCAACCAATAAAGCCCCTTTCTTCACTGGTTAAAATTATGCTTTCTGGAAAATCAGAATGAGGACATACATAATGTCTCTAGGAATAGAAGTCTGGGCTGCTGTGGAATTAGGATATGCCCCGAAGGCAACTGACACAGAAAAAGACTCAAAACAATATTTTGTGGCTAATGCAAAAGCCATGAATGCCATCCTGAATGGATTATGTGAAGCAGAGTTTATTAAAGTAATGCACAAAGACACTGCCAAAAAAATATGGGATACTCTTGAAAACATACATGAGGGAGACCAGAAAGTAAAGACTGCCAAACTTCAAGTCTATAGAGCCCAGTTTGAAAACTTGAAAATGAATGATGATGAAGACATTGCCAGTTTCTTCCTAAAAGCTGCAGAAATTATTAACAATATGAAAGCTCTTGGAGAAAAAATGCCAGAAAGTATAATTGTGCAAAAAATTCTAAGATCTCTTCCATCCAGGTTTAATCCAAAGGTGTCTGCAATAGAAGAAACAGCTGATTGGGAGACCTTGACCATGAACCAGCTACTTGGAAATCTAACAGCCTATGAAATGAGGCTCCCACAGAAGAAGCCAAGTACGAGGGAAGCAGCCTTTAAAATAGAAAAGAAGAAAGAAGAAGAGGGAGACATATGCTCTTGCTCAGATGAAGAAGAGGCAAATTTTGTCAAGAAATTGGATAGAGGCTCAGGTAAATACAAAGGTAAACTCCCCTTCAAATGCTTTAACTGTGGAAGAGTGGGACACTATGCTGCTAAGTGTCCTCACAAGAAAGTAAGAAATCAAGCTCAAGAATCAGAGAAAAACACATCAAAGAACTGGCAGAAAGGAAAGAAATTCAACAGAAAATCCTTCTATGCTCAACAAGACAGCAGTACATCTGAAGACTCAGATGAATCCTCAGGAGAAGAGGGAACCTCTGAATTTTTGCTAATGGCCATAGAAGATCTTGAAGGACTCTTGCTAGAAGAAGAAGAAGAAGGAGAAGTAGACCTTGAGGGGGAGCTAAGAAGTGCTCTAGAAGAGATTGATAGACTCAAACTGAAATGCAAAAAACAAAAGGACATTCTCCTCAAATATGTACGAGAAGAACAGAATTCAGAAGTCCTTAAGCAGCTAAAAGTAGAGCTTGAAGAAGCCAAGAAGATAGAGGACATGTTACTTAAGAAAATCAAAGAAAAAACTCAAGAACAAGAAAAGTTAGAAGAAGAAGTAGTATGTCTCAGAAAGAAATTAGAAAATACTCAAAGTAAAGTGGTTATAAACTCTTCCCAAACAACAAGCTCTATTAAGTTGAATGAAATTTTGGTTGCTCAAAGATCCCCTATGATAAAGACTGGAATAGGCTACGAAGGAGAATCAAGTAAAGGAAAATAAAAGGTTGACAAAGAGATTATTTTTGTAAAAGCAAAGAAGAATGATGAAGTAGCTCAAACAATTCCTACAAAAGAAGAAATCTGCAATAAGGGAGACAGAGATCAGAAGAAACCACTAGTAGCAAAGAATGTAATAAATACTAAGACCCCTGAATATGTAAAATTTGGAAACCATCAAAGAATTTTCTTCCCTCCAATGAAGAATGCCACATGTTATGTCTGCCACAAGTTGGGACACATTGCTGCATATTGTCATGCAAGAAGGAGTAATCCAAACCAGCAAAAGATGCAAACATTGAAGAGACTGCGTCAAGCAAACAAATGGAAGAGACAACCTTACATCAGGTATGCAAATAGCTTCTATGGTTACTGCTTTTATTGTAAGGAATTTGGTCATAAAATCCTTGAGTGTAGAAATTATGGACAAATATTGATGTTTAACACCTCAAGGAGGTTTATGAATCAAAGAATTTCTGTTCATACTCATAATTCTACAAAAACTATAATCAAATGTTTTATATGCAATCAAGTTGAACATATGTCTTCCAAATGTCCTCTAAGAAGATGGAGGTCATCACCTCACAAAATATACAAAACAAAAGGGTGCCTCCAGTGGATAAAGAAGGTGAATAAATGTGACCTGGCTCTAACTGCTCAAGATCTGAAAATTCAATGGTACTTGGACAGTAGCTGCTCTAAACACATGACATTTATCATTAATCGAAGTGGATTGTTGCTAACATAAGTCTAAAAGATCGCAGATAAGTTATATGTTGTGCTGGAACAATCGGTCGTTGCTGAAACAGTCAAACTTCGTTGCTGAAACAGCCGACTCCGTTGCTGAAACAGTTGACTTCGTTGCTGAAACAACCAGCAAGCACGCAAATTCCGTCACTCGTAATTTGCGATTCTGGAAGAGTATTTTGTGGAACAATGGCAACAGCATGAAGACGTGGTTACACGGATTATTCTGAAGATAGCATTCTTTTTGTATCTGTTGTAACAATATCTTTTTATGGAAGAACAGAATAGTCCTGTTTTAAGAAAGAAGAATAGAATTGGGATAAACGTAGATTTTCTCTCATGTAATTGTAAGAGATGTCTCCTCTTTAAAAATAGGAGACATCATCATTAGAAGGGAGTTCGAGTTTGAAAGCTACAGGAGAACATTGTATTTGAGAGACTGGAGCTAGACTCCATCTGTAATGTATCATTTCTTTTGACAGATGAATAAAATCTTCTTTTGAGCGTTTCAATTTAATTCTTTCCCTAGGGAATCTTGTGAGAGGGAAAGGGCCCGCCTTCCTCACAAGATTCACCCTTCTGTCCCTGTAGTTTGTTTAATTTCTTTATGCTGTTTGCACTTTACTTTAATTGTTGCCGAACAATTAGCTACATAGTTCATTTATTGAGTACTGCTTCCTTAACACCGCATGAGTTTAGTACATTGCATGTGTTTAGTAAATTCATTCTTAAGAAGTTGAGAGATCCATTTCTGTTAATTGTTTGAATGTATGATGCTGGAAAGCAGGTGTTGAAGGTTCCTGTACAAAGGAATAGGGTCCTGCTCCCACTAATTGCCTTTCTTTTCCTGCAGTGTGATTAGAACAGGAGACAAGTGCTGAAGCTTTCTGTTCATGGGAATAGGGTATTGGTCTCTTGAGTTATCTTTTCTACAGAGTGACTAGTGTCAGGCAGTAGGTGTTGAAGTTCCTATTTAAAGGAATAGGGTCCTGTTCCTATTATGGTTGATTGGTTTCCTTTCCTGCAGATTGATTTCCCTTTATTTGGATTCTAAACTGCAACCTAGGAATTACTTCTGCTATAACATAATTGACTTCAGCTTTGATTAAACAGAGTGTGAATAATTAGATTTGTATGATTGGTAATTGTGTGGCTTTTTACTACAACATTGTTTTTGCTTTTGAAATTGAGCATATCCAGTGCGTGATTGTCTTTGGAATAAACAGACTTCCTCGGGTTGACAATTTATGTGGAGCTTCAATTGTGAAAACAATTAAAGCGACCAACATTTTGGCGTCGTTGCCGGGGAAGGCAATTATAGATTTCAAAAGCATTGATCTTTTCTTTTTAAATGTGCAGATTGTATGAGAGGACGCGGAAACTAGAAGAAAACTAACCCCACAGGTGGCAAAGGCAAAGGAAGAGGAGGAAGAAAGACTTTCATTGACGAGATTGTATCAAAGGCTGAATCATCACAGAGATTAAGTTCTCGAAGACCAAAACTTCAGCACTCCCCTCAATCAGATTACAAAATAGAGGAAGTTGTGGGTCCTGAAAATATAGAGGAGCCAGTGATTAAAGAACCAACAGTCAGTGCTGGAGAGTCAGAAGAAAGTGTTAGTAAATCAGCAGAGCACATTGAGGAAATAATAGAGAGTGTTGGACGACCAGTGGAAAACATTGAAGAGCCAGTAGAAGATCTTGACGATCGAGCAAGTGCAGTAGGAGAACCGACAATGGAAGGAAACAATGATGATTTCTTTGGTGGAGGACGTGTAGATCCTGAAGGAGAAGGAAGGGATGAAAATTCCCTCTCTACCTTGGGATTTCCTATCAGTGATCTCCCTGCAGGAACAACTCCTATGAAAAACATTCCATTATCTGCTTTACCTAACTTCCATGGTTTATCCTCTGAAGATCCGGATGAATTTGTTTTTGAATTTGATATATTATGCAGAAGTTATGATTATGTTACTAATGCTCAAAAGTTGAAACTGTTTCCAGCCACCTTAAAAGGAAATGCTTTAAGATGGTTCATGAGCCTTGGAAGTCAGGTAATCACAACATGGGAGCAGATGAAACATAAATTTCTGCTTAAATATCAAGACTACTGCCGGACGAGAGAAAAGAAGGATGAACTATTCAATATGGCACAAAAGCCGGACGAGAATCTGGAGGACTATATAGAAAGGCTGCAGTACAATATACAGAGATCCGATCATCCGAATATAAGTAAGGAAATTCGCAAAACAATATTACTTAGAGGTTTAAGGGATGATTGTTTAGATATGTTAAACATGCTTGGCAAGGGAGATATATCTAAGGAATCATATGATGAGATCGTTGAACTTTCTAAGAGGTGTTCAAGGGGAGCTGCAAGGAACAGAGTAAGTAATAGAGATTCCACCTATTCAAGAGTGCAGAAATCAGCCAGTGGAGGAGCAACAAGAGCTGAAATAGGTAATTTACTTGAAGAATTTAAAATTGAGATGTTAAGTTCTTTTGCTTCACAAATTGACACTTTGCAGGTTAAGAAGAAGCAGGCTGAAGCAGAAGCAACTCTGGCTGTCTTTTGCCCGAAGTGCAGAGACAAACATCCACTAAGGGAATGCCCAATGGACAAAATACCAATTTGCACCCTTTGTGAGAAAGACCATGAAACAAAACAATGTCCATCTCTACCAGGAATAAAGGCAGCATTGCAGCCAACGGAAGAAGAAGCTGAAGCAGTTTACCTGCTAACTCAAAGAAGACAATGGCAACCAAAAGGACAAGGTATGAACTCTAGTATGTCATTTAATCGTTGGAATAATTATTCTGCTTTCAGTCAAACAAATTACCCTCCCTTTAATCAAATGCAATACCCACCCTTTAATCAAATGAATTTCCCACCCATGCAACAATCAAACCCTCCCTTTGTTGATCCTACAATGTGGACTCCTTGGCCCCCACAGCAGCCATCTTCTTTTAACCCTTGGAATTCAAATTGGAGAAGCCAACAACTCTCGTATCCAAATCAATTGCCTCAATTCCAACAACCACTTCCTCTGCCATCAAATGCTCCGCTAAATAACCAAATGAGACCCCAGCTACCTGTGCAACCAAATCCTAACCCCAATAATAAAGTTGTGCAAGTCATTGATATTCAGAATTAGTCTATATTTCCTACTATGCAATGTAATGATATTCATTTAAGATCTGGGAAAATAGTAGAGCCTATTATTGATGACATAACTTCTTCTGATTCTGATAAAGAGGAAACTGAGAAACATAAGAAAGCACAACCACCTTCTAACAAGAATGTTGAAATAACAGAACCACCATTCCCCGAGCGTTTGGTTTTAACTAGAACGCCTGAAACACCTGCTTTTAATCTTTTAGGGGAATTGCAAAATTTGTATGTTAAAATTCCACTTTTACAAGAATTAAGAGATGTACCAATTTATGCCAGAACAATAAGGGATATTTGTGTTAAGAAACCTGGTAGGAAAACTAAAGATCCCCTTACAGTACATGTGATGGGTGACTTGTCTGCATTAATGTCCGAAAAAGCCCCTCCTGTGAAATATGGTGATCCCGACCATCCTACTGTGACAATTCAGATTGGTAAAACAATGATTCCTCAAGTTCTGGTAGATTTAGGTGCTGCAATTAACATAATGACTCTTGAAACTTCACAATTGTTACAGCTGAATAACACAATCAGAGATACACCCACCATTCTAGAGTTGGCTGATCGTTCTACAATTAAACCTGAAGGAGTTGTTGAGGATCTACTTATCTCAGTTGAATCCTGGAAATACCTAGCTGATTTTGTTGTATTGCAGACTAAAACAAAGCTCGGGGGACATCCCTTAATTCTAGGAAGGCCATGGCTGGCCACAGCTGATGCTTTTATCAGTTGCAGATCTGGTTCAATGACAATTTCTAATGGTTATGAAACAAAACAGCTTACTCTTTATCCTCATGCTACACCAATAATTAATAATGAAGAGTCTATATGGATGGATTATGATGATAATGTTGTTCAGCCTATTCTAACTATTGGACAAGCTTTAACTCTTAAAGACAATACAGAGGATGAGATAATTAATAATTTTATTTGTGAGCCTTCTTCTGTAATTGCTGAAACACATAATCAATTGACTGCAATTTTTGAAACTGATACTCAAGAAAAGATTGAATCTGAAGACTCATCTCAGACATTAACCACTATCTCATCTAAAAGCATAACAGTTGAAATTGAACCTGGCAAGACATTAAATATAAATCCTGATCTAACAGTTGTTCAAACACAACAATTAATGAAGTTATTGCATGAATATAAGGAAGCATTTGCATGGGATTACACATATATGAAAGGTATTTCTTCTGAATTATGTACTCATCGAATTTACATTAAAGAGGGATGCCGGCCAGTTTGTCAACCCCAAAGACGAATGAACCCTAATTTACGAGAAATTGTTAAAGAAGAACTTCAGAAATTGCTTAATGCAGGATTTATATACCCTATATCTGACAGTGAATGGGTTTCCCCATTGGTAATTTTCCCTAAGAAAAACGGGAAATGGAGAGTATGTGTTGACTACAGAGCCTTGAACAAAGCTACTCAAAAGGATCACTTTCCTTTACCCTTCATCGATCAGGTGTTGGATAGTCTGGCAGGGAAGAAATTCTTTTCTTTTCTAGATGGATTCAGTGGGTATAATCAGATAAGAATTGCACCCCAAGACCAAGACAAGACCACTTTCACTAGCCCTTGGGGAACTTTTGCTTATAGAGTTCTTCCATTTGGGCTATGTAATGCACCAGCAACTTTTCAGAGGGCTGTTATAGGAATCTTTTCTGATATGTTGAATGAATCTATGGAAATATTTATGGATGATTTTACTCCTTATGGTGTGTCTTTTGAAGATGCATTACAAAATCTTGAGAAGGTACTTAAATGATGTATACAAGCTCACCTCTCCCTAAGTACTGAAAAATGTCATATGATGATGAGTGAAGGAGTAGTGCTTGGACATTTTATTTCATCTCAAGGTATTCAAGTAGATCCATCTAAAATATTGGTCATTCAGAATCTTTCTATTCCTAAAACACAAACTGATGTGAGAAGTTTTCTAGGACATGCTGGATACTACAGAAGATTTATTAAAGATTTTTCTAAGATAGCTTCTCCATTATTTGTGTTTCTTATGAAAAATGTTGAATTTAAGTGGACTAATTCTTGTCAGAAAGCTTTTGAAGAACTCAAGCATCAGTTATCTACTGCTCCTATTTTGAGGGGGCCTGATTGGGCCCTCCCTTTTCATATATCTTCTGATGCTTCAGACACTGCAATTGGAGCTGTCTTGGGACAAGAGGTGAATCATCTTCCGTATGCTATCTACTTTATCAGTAAGAATATGACCCCTGCTGAGCTTAATTATACAGTTACCGAAAAGGAGTTTCTTGCAGTAATTTATGCCATTAATAAATTCCGACACTATATCACTGGTTATTCTACTTTTGTCCACACTGATCACTCAGCTATTAAGTATTTAATGAAAAAATCTGTTACAAATGCTAGAGTTACCAGATGGCTATTATTACTGCAAGAATTTGATATCACAATTGTAGATCGGCCTGGTAAAGAAAATGTGGTGGCTGATTTCCTTTCACGGTTAAAA
This sequence comes from Pinus albicaulis, assembly GCA_034641835.2. NCBI lineage: Eukaryota > Viridiplantae > Streptophyta > Pinopsida > Pinales > Pinaceae > Pinus > Pinus albicaulis. Next base: position 1,822,680,906 of record CM076580.1, read on the forward strand.
ACTGACAATGATATTCCAGTAGATGATTCTTTTCCTGATGAGTATTTATTTGCGGTTTCTGCTTACTCTCCATGGTATGCAGACATTGCTAATTATTTGGTTGCAGGAAAATTACCATCACACCTGTCATACAGAGAAAAGAGAAGAATTGTTCAACAAAGTGCCAGGTATAGCTGGATAAGCGGGTGTCTTTTCTACACTGGGCTTGATCAGGAAATCCGAAGATGCATTAGAGAAGATGAAGTGTATGACATATTGAAAGCTTGTCATGATGGCCCTTGTGGAGGGCATTTTGCTGATAAGAGAACAGCACACAAAATTCTGAGGATGGGTTATTATTGGCCCTCATTATTTAAGGATGCAAATAAATATGTAAGGGCTTGTGACAGCTGCCAAAGAATGGGTCAACCCAATCATAGAGACCAAATTCCATTAAACCCCCAGGTAGTTTCTGAACCATTTGAAAGATGGGCCTTGGATTTCATAGGACCCATTAACCCTCCATCCAATCAAAGAACTTATATATTAGTCTGTACATACTATATGACTAAATGGGTGGAGGCCAAAGCACTTATTAGAGCCAATGAAGAGGCTGTCCTAGCTTTCTTATTTGAAGAAATCTTCACTAGATTTGGAATTCCTAGAGAGCTAGTTATAGATGGAGGACCTCCATTCAATTCTCATGGTTTTAAGTCTACCCTTCAGAAATATCATATTCATCATAGAATGACTACACCATACCACCCCCAGGCCAATGGGCAAGTGGAAAGCACAAATAAAGTATTAGAAGCCATTCTAACTAAAATAGTGAAGGACAACCGGAAGGATTGGTCTCAAAGGCTCCCTGAAGCACTATGGGCTTACAGAACTACTTGGAGAAACACTACAGGTTTTTCTCCCTATGAATTGGTTTATGGTAAAAATGTTGTTTTTCCCGTGGAATTTGAAATTAAAACTCTAAGAACTGCTTTAGCTGTTAATCTTGATTTGACTGATGTGCAGACAGCTAGGTTGCAGCAGCTTCTTGAGTTGGATGAAAAGAGATTAGATGCCATTCACCAAACAACCATGATACAACAACAAAGAATGAAGTGGCATGACAAAATTATCAAACACAAGCAGTTCCAAAAAGGTAATTGGGCCTTGTTGTATGACTCTCGGTTTGAAAATTTTCAGGGTAAGCTACGTACACGCTGGCTTGGACCATATGAGGTAGATGCTGTTTTTCCAAATGGAACGGTAAGACTTTTAACAATTGATGATTCTAAAACACCTCTACTAGTCAATGGTCATAGGCTCCGCCTATACCAGCGCCCTGTTTCTAAAGAGGATTTCAAGACTGCTTGCATGACTGATATTCATTATCTTTTTCTAGGGGAGTCTTCTGCTCCTCACAGCATTTAATTTTCTGCACTATTTTTTTAGTATTAGATTAGATTAGATTTAAGACTAATAATCCCTGTCAAGGGTTGGCATATTACAATTGAATTTTGCAGATTCTGGAAAAGCTCATTAAGGAGGACAGATTCATCATAAGAAGATCTGAAGCTTCAATCACAGAAGCTTGTTCCCTTCATTTCAACCCATTTCCTAGCAATATCCCTTCATCCCATTTCTACATTATTTCCCTTTTTCCATTTTTCCCACTTCTACCATTCCTGAAATATCATCCTTCAGCTAGTATTTCCTATCCCTTACTGCTGAAGTTATTCCCTATCAAACACTTCCCCCACTTGTTTCAAACCCAAGTCATTTATCCCATTTTCCTGATTTTTCCCGTTGCTGAAACACCAGTTTCAGCAACATGTCGTTCATTTTTCCGTTGCTGAAACACCAGTTTCAACAACCTGTCATCATTAAAACATCATTTCTTTCCGCCGCTATACAAGCTTTTTAGTTCTCCACTTTTACGCTTCAGATCCTTTGGGTGAAAATTATTCAGTACTGAGCAGATCCTGTTACACTCCTGTTCTAAATTTTAGAGAAATCTACAGATTCTTCCATGTATATTAAGCCATTCTGAAGCACTCTACACTTCGAATTATTAAACCAAAGGTAAAAATGTAAGGTATGTGGTTTTAATGTAATGCAGTTAAATTATATTTTAAAGAGAGGATCTCGCTCATAATGATTGTAATCTCCACACGCTCAATCATCATTGCACCATACGTAGGGGGGGGGGGGGGATTTCGAAAACTGAATAATCATTTCACATCAACCGATCCTCCGTCATTCTTCATTCCATTTCCGTCTTCATTGAGACTCCGCATCCTCTGTTGCAACAATTAGCTTGACCAAAGCCTGTGTTTTTGTCTTCTGTGCCTCTGCATGTAACTCAAGCTAGTAGCCATGGGAGGGTCGGCTATCAGACACGAGCCTGGTTCGATAAATCTTCTTCAAATGTTCCCGGAAGCCTATCAAATTTTCCAACAAGCAGGATGGACAGCATATTTTGAAAGGTTGGGAGAATTTGATCAGGAACAAGTTTTAGAGTTCACACAGAACCTTCAGGGGAATTTCTCAGTGGTTCAAGGGGTTCGCATTTCAGTTACAGAGGAGGACATAGTTCAAGTTTCAGGTTTTCCGGCTATTGGGACTCGCTGGTTCAGTAGGAAGCAAGTGATTTTAAATGCACAACAAGATTTTCTTCGTCCAGAAGAACCAGTTGAACTTAAAGGCCGCGGTGTAAGTCTGCATTCACTTCCTCGACCATGGCCAACAGGAGCAGAATTCATCAAGCACTACTTGACATGCGAAAGGCGTTACCAGGTAGTCTACCAACACGACTTCATTTTGATGAATCATTTAAGGAATGGTCGATTAGTTAATATTCCCTATTATCTGCTTGGTTGTATCAAAAACATGTCCTATTATTGCAGACGGGCTAAATTCCCATTGTTATCCCTCACCCATCATCGTTTATGCCAATTGTTAATTCAGAGGGGTTTTGCTCAGCGAAACCCCCCTCTGAATAATCCACTCCTTATTCCCCAACAGGCTGCAATTCCTCAGCAGGCCCAAATCCCCCAACAAGCCGAAAGTTCCCAAGAAACTCCCGAGATTCCTTATGAAGGGCAACTGGACGATATTCCAGACTCCCCAGTGATTCCATCCTCAGAGCCAGTTGACCCAACCCCAAGTTCGTCCCACTTAGTAGAGTCAACCATTCCCACTATTTCTATCCCTAGCGATGACTCTCTAACACCCCCATCCCTGCCTACTCATAAAAGGAAGAAAAGAACCCCAACAGTCTATGTCTCAAAACGTCGAACAAGGGCCAAATTCCAAATTTTCACTTCTTCCGAAAGCCCTTCCCCCAGAAAAGAATCTTCCCCTGCAAAGAAAAGGAAAGACAGTGACTTCTCTGCTTTCCTACCAAAAAGGAAAATGAAGATGACTGTTGAAACAGGAGTTACTCCCATTTCCCCTGACCCCGCAACTATTTTGTTAAAACTGCAATCCTCATCCCCATTTCAAATTCCCCAACCCGTCTCGTCTGGTGGCACTGCCACACAAGAACCAGTGCCCCGGGATAATACGACATTGTTTATGGCTCAAACAGTGACTGCCACACAAGAACCAGTCACTTACCCAGAGGCTGAAACACAAGAACCAGCCACTGTGGTACCAAAATCATACACCAAGCACGATGATACAGGGAGACCAGCCGTAGCTGCTCCACAAGAACCAGCTACGGCTGTGCATCAGCAGACAACCCCAGCAGAATCAACCAACACACAGGGTTCATATACTATGGCATCTCTATTGGAAGAAAATCAGTTTTTGAAGTCTGAGCTAGAAGCCTATAAGAATGAGTTAATCATGGCACGAGAAGCCTTCGATAGAGAATTGAATCTCTATATGCTAGCACACACAGCATCATCACAAAATAGGGAGCCATGCAAGGAATACATGTGCCATGAGTGTGGTAATATTTACCAGCAGGCAGGCTACAAATTAGTCAAAATTCAAGTATCTGAGGTATCTACATCAGCTACAATAAAAGAAGGATGCCCTACTGTTCCACAAGAACTAGTAGGGCTCTCAAAAAGTGTAGAAAAAGAAACCAAACCTCAGATATCTCGCCCTGTGCTAGTTAGTGCAGCCACTCAGACAGAAACACAACCACAGATATCTTGTCCTGAGCTAGTCAGCTCAGCCACTCAAACAGTACCACAACCATAGGTATCTTGCCCTGAGTCAGTCAATGCAGCCACTCAAACAATGTCCCAACCCAGCACTTCTAATGCCAGGACACAGACCCTGCCATGGAATCAATTAGAACTGATGAACAAATGGAAGAAACAATATGCTGAAGAACAAGATACAATATTACAGCAGCATAAGTTAGCATGGCAGAATCACATGTATGCCAACTGGGATAGTTGGGAACAGACATTGCAACAGCTCAGAGATTCCAAGAAAGAAGTCAAGGAATCAAAGGAAAAGATGGTTTTAATGTTTTCATTAGTGCAGAAGTTGATGGCTACCCACAAACCCTCTGTAAATTACTCTCTCTTCCTTTCTGAACGTTTAGTTTATTTTCAATTGAAGGCAATAAAGGATGGCAGACCTCATGAATTGCTTACTTCAGAACAATTTGTTGAGACTTTTGCTGAGGCCCCTGAAAGTGACCAGCATTTGCTGTGCGAACTTTACCTCCATAATGAGGCCATTCCCGACAATAGAAGAGTTAATCTCATTCCAATTGCAGGTGATATACAAATAAGGGCATTTGTTTCATTTTTGGCCAATCAGCTCACCTGGCAAACTGCGTTTATTGCAAGTAGTCATAATGAGGAGAATAGGCTCCTTTGGATTAGACCGAAACCTTTAAGTCCGGCTATGTTTGTAGCACAATATCACCAATTCTTACAGAAACCAGGAATGCATAGGTACATGCAACAACTACAGGCTTCAACACTTTTTAAGTGTCAACAGCAAATCAGAGTAAAGGGGGCTGCTGCATTGAAGGCCAACACTATGTTTTGGCAGCAGTCATGTAAAGAAAGACAAGATTATCACCCTTTTAACCCTGACAATCTTCAAGCTGCACTTTCCAGGGTACCTAATTACATCAGATGCATTCGACATTGTGGAACAAACTGGATTGGTTACCATTTTCATTTTCCAATTCTATGGCTGCCTTCAGAGAAATATCAGTGTCACTACCAATTGGCTGGCAGAGATGAAGCTGTAGCATGGCAGCAATTGCAGAACAATAGAGGATTCCGAGCTCCGACAGAAGCCACCTTCTCCAGCTACTGCTTGAGCAACTTGCATGCACAGAGTCAGTACTCAGACTCTGACTCAGACTAGGAGTTGCCTGAGGACATGCAACATTTTCAGCTGGGGGGGATGTTAGGACTCCACTATGTATCATTTTTACTATATAATTTGACACCACCTTACCTTTATAACCATGTTTAAAAAGGATTCCATCATCATTTTCATTTACTTTATCCCAAGGTATATAAAATCCTCTTCTTTATTATATGTTTAATCTGTTTACATATAATTCCATAATACTCTTATATTTTATCATTAATCGAAGTGGATTGTTGCTAACAAAAGTCTAAAAGATCGCAGATAAGTTATATGTTGTGCTGGAACAATCGGTCGTTGCTGAAACAGTCAAACTTCGTTGCTGAAACAGCCGACTCCGTTGCTGAAACAGTTGACTTCGTTGCTGAAACAACCAGCAAGCACGCAAATTCCGTCACTCGTAATTTGCGATTCTGGAAGAGTATTTTGTGGAACAATGGCAACAGCATGAAGACGTGGTTACACGGATTATTCTGAAGATAGCATTCTTTTTGTATCTGTTGTAACAATATCTTTTTATGGAAGAACAGAATAGTCCTGTTTTAAGAAAGAAGAATAGAATTGGGATAAACGTAGATTTTCTCTCATGTAATTGTAAGAGATGTCTCCTCTTTAAAAATAGGAGACATCATCATTAGAAGGGAGTTCGAGTTTGAAAGCTACAGGAGAACATTGTATTTGAGAGACTGGAGCTAGACTCCATCTGTAATGTATCATTTCTTTTGACAGATGAATAAAATCTTCTTTTGAGCGTTTCAATTTAATTCTTTCCCTAGGGAATCTTGTGAGAGGGAAAGGGCCCGCCTTCCTCACAAGATTCACCCTTCTGTCCCTGTAGTTTGTTTAATTTCTTTATGCTGTTTGCACTTTACTTTAATTCTGTTGCTGAGACACCAGTTACACAGTTCTGTAGTTTATTGAATATTCTGTTTCCTTAACGCTGCATATGTTTAGTACATTCATTCTTAAGAAGTTGAGAGATCTATTTCTGTTAATTGTTTGAATGTATGATGCTGGGAAGCAGGTGCTGAAGGTTCCTGTACAGAGGAATAGGGTCCTGCTCCCATTGATTGCCTTTCTTTTCCTGCAGTGTGACTAGAAACAGGAGACATGTGCTGGAGGTTCCTGTTCATGGGAATAGGGTCCTGTTCTCTTGAGTTATCTTTACTACAGAGTGATTAGTGTCAGGAAGCAGGTGCTGAAGTTCCTAATTAAAGGAATAGGGTCCTGTTCCTGTTATGGTTGATTGGTTTCCTTTCCTGCAGATTGATTTCCCTTTATTTGGATTCTAAACTGCAATATAGGAATTACTTCTGCTATAACATAAGTGACTTCAGCTTTGATTAAACAGAGTGTGAATAATTAGATTTGTATGATTGGTAATTGTGTGGCTTTTTACTACAACATTGTTTCTGCTTTTGAAATTGAGCATATCCAGTGCGTGATTATCTTTGAAATAAAAAGACTTCCTCGGGTTGACAATTTGTGTGGAGCTTGAATTGTGAAATCAATTAAAGCAACCAACATGAAGATCGACCATATCATCGACTGAGCAAGAAGAAAGCTGTCAGAGATATTCCAGAAATAAAAAGGCCTTCAAATACCATATGCAAATCTTGTCAATTGGGGAAACAGACTCACACATCCTTTAGATATAAAGATGAGCTATCAACAAGAAGACCACTCCAACTTGTGCACATGGACTTGTGTGGACCTGCTAGAACTAAGACACCAAGTGGAGAATCCTACTTCATGCTGATAATAGATGATTTCTCCAAAATGACATGGGTTGCTTTTCTCAAGAACAAATCAGAAGCACTGAAAAAGTTTAAGACATTCAAAGAATTAGCAGAAAATCAAACTGGATGTAAGCTAAAATGTATCAGATCAGATAGAGGAGGAGAATTCACAGATTATGACTTTGCAGACCTATGTAATGAACATGGAATAAAGCAACAATTTACCATCATAGTAGACAAAGACAGTATCGGAGTAGTAGAGAGTTTAAACAACCGTACAACAAAATGGCGGTAGCTATGATACATGCAACAACTACAGCTTCAACACTTTTATGTCAACAAGCAAATCGAGTAAAGGGGCTGCCTCGCATTGAAGGCCAACATCATGTTTTGGAAGCATTGTGTAAAGAAAGACAAGATTATCACCCTTTTAACCCTGACAATCTTCAAGCTGCATTTTCCAGGGTACCTAATTATATCAGATGCATTCGACACTGTGGAGAAAACTGGATTGGTTACCATTTTCATTTTCCAATTTTATGGCTGCCTTCAGAGAAATATCAGTGTCACTACCAATTGGCTAACAGAGATGAAGCTTTAGCGTGGCAGTACTTGCAGAACAATAGAGGATTCCGAGCTCCTACAGATGCCACCTTCTCCAGCTACTGCTTGAGCAACCTGCATGCACAGAATCAGTACTCAGACTCTGACTCAGACTAGGAGTTGCCTGAGGACATGCAACATTTTCAGCTGGGGGGGATGTTAGGACTCCACTATGTAGCATTTTTACTATATACTTTGACACCATCTTACCTTTATAACCATGTTTTAAAAGGATTCCATTATCATTTTCATTTACTTTATCCCAAGGTATATAAAATCATCTTCTTTATTATATGTTTAATCTGTTTACATATAATTCCATAATACTCTTATATTTTATCATTAATCAAAGTGGATTGTTGCTAACATAAGTCTAAAATATTGCAGATAAGTTATATGCTGTGATGGAACAAACGGCCGTTGCTGAAACAGTCAAAATTCGTTGCTGAAACAGCCGACTCTGTTGCTGAAACAGCCGACCTTGTTGCTGAAACAGCCAGCCGACACGCAAATTCCGCCTCCATTCGTAATTTGCGATTTGGAAGAGCATTTTGTGGAACAATGGCAACAGCATGAAGACGTGGTTACACGGATTATTCTGAAGATAGCATTCTTGTTGTATCTGTTGTAACAAAATATTTTTATGGAAGAACAGAATAGTCCTGTTTTAAGAAAGAAGAACAGAATTGGGATAAACACAGATTTGCTCTCATGTAATTGTACGAGATGTCTCCTCTTTAAAAAGAGGAGACATCATCATTAGTAGGGAGTTCGAGTTTGAAAGCTACAGGAGAACATTGTATTTGAGAGACTGGAGCTAAACTCCATATGTAATGTATCATTTCTTTTGACAGATGAATAAAATCTTCTTTTGAGCGCTCCAATTTAATTCTTTCCCTGGGGAATCTTGTGAGAGGGAAAGGGCCCGCCTTCCTCACAATATTCACCCTTCTGTCCCTGTAGTTTGTTTAATTCCTTTATGCTGTTTGCACTTTACTTTAATTCTTTTGTTGAGACACCAGTTACATAGTTCTGTAGTTTATTGAATATTTTGTTTCCTTAACGCTGCATGTGTTCAATACATTCATTCTTAAGAAGTTGAGAAATCTATTTCTGTTATATGTTTGAATGTATAATGCTGGGAAGCAGGTTCTGAAGGTTCCTGTACAAAGGAATAGGGTCCTGCTCCCACTAATTGCCTTTCTTTTCCTACAGTGTGATTAGAAACAGGAGACAAGCGCTGAAGGTTCCTGTTGATGGGAATAGGGTCTTGGTCTCTTGAGTTATCTTTTCTACAGAGTGATTAGTGTGAGGCAGCAGGTGCTGAAGTTCCTATTTAAAGGAATAGGGTCTTGTTCCTGCTATAGTTGATTGGTTTCCTTTCCTGCAGATTGATTTCCCTTTATTTGGATTCTAAACTGCAACCTAGGAATTACTTCTGCTATAACATAATTGACTTCAGCTTTGATTAAATAGAGTGTGAATAATTAGATTTGTATGATTGGTAATTGTGTGGCTTTTTAAGGTGAATAAATGTGACCTGGCTCTAATTGCTCAAGATCTGAAAAGTCAATGGTACTTGGACAGTGGCTGCTCTAAACACATGACAGGAGACAAAAGTAATTTTATTACTTTTGATGAAAAGAAATCTGGCAATGTTACTTTTGGCAATGATAAATCAGGTAAGATCAAGGGAAAAGGCTGAGTCAGAGGAAAGGCCCAAGATGTACTATTTGTATATGGGCTGAAAGCAAATTTACTGAGTGTCAGTCAGATGTGTGACAAAGGCTGTGAAGTTCTCTTTAGAGCACAAGACTGTGAAGTCAGATCAAGCACAACAGGAAAGACTCTACTCAAAGGTGTCCGAACAGAGAGTAATGTGTACATAGTAAAAGAGGAGGATGAAGCCTGCCATCTGAGCAAACTTGAGGAGTCATGGTTATGGCATAGGAGATTGGGACATCTCAGCTTCGACCATATCATCATACTGAGTAAGAAGAAAGCTGTCAAAGATATGCCTGAAATAAAGAGGCCTTCAAATACCATATGAAAATCTTGTCAATTTGGGAAACAAACTCGCACATCCTTTAAATCTAAAAATGAGCTATCAACTAGAAGACCACTCCAGCTTGTGCACATGGATCTGTGTGGACCTGCAAGAACTAAACACCAAGTGGAGAATCCTACTTCATGTTGATAATAGATGACTTCTCTAGAATGACATGGGTTGCTTTTCTCAAGAACAAATCAGAAGCACTGGAAAAGTTTAAGATATTCAAAGCATTAGCAGAAAATCAAACTGGATGCAAGCTAAAATGTATCAGATCAGATAGAGGAGGAGAATTCACAGATTATGACTTTGCAGACCTATGTAATGAACATGGAATAAAGCAACAATTTACCATTGCAGGGACACCTCAGCAGAATGGAGTAGTAGAGAGACAAAACAGATCTGTACAACAAATGGCCAGAGCTATGATGCAAGAGAATAACATTCCTCAAACCTTTTGGGCAGAAGCTGTACACACAGCAGTACATATTCTAAACAAATCTCATTTAAGACCTAATAGTGACAAGACACCTTATGAGCTATGGCATGGTAAACCTGCACCAATCAAGCACTTTAGAGTCTTTGGCAGCAAGTGCTACATAAAGAACAATGATGAAAATCTGGGGAAATTTGATGCAAGAGCAGATGAGGGAATACTCTTAGGATATGCATCCAAGATTAAAGGATACAGATGCTACAACAAGACTATTCGAAAAATTGTAGAAAGTATTGATGTAAGATTTGATGAAGAACTCTCAAACAAGACAAGAGATACAGACTGCAGCAGCCATCCTAAAAATCATGAAGAAGAGGACCAAGATGATGAAGAAATAAGAAAAACATCAGAAAATGTTGAACTGAACTCAAAAACCCCCTCAAGATACACTCAAAAGAACCATCCAGAAGATCAAATCATAGGAGACAAGAGTGTAGGAGTACAAACAAGAAGGCAGCTAGCTGAACAGACAGAAGAAGTATACATAGCAATGTTATCACAAATAGAGCCAAAGAAGTTTGAAGAAGCCAGCAAGGACAAGTATTGGGTAAAAGCAATGAATGAAGAATTGGACCAAATTGAGAAGAACAATAACTGGGAACTAGTTCCTAGACCAATTGAGAAGAATATCATTGGTTCAAAATGGGTATTCAAAAACAAAATGAATGAGCAAGGACAAGTAATCAGGAATAAAGCCAGGCTGGTCTGCAAAGGATACTCACAAATTGAAGGACTTGATTATGAAGAAACATTTTCCCCGGTAGCTAGAATGGAAGCTATCAGAATGTTCCTGGCATTTGCATGCTACCAAGACTTCAAGGTATATCAAATGGATGTAAAGTCTGCTTTTCTTAATGGAGATCTAGAAGAAGAAGTATACATGGAACAACCAGAAGGCTTCTCATTGAAAGACAAATAAGACTATGTATGCATACTGAAGAAGGCCCTATATGGACTGAAACAGACTCCTCGTGCTTGGTACTCAAGACTGGATAAACATTTGCAAAAACAGGGTTTTAAGAGAGGTGGAGTAGACAACAATCTATACATAAAAGCCCATGAGAATGAACTCCTGATTATTGTAGTGTATGTTGATGACATTATGTTTGGAAGAAACAAAGATGAACTAGCAAAAGGGTTTGCTGATGAGCTGAAAACAGAGTTTGAAATTTCTATGATTGGAGAGCTCAGTTTATACTTGGGACTACAAATTCAACAAAAGAACACATGCACCTTCATCTCTCAAGAAAAATACCTAAAAGAAATGCTGAAAAAATTCAAAATGGAAGATTGCAAACCTGTGTCAACTCCCATGACCACAGGTTGCAAGTTGTGTGCTGATGATGGGTCTGCTGATATAGATAAAAAACTCTACAGATCCATGATTGGAAGTCTATTGTACCTGACTGCATCAAGACCAGACATCATGCTAGCAGTAGGACTAGTGGCTAGATATCAAGTAGCACCTAAACAAAATCACCTTCTTGCAATCAAAAGAATATTCAGATATCTACAAGGAACAACACTGTATGGACTTTGGTATCCTAAAATTAAAAACTTCACTTTATCAGCATACACAGATGCAGATTGGGCCAGCTGTGTGGATGACAGAAAGAGTACAAGTGGAGGTGCTTTGTATCTAGGAGAAAGTCTGGTGGCATGGTTAAGCAAGAAACAAAAATCCATCTCTCTGTCTATAGCTGAAGCAGAATATATAGCAGCAGCAGCATGTTGTACACAAGTCATGTGGATAAAGAAAACTCTTCAACACATGAAGGTAAGCATTGATGAACCTATTTCAATCAAATGTGATAATACAAGTGCTATAAGTATATCTAAAAATACTGTACTTCACTCAAAAACTAAACATATTCCAATCAAGTATCATTTCCTCCGAGAACAAGTGGCTCAGAAGATAGTAAAGCTGGAATATGTACCAACGAAAGAACAGACAGCTGATATATTTACCAAACCTCTTGCTAGAGAACCATTTCAATACTTGAGAGATAAACTAGGGGTAGTATCTGTAGATGCTACTCTCTAATATAAAGAGGAAGCATAATTTTAGGGGGAGAACAAAAACGAAAATACCATTCTAGGGGGAGAACAACCAGCAAGGAAAGCATGAATTAGATCCTCAAGATCAAAGTATTAAGGGAAAATAACACTAAGTTATTATCCTAAAGTTATCTGCATTATTCAAGCATCAAAAGGTCAATTACAGGGCAAAAGGATCAGTATTGTGCTCTGAAACATTATATTAAGAATCTGAAACATAAAAGACGAGTAGTGATTATACATCTCTCACTAGATAGAGCTAATACAATGTACTCTATGAAATATCATTATTTCTCACTTTTAGCTCTATACAAGTGAAAGAACTGTATCAATTTACAGTGTATATTCAAATTCGATAATCCTCAAAGTGTTCTCTCAACAAGTCTTATACATCACTATGGAGCAGCATGGTAGAAAGTCAGCAGAAGAGGGCCTAAACATAACTCAGAGAGAGGAAATGCAAAAATAAACCCTTTGCCATTGATGTCAAAGGTGGAGGAAGAGAAAGAAACAGGGGAAAGAGCTGGCAAACAGAGAAAATGTCTGTATTGCCATCAATTCCTAAGGGGGAGACTGTTGGAAATATTGTCATTGATGGCAAAGGAGGTAGCAGATGTAGAAACAGGAACAGTTACAATGAGACTAAGACAGACAATGGAGCAAAGAGGAAATGAAGAGAAAGGTAGAGACAAAGGAAGAAAATACAGAGACAGAGCTGTTATCACAGCAGTAGAGGCAGAGGCAGAGTGACAGAAGCGACAGAGGCAGAGACACAGATGTCATTACAGAGAAACCGTTGTTATTTCAAAAATATGTACATATATAGATAAATTCTGAGAATATTTCATATAACCGGGCGTTACACATAACATTCCGGGCGTTTGAATCAGTTAGCATTCACTGTTTGAATTATGTTTGAAATTATCGCCATTTTTTAACAAAGCACTTGTATTCAATTGACATGGAGATTGTATATATGGTAGGTGCGTTATATATATATATGGTTTATATATATGCATGCACCGAAGAACCAACGTGAATAGGAGCGGAACCATAGTCAGAGGCGGAACCAAAGTCAAAGAAGCGGAACTCTGCGTTGGAGGCAGAATCATAGTCGAAACACAAAATTATATATATATAATTGAAATGCGAAGGAATTAGCGTTAAAACGATGTATTGAACTATTAAATTAAAACCCTGAGCGGAACCTGGAGCGGAGGAGAGGAGCGGAACCGAGACTTGTGAACAGTAACGGTGGGTTGGAGTGAAACCATGGTTTTTTTCCGCACCACCATCCATCGGAAAGCGGTATTGGAGGAATGGGCAGCGATTCCATACAGGAATCGACACGTGGCCTATGGATCGTTTCAAAACCGCCCTTTAAAGTGCACTTTCGCACATTATACATCGACTGAAGACATCGAGCGAAATCGATACACACCGTTGATCTGGAGGCTTGATATCCGACGACGATCATTCACAGAACTTGCTCAAAGTTTAACAAAGGCGTGCGGAGGTTAGGCCAGGTACGATACGAACGTTTGATTGGTCGATTTATCGTAGAGGTAGGGCCCGGAGCCACGGGGTTATTCCAAGTCATTGGTTCGTAGAGTGTTAGCTATTAATATAAAATCCCACCGGTGATAACATTATTATAAAGGGTGGTGAATTGGTGGCGCGCTGGCGGTGGTGCATGGTGGAGCCACCACAAAGTAGTGTTTACGGGGGCTCCCATTTCTTCGTACACATCAAATGGGGTGAGGCCCCGCAGTTCATCATAGCCGTTGATCGGCAGTCAACGTGTGATCAGCCAGTCAACTACGGGGGGTACCCTCCGTGTTAACCTCCGAGCTCTTCAACCCCCCGCACTTCGTCGATCTCCAATCAACCTGTGCGATGTTTAACCTGCGCCTGTTCACCATGCTGCCGCCTGCGAATTGATCTCTTGTTCGGGCATCAAACTTGAATGCAATTGTACACACAGCTGATGAAAAATTTGAGCTAAACCAGGACTGTGATGTTGAACCGGGGCTTTGTGGTAACCCTGCTGCATCAAGTGTCACTATACTCTCTTTTCTGAATATATATTGTCCAGATGTATATGTAATTGAGAATAAACCTGAGAAGCAGTTATATATGCAGTTGGTGCACAAAAGCACAGTGAACAGGTGATTAAACACAGGGATAAAAGTATGGGTCTGACAGAGATTCACAGATATTACAGTTTTGACAGGTATACATTCACAGGTGCACACAATTACAGTAAATCAAGGTACACAGAACAGTCACTCAACAAATGCAAAAAAAAAGGACAAAGCCAGTAAATCCAAAATCCAGAAAAGGAGCTGAGTGATATTGAAATATGAAATTAAGAATGTAAATGTAAATGATGTAATTATTTTTTATTGTTTGTGATGCAAAGGCAAGTATCCTAAAGAAAAGGCAAAATCCCACTGTAGCATGAAATTGTGTACATACTATTATGATTTTTAAATTGAGTTGGATAAAGAAATGAGGAGGCATAAGACCAAGGGGTATGACCATTCATTTCGAATTCCTAGAAGAAAACAAACAATCATAAAAAATTCTATAAGTAATATCATTTTGAAATGCCAAAGAGGAGAGTTAGAAGGGAGAGAAAGAGTGAGTAAAAATAATGCAGAAATAAAGCAGTGAAGCATAGAAGAAAGAGGAGCTGAGCAGAGAAGAAGGAGAAGCTAATAGACAATCTGAGAAGATGCAGAGATGATACAGGGAAAATATGAGAATAGATGAATAGCAAAGAAATTGGAACAAGATAGAGCTGATATCCAAGGTAAATCAGCAATTGTTTCTCTTTTGAAAGATTGAGAATTTGGAGCTTCCCCACTGCTTTCAGCTCATAGATGTTATTGTAGTCAATCGAGGCTGGAGCCCCCCTAGGCTGGGTCTATGCAGGTAAAAATTGGATGGTAGCGAGCTCTCGTGCCAGGAAGCCATGTGACCGAGGCAGGCTCCCCCGAGGGCTGGTGCCCATGCAAAAACCGGGGCAGAGAGGGAGTTGAGCTTGCCTTTGCATCACAACAATAATAAGATGTGGTTTTCTCCCTTTATGGGTTTCCACTGGCATCTAGTGTTCTTAGCATGATACCAGTGTGGTTGGATGTGGTTTATTCAATCTGCTAATACTTGCTTGCTCATACACACATTACTACATTACAACACATGATACTTGCTGCTCACTAATAAAGATTGTTCACATATTAAGTTGATCATGAAGTGAAGGTGTAAATAAGTTTTAAGAGAAAGTTTTAAAAAGTCCATGTATGTATTAAACTGATTCACCCCCCCCCCCCCCACCCCTCCCCTCTCAGTTTAATTAAGGGTTCAACATATAGGTGATAGGTCCAATTCACACATGCCTCCTTTTCTTCTAACATATGAAATTTACAACAAAAATCTTCACAATTGTTTGATTGAATTAGGATCTTCTTCTAATATAATGCCGATAAAAGTTTGTGCTTAGTTGAATATTACTCCTTAAAAATCTGTTGTTCACATAGTACAACTTGACAAAACCAAAGTTGAAGTCCTAGGGGAAATAAATTCAGTCAGTATCCGACTTTCTTCAAATCCCAAAGTCAGTCGAATCATTGATATTTTAGTGGTTGATATTCCATAATTCTATGGAATAATTTTGAGTAGAGATGGTCTAGAAAAATTCATGGATATTTTTCTACAGATTAGTCTCATATGTGGTTACCTTGGAATGAAAACCAAATCTAATTCAAGTTGATCAAGAAAAACATATGAAGCACACAACAACTGAATTTGAAGGTGACAATGATCTAGTAGCATTTACCAACAATATTATTGGAAACTACTCAAGTGAATCATTTTTAGGGAATTTCAATGTTAAAAAATATCCCTTCTTGGGCAATGCTGTCATTTCTCAAATTGAAAACTTCTCACAAACAGATCTTTCCAAATTTACAAATTTTGTAAATAAATCAGTAGTCGAAACTCTATTTTGGACTTTGTACTTTGATGGTTCCAAATCTAATGATGGTGCAGGAGCTAGTTGTATTCTTGTTAGCCTAGAAGGAGAAAAGATCATGTTATCTTTCAGATTACAATTCAAGTGTACAAATAATACTGCAGAATACGAAGCATTGATACAAGGATTATATAAAGCAATTAGTTTTAATGTGAAATATTTGCAAGTATTTGGAGACTCATAAATCATTATTAAACAGGTAAGAAACACTATCCACTGCTTTTCTGGACACCTTAAACACTATCAAAAATTAGTTCAAGATCTCACTAATCATTTTTTAGCATTCAATATTTCCTCTATTCCCAGATTGCAAAATGCTAGTGCTGATCTATTAGCTAATGTTGCATCAAAACTCATACCATTTGAAGATTTTAGTCCTAAAATATTCTCCATAGATTGATTTTTAGACCATCCATTCCTGATAATGTCACTAATTGGCGAGTATTTAATGATGATTATGATATTGTTGATTTTTTTGACATCAGAAGGGTCATATAAGGATCAAATATTAGATGAAAATGAACACGACCTTCAGTTAAAGAAAAATAGTGAAGAAAATCCAATACCTAAATCTGTGGTTAAGCTGGAAGATCTTTATGATCTTAAAGATAGATTCAAGAAGATGAATAATGCTAAAATTTCAAGTTCAACTTTGAAATTTGAATTAGTAAATCTCGGTACTGATGAAAAACCACAGAACATCAACTTAGGTCTTGGTTTACCTTCTCATGAAAGATCATCATTCATTCAGTTGTTGAAGAAATACAAAGGAATATTCGCCTGGGATTATATTGATCTCAAGACTTATGATACTTATGTCATACAACACACCATACCTATGATCTCGAATGAAAAACCAGTCCATCAGAAACTGAGGAAAATTCACCCGAATCTTGAAATCCAGATAAAGTATGAATTGAACAAAATTCTCAAGGCCAAGATCATTTTTCCTGTTAGACATTCTAAATGGTTTTCCAATCTAGTCCATGTTAGAAAGAATAATGGTGATATTCGCATATGCATAATCTAAACAAAGCTTGTCGGAAATATATTTTCCCATTGCCAACCATGGAACAAGTACTGCAATCAGTAGCGGGTTCTGAACTTATCTCTTTTCTTGATGGATTTCCAGGATATAACCAAATCCTAGTACATCTAGATGATAGATTGAAGACTACATTTAGAACGAAATGGGGAACTTATGCTTATCAAAAAATGTCTTTTGGTTTGATTAATGCAGGTGCCACATTTTAAAGAGCTACGGATATAGCCTATAAAGGACTCATAAATAAGTTTGTTGTAATTTACTTGGATGATATCATTGTTTATTCCAAGAAAAGAAGAAACCATTTGAATGACCTTAACCATATCTTTGAAAGATGTATGAAATATGGAATTTCATTAAATTCAAATAATTTTTATTTTTCTTTCAGCGAAGGAAAGCTTTTAGGATTTATTGTTTAAAAAAAGGGTATTTATATTGATACAGAAAGGATTAGAGAAATTGAGAAAATCCCTTTTCCCCACAACAAGAAATCAATGCAGTCTTTCTTAGGTCAATTGAAATTTTTTAAAAAGGGTTGTTCCTGATTTTTCACAAATAGTTTTGCTTTTACAGTCCATGATCAAGAAAAAATTCAATCTTTAAATGGGTTCACATTGAAATAGAATCATTCAAATTGATCAAGAAAGCTATCATCAATGCTCATTCTTTGGTTACTCCTGACTATTCAAAACATTTTGTATTATATACATTTGCCTTAGAAACATCATATGCATCTGTTTTGACACAGCTTAATGAAGAACAGATTGAAGCAGCTATTGCTTTCTTGAGTTCAAATTTACAGGGTGCTGAATTGAATTATTCTGCTGTTGAAAAACAGGCATTTTCTATCTTTAAAGAAGTAAAACATTTTAGGCCATTTATATTGAAAACTCACACTAAAATCATAGTCCTATTTTTAGAAGTAAGACAATTATTGATGCAAAGGGAAGTGGGAGAAAAGAGATCCAACTGGGTAAATACTTTACAAGAATATGATGTAGAAATTAGACCAGCTAAAATTGTTAGAGGTCAAGGTTTTTAAAAAATGTTGATTGGAGCATTTGATTCACCAATAGAAGAAGATCCAGGTAATTATATAAAAATTTATGAGGTAAGCCTCAACGATACAGAATCTCAATATGCTGATCTCATCTTTTACTTAAAAAAAGGATATGCTCCTTTGCAACTCAATTACAAAAATAAAAGAGCCTTCAGATTGAAATCAAAACAATATCAGATAATCAATGATGTCCTATTAAGGAAAAACTATGATTATATTCTATTAAGATGTCTAGAAAAATTCGAGTCAGAAAAGGTTTTGTAGGAACTGCATGACGGCTTAGCTGGTGGACACTTTGGAGGAGATACAACAACTCATAAAATTATACATGCTAGCTATTACTCGTCAACTTTGTTTAAATATGCACATCAATACGTAAGAAAATGTAAACCATGTCAAACTGTTGCTAGAAGAAAAAGGAAACCCGCACTACCATTACAACCAGTCAACATTGAACAACCATTTGAACAATGGGGACTTGACACAATAAGTGATATTGTTCCTCACTCTTCAAAGAAACATAGATATATTCTTACAGCAATAGATTATTTTACAAAATGAGTGGAAGCAATTTCACTAAAGTAACTAATTCTGAGAACATCATTGAATTCATTGATCAATTTATTATTTCCAGATTTGGTTTACCAACTGCCTTAATGTTTGATAATGCATATTATTTCTCAGGCAATTCAATGACAGAATTTTCTCTTAAAAGAGGTTTAAAACTTAAATATTCTTCTAATTTTTATCCTGAGGGAAATGGTCTAGCAAGATCAACAAACAAAAATCTCATTAGAATCATAAAACAAATTGTTGATCAAAGTCAGAAGAATTGGCACAAATATTTGACATTTGCTCTTTGGGCAGACTGGATTACACAGAAGGCCTGAATAGGCACTTCTCCATTTAGTCTAGTTTATGGGAAAGAAGTTGTTCTTCCCACAAACATAAATATTCCTTCTCTAGCCCTAGTCCAATTTATTGAAGAAACTCCTTCTTCTTCCTTGCAATTAAGGCAAGCACAAATTCTCAAATTATAAGAAGAAAGAAATAAAGCCAAAATCACACATGCTCACCATCTGCAGTTAGTTAAGACTTCCTTTGATGCACATTCTATTAGCCCAAAATCATTTCAACTAGGAGACCTAGTATTGAAGTGGGACAAAGAAAATGAGGAAAATGTAAACATACCAAATTCCAAAGAATGTGGCTTGGACCATTTCAATTTGCTGAGTTAATCGGCCCATCAACATTTTTACTGCAAGATTTATTAGGAAGGAGAGGATCCTTACCTGTAAATGGGCAGATTTTGAAGAAATAATTTTCATAGAAGATAACCTCTTCTATCCCTTGTACATTATTGTTTTTACTTTTTATAGGAAAATAAAGTTGAAATAGTATAACTATTGAATTCACAGATAAAGTTTCTTTGAATGTTTGATTATTTATCTTTTTATAAATAATGATTGTTAAAGAAGTATTTATAACATTTGAAAAATAAAAAGGTTTTAGATCTCTGAAAAATTTCTTGTTTTTCACAAAGTTATTTGTTCTTTGAAAAATACTCCAACTTTATAAAAGACTTTTGATTGATTATCAATCAAGAAAAATATCTTTAACCAAGTATAAGGCTCGTTGCAAAAAGACATTTTTAACTCTGAAATTTTCATCCATAAACTCTTAAGGAGTCAATGATTCTCCTCATCCAATAAAATTTCCTCTTTTCAAGGCATGATCTTATGAAATAAATTTTCTAAAAAGCTTAAAAGATAAGAGGTTTCATTATGAGCCTGCTTACCATATTCATAAGTGAATAACTAACTGACATTACCAAAACTGCATACCAAAACAGCATAATGGCTTAATATTATTTTAATTGAAAGACAAGGGGTCTCATCATGAGCCAGCTTGTTCAATTAAGTTACAAACAATGAATGTCATTGTTATTATTTGGCAACCAAACCAAGATAATGACTTTTAAGTAGAAAAAATAAAAATAAAACGAGGAAAGAATAAAAATAAATATATGACTTAGGATTTATCTTTAAAGAATGAATTCTTATTTGGATGGGATACTGAATCATTGATTGGCTAAAACATGACCCTGTCTAAGGTTATTCATACTAATTGCAATAGAGGCTCTACCTGTGACAAATGAAGATATTTTACTCATCTGCAAAGAGAATCTGCTACTTTATCTTTTAACCCAGTAAAGACTGATTTAGACAGAAAAAATTTAATCTTTAAGAGGATATCAAGTGGATAATAATGAAGTGATTTTCTTTTTACAGCTCAGAGAAATATTACTTATTTTTAAATTTCATGTTATTTACATTTCTTCAACTATTTTTATTTTAAAAACGATAGATATTTTAAAATTATCAGAGATAACTAGTTCTCCTAGTGAATAACCAATTGTTGTGCTATAAAACAAACCCTCCACCCCCCCCCCACCCCCCCCCACAAAAAAAAAATTATTTGAATATCTATTAAGCTTATGAATAATAAATGGGGACCCTTTAAAAAACAAATAGATTTTAGGAACATTATTTCGCTTAACGTTAAGTTTTAAAACTTTAGGAATAAAATGTGTGAACCTTTTTCTCTTTGATTTCATTGCGCTTGGCGCAAATCACAAAACTCACAAGATAAAAAAGTTAGAAAACATGTAAAATTTGCGAATTTTGATAAGCGCTAAGATCTTTTTGAGTTATATGTAATTCCCCATTAAAAAGCTTAGAAAACCCTTATAACTATAAATCACATTGTGCCTCCTTAAAATAAAAACTTATATCATTTGAAAAGAAATTGCGATGAGCCGGACCAGATAAAATAATAAATGAACAATGAAATATATCTGCAAAATACAATAAAATTCAATGCTTTGAGTTTTAGCGCATATCGCATCCTGCAACATCAACCAAAATGAAATTTACGCCTACCTTGATAAAAAACGATATGCGACTTGTGCAGATCGCATCTTGCATGCACTCACGGTCTAAATACATAATATGGATGCTTGTAAAATCTGCGATTACGATACAACATTTATTACTAAAGCGCTTGAAGTGATACTTAATCAATTGGTCCTTCAATGAGATCTAATGATTTAATTTTTTTGATTGGACATATAGTGTAAAATACGTAAAATATTTGATAATCGTTTTAAAGTGTTATTAACGACAATCAATGGTTATGGGACTCAAAAAGATCGATATCTTTCTCAAGCATGTTTCAAATAAAAGCGTCGAATTTTTAATTTATATTGATTTAACTTTGTTTCTTTGTTCATATTCACTGTTCATCTCAACTTTGAATTTCCTTGTCTTGCTTGAATTCAAAAAACTATCTGAGAAAGCGATATCAACAGAAATGACAAAGAAAGGAAAATTAGTTGCCCAATCATCCACCTCTGAAGTTACAGACATGCCTCCTCTATTTTCAGATACTACGTGCAATAAGGACAATGGAATTTATTCATGGGAAGAAATGTATAATCTATTTGAAGAATAAAATCCAAGGGAACTAAAGAAAGTAGCAATGACGGATGCGGCTAATTCATCAGAACCTTCCTACTTCGAAGTTGCATGTCCATTCTTACATAGGATAGTTGTAAGGCCAAAGATTTTACTATACACTCATATGGTAAAATGGGTCATCGACAATCTTAATATTGCAGACAGGATGTTCAAGAATTACAAATAGGAAAACATGGGTTTATTCACACTAGAGGATTTGCGTACAATGTACCATTTACCAATGCACATAAAGCTCATGATAAAGCTTTTCTCAAGAAGTTTGCAAAGGAGAATCAAGACCCAATGAAGGTGGTGAAATAATGGAAGGAAAATCAAGGCAAATTAAAGCGGGACAAACTCGATATGTACCCAATAGCGCAATTTCCATCACCTTATTGTTTTGTAGCAGTGATCTTGTGTAGATTGTTTTCTAGACCTGATACCACTAAATTTTCCATTGAATGGGTTCCCTTAATTGACGCAGCCGTCAATTATAATATCATAAATTGGGCAAACATTTTATCCAATAATTTGGCCAAAACCATTATGGATTACAAGACAAATAGGGTATTTTCGACTAGGACAATCCCTCATTTTTACATAAGCGCATATATCATGGATGTTATATGTTTCTGCTCGAAATTTCCTATTATGGTTTGGAAATGGACCAGCAAAGAACCTAACCCTATTCATATTTATCATAAAGCCCTGTAGGAGTCTGAATTTCGTTCTCATTTCTATAATATTTGTCATGGAGTCATGTTACCCATTCATCAAACCATTTTTAATGATAAAGCTCTTAGAATTTCTAAAGAGGCCAATGCAGATATTTTGCATGTGGACAGATGGTTCGGAGAAGAGAATTTTACTTATGTCAGAGTTTTCAGGAGTCTTTCTCCCCCTCATGTTTTTCCCTACTATGTTCTAGATAAAATCTTGGCTAGAGAAATTGCATATCAAACACTTGTAAATGGTATAACTAAGCAACTCAGGGATTCTAAGAAATCCATTTAGCCTACATTTCCAGTACAATGTGGTACCTTCGCTCTATTTGATGTAGGTCATACAACAAAGGAAATTCTGAACATTACTTCTTTGAATTTGGCTTTAATGCCAGGAAAAGAGTATGATCCTAATAATGCGGTCCAAAATTTTACCACTGCTCTTAAAGTTAGACCTTTTATGTATGAAAATGAAGTTTTTGATGATTTATTTGAAGGAAAAGAGAAGTTTATAGATGTATTTAAAATGGCATCCAATAAGGTCAGTGTATCAGACCTTAAATATTTTCTTGAATACAGAAACAAGAGGTTGGAAACAACCCCATTGGACTTGTTACTAATTGAATAAATTAGAGAACTAACCCATAGTATCAGTTTAGATGATGAAGCAAAATATATGTCAGAGGATGAGTCATAGGAAAATTCAATTCAAGACTCAGAGCATTCACAACACAAGACTCAAATTTCAGATCATTCTGATAATGAATCTAAAAGTAAAAGTGAGAGCCCTAATAAGAAACTGGAAGATGTAATCAAATGAATTGATATACATATTGAGGAAGGAACTGGTGAAGCCGGATTATTATAAGCATCTTCAAAAGAACTTCAGCAAGTTCAAACTACATCTGAGCAAATAATGAAATCTCAAGTAGAGCATTTGGGAAAATAATGGACAAATTTGACTCAAGTACTACAGACACCACTTAATCCTAATCCAGAAGGATCAATAAGTTTTCAAACTCCTGAGAAAACTCAGAATCTAATAGAAACAATAGTGGCACTTTAGCGAATCCCAGAGTTTCAAGAACAAGAGATCATCCCGGCCTACCCAATAGAAAAAATCATTTTAAATATTGAGGAAATACCTCCATTGGATGTTTTCTACAGCCCAAGTCACAAAGTTGTAGTAAAGAGGAGGAAAAGAAGAAGAGTTGATGAAACAGTGACAACTCTCAATAATGAATCAGTAGATATTGTCTGGAAAGACACTTTTGTCAATCCAACAGAACACCTTACCAAACTGTCACAATTTGCAGGGGCGTATGAAAATGCCATGATGGATAAAGCAACAGAAGTGAAACTTTTGCTCAAACAGAGAGAAGATAGATTTCAAGAGCTGGAAATAAAACTGGAACAAGAAAATCATAATGCGAATAAAAAAGTTGAGATGAAAATGTCACAATTCAAGAAGGAATTTGAAAGATTGAAGTTACAACATCAAGTACAAATCTCTGAGAAGGATACACAGATAGAGGCAGTAATGAATAAGATTAAAATCCAACCTAAAATAGAACAATTCATAAAAGAGGCACTTGAATGGAATACAAAGTTGAAACAACAGCAAGAGACATTTTGTCAACAAATTCAGCCACCGATTCATATTGTGAAACAAGTAAAATATTGACTCAACAAGTGGAAAATAGAAGATTGGAATGTGAAAATATTCATAAGAAAATTTTTGAATTCATTTTATGGCAAGAATCTGACAAAGGAAAAGAGGATGATCTCCCAAAAGTTGACAAATTTCATAAAGATATTTTATTTAAAGACTGGGAGATGCAGTTGAGACAAGCAGAAAAAGCAACGTCAAAGGCAGCAAACTTAGCAAATTAGATCATTGAGTCTGTTAATTGACAGCTTCATAACGCTAAGCTTATTAAAGAATATACAGCCGAAGCGATCCCAGAGGTCAAACTATTGGAGACACGGTGGAAAGAAAGCATCGAGACACAGGCAGGACCTATCAAGGAGATAACAAAATTAGATCAAGAAAATTACTGGAACTTCTTGATCAAACCACATTATCAGTGCATGACTCTGCAATATTTAACTGATTCCACTAAAAAAGCGTTGCCAACACTCTCAAATGTCATTTTTAAATCCCAGGTCAGATCCAGGATCACACAACCAACTCAGTTGAAGCCGATGATGGATATATGCCAACTTAGAGATCAAATGACCAAAGAAGATCAACCCACCTAAGAAATATTGTTATTTTTATTTCTATATTATAGTTTAGTTTACTTATTATGAGGAAGGTTGTTTGAAACCTCCTCAAATTTTTATGTAATAATATTTTTTCACATATTTAGTTTAGTATGTAAACCCTTCTCGTGCATTTAGAAAAGGGTTCATAATTTTATCAAAGAACAATTTATGAAAGATTTCACTTATGTAATTTTATGAATACCTTTGATGAAATATATGGAACATGATCTAGCTTTTGGAAAATTGAATATGCTTTACCAAAATTGCATTTATGTACTCTTAAAGTATATTTGAATTGACGGGAAGCAAATCAATATTGTGGATTTCATGAGCAAAACTTATCATATATGGTACTTTATCTTATGATTAAGTTTTGATTGTGAATTTACAATAATTTCTTTTTATATTGTGATATGTATGTAGTATGACTTACAATTTATCATCATGCACTTTTGTACAATGTTTCAGTTGTAATTCCTTATTATATACATAAAGCAATTGATAGATGCGATATATTTCACATAATTATCTTGATTAACTATTTAGTCAATATAATCATTTTACATAATTTTCATCTCTTTCAGCAATTGAATGATCTTTATTACCTTTTGTTGTAAGACATCTTTATAGAACGCATCAATGGTAATTTTTCCCAGGTTATAGATTAATTTAAACAAATAGGTTAAGTAGAAGCATAAGTTTTATTATTTAGATAGATTACTTTCATTAGTTTAAATTCATTTGTCATTTCACATTGTACCAAAACCTACCATTACCATATCAATCTCTTTATTTGGGAAACTGGTCCCATTATCCCCAATCGGAGCCCCTACACCAAACGGAAACGGAGCTGCTTCAAGGTCCGAACCAGGTGGTTATCCCCCATGTTGTTGCAACGGAATTTCGAGGCTTCAACAGGACCCTAAGTCTAACTTAGGAAAATTAAAAGATTAAAGTGAGTTAAATTAAAAATGTGATGAGAATGTTCTAAATGACGTGGATCAAGCAACTTCTAATCTTAGTCGTTGATTAGAGATTAGATCATGGCCGTTGGTTTTCCAACAAGAAAAGTATAAGAGAAGGGCTTGGGGTTAGTTGGAGAATGCACACGATAGCGAACACACTGAACTAAGTCGAAATTTTAAGGCAGGATTTGCTAAGAATTTCGAAGCAAGTTTGCAGTGCAATGAGGGGTAGATATTGGCAAGGGATGATATGATCTGAGGCCAAGAATACAACAACGACAGAGAGATAGTGTACCAAGCAGCGTAGAGGCCAACTAAAGATATGCAGTTCAGCGAGAGCCACGCAGAGGGCAACACAAACGTAGCAAAAACACTTCAGGGGTGACGCAGGCCCAACCAATGCAGCGTAAGCCCAGAAAGGCTGATGAAGGCCCATCCAGGGCAATAGAGAGGCTGACCCAGGCCAGAGAGGATGACGCGGAGGGTTGAGGGACAATGCTGGGATTTCCGGTGGGCCAGAAAGGGCTCAAGTTCTGTGAATCTCGTTTGAGGGTATGCATCAACTATATTTTCTGTCTCTGAGTGAAAGAGGTACTACTGTCGTGTAATTTCTCTGTAGGGCAAACCATTTTGGTGCCTGTATATTGTTGTATTCAGATTCTGCATAATAATAAAAACCTTTAGAGCCAGCTGCACCGGTTTTCCCACATTGGTGTTTTTTGGGGACATTCTTCCGAAAAATCTGTGTCACTTTTTCATGTTTGTGTGATGTTCAATAAATGATCTGTAAATGTGTAGGCTGCAGTTGTGTTTACTTTGCTAATTTTAATGAATAATTCAGAAAATTGACTTGTAATCTAAATCAAGTAGGAAAATTAAATCAAGACACTGCAGTAGGCTTTATGTTTAGAAATTTTCACATGGTATTAGAGCATTGCAGATCAAGCTGAATCACCAAAAAAGCGGCTAAATATTTTTTGTTGCAGGAAGGGCAACTGAAGCAACATAGAGTAAAGAAGGGAGCACATCATTAAGAGGGATGCATGCCCAACTGAGAGGGATGTAGAGTCAGTCTGCTCACGTAGAGGTTAACGCAACCCCACCAAGGTGACACAAATCTAGCCTTGCTTACACAAAGTCTGACGCAGCACCAATAAAGGTGACACAGTGCTGGTCAGAGGCATGCTGAGGTGACGTAGTGGCTAAAGCAAACCCTAGAAGGTGACACAGTCTAGTTTGCAGTGACACTGTGCAGTTTGTCGGGGTTGGAAGTGTAGCTTCCGATCTTCAGAAGTCGCTGGTGTGGCATAAGTTCTATTGGTATAGAACAATGTCTAGCTAAGTTAACAATGAGCGGGAGGAGAACAACCGCTCAACATATTTTTTGCCAAAGAAATTTGAGGATCAATCAAGAGGGTGATCGAAGAGGGCTGATTCAAGGGATTTGGAAGATTTTCGAGGAGGGAAATCAGTTGTTAGAGGGAGAAATTACTAAAGAGGGTGCATTTTCACCAAGGACCCTAGATTTGGGCTTTTGTTGAGAGTAGCAACAATAGCAGGGAGATGAGTATCTGCTTCGACAATTTTTTTTGAGCTAGATGGCACCATACAGACTGTGTGATCAAGATAGGTTGGACAGCTTGTCCAAATATTCTATTTGGAAGGCCAGAATCCTGACGGTCCTAGAGGCAGACAGACTTCATGAACATGCAAAGAACGTCTTGGCTACACCAACTGACGCTGCTCTTCTCGTGAAGCATAATGAAGCAGAGGTGCATTCTAAGCTCTTTATCATGGACAGGGTCAAGGATCATGTGGTTCCACACATTGCCGAGAAGAAAACGACTAATGCTATGTGGAAAAAATTGACCACAATGTTGTTGAGATTCAACAATATGATAAGCTTAGTGAAAAGTGTCGCCTTCACTAAGTGGGCCTGCACGCTATTTTTGGCCCAAGTCTATTTTTAGACTATGTCTATTTTTAGACATGATGATCATATTTCAGAAGTTGTAGGATGCTATTTGTGGATGGTTGGTCAAGTTGGAAAAATAGATGAAATTCTATTTTTAGAATATTGGGCAAAGTCTATTTATAGATTGTCAATCTAAAAATAGATACATGTCGATTATTATTAGCTCTTAATAATAATCAGACTCTAAACAACAACTTATTCTCTTGGAGCACTTCAGTTCAATGCACAAATGTGGCACATCAGCTGATAGAAGGAATTACGCTATTCCTAAGGGTTTACTGGAGCTAATGCATGGAGGACTCAGTTAGATCTCAAGTGGCGGAGTTATGACACAGTCGGAAGAAGTAGTTATGGAGTTGTATTCAGTTTAACTCAGTTAGACTCAGTTGAGCTAGTTGTATCTAGTCTAACTGATTGATACACTAGTGAGAGTGGAGTGAATTAATTAGTTAATTAATTCATAAATAATAACTCATTAATCAACTGAAGAATACATCAGTGAACTACAGTGCATGTCAGTTTCAGTGGAGACCAGTGGAGAGATAGGTGAAAGGGCAAGATAGACTATCAGTTGTGACTATAGTGATGCATTGATTGCATCACACACTCAGTGGAGATGCCAATGAGGATTGGACAGTCAAGGATGGAGTAATTCGAATTCATCAGAGCTATTCTTCATCAGATATTGCATAGTGGAGGCAGGCTAGCAGGTGGCAAAGATCAGTGCATGGATTTGCAAGATTTGGCTTGATTAGTGTATGACGATTGTACTATACGGAGGGCTTGTGATAAGCTTTGTATGCTTGTATGAAATTGTCATATTATCTCCATGTTACATAATATATAGTTGGGGTTTTCAGCTTCAAGCTTTCTCGGTTAAAAATCTGTGCTATGTGTGATTGTTTTTGTTTTTGCTTCACATGTGTGTGTAATTAATTGTTTCCGCAAAAGATTAACAAGTGGAATAGATTCAGTATCTTGCATAAAGTTAAATAGTGTGAGATCAGGTGCATCTTGGACATATGCATGCTTAGTGCATATAATTTCTACATGGTATCAGAGCACTGTTTATTGAAGATTGCAATTGTGAAGTGAGTTTGTGCTGGTAGACAATTCGAATTTTCTACAGAAGATTCTTGGTGCAGAAATCAAGTATACATTGAAATGTCTTTCAATGGGTTGAGATTGGAGTATGCCCTTGATGGGAGCTAGAATTACATAGCCTGGAAGGACAAGATGGAGGCGGTGCTGGAGGATAATGGGTCGAAGGAGTTCATCGATAGCGATGTTCCTAAGCCGGGATCTAGCGATGATGCATTACTTGATGCATGGCAAAAGAAGACTACAAAGACGAGGAGGATTCTGTTGGAAGGTGTGAAGGACCATATTGTGTCCAAACTTCATGGGAAAGCCACTCCATTCTTAATGTGGAAGGCTTTGACAGACTTGTTCCAAAGCAGAAGTGACCAAAGGAATTTGGCGCTTAAAGACAAGCTCAGAAAAATAAAAATGGAGAAAAGCAACAGTATTTCAAAATACCTCACGAAGTTTGTCCACTGCAAGGATGAGCTGGGAAGTGTGGGGGTTACTGTTGATGAAGAAGACATGGTGAGCTTGGCTCTCCTTAGGCTTCCAAAGAGTTGGCATAGCTACGAAGACTTTGTCAATGGACGGGAGAAACTGCCAGGATGGGAGTGACTTTGGTCGGATCTTGTGCAGGAGGAGATAAGGCGAGGTACCAGGGATGGATCTTCATCGAAGAATGAAGATGAAGAGAATTGCGCTTTGGCTGCCAAAGCAAGGAAAGGGAAGGGGAAGAAAAATCCTTCTAAATCTTGTGCGAAAGGCAAGAAGCAGGATTTGTCCAAAGTGAAGTGTTTTCACTGTCATGAGCATGGACATTTCGCCACTAATTGTCCACAGAATAAGAAGAATAAGCAAGCTGCTGGATCTGCAGCTGGAGAGTCCTTAGCCTTGCAATTTGAGCTAGATTTTTCCTTGATCGCATGCTTGGTTTCAAGCTGCATGGGATCGGTGTGGTATCTTGACAGTGGTGCGTCTTTCCATATGACGGGAGACAAAGAGTTGTTTAGTGACTTGTAGGAGAAGGACCTCCAGATGCATATAGAGATGGGCGATGATGGTCGGTACAGTGCGACAGGCATTGGGACCATTACCTTTGAGAGGGAGTTTGGTAATCAATTCTTGTTGAAGAATGTCATCCATGTTCCAGGTCTAAAGAAGAACTTGGTCTTAGTCGCAATGCTATAAGATAAGGGTTATGATGTTGTTTTCAGTGAGGGAAAAGCCTTATTTCGACATAAAACAATGGGTCAAACCAAGAAGATAGGGGTTCGAATTAAGAATCTGTACAAGCTGGAGGTAGGTGGCTACGCTGCAATGGTGGGCAAAGCAGAAGAAGTGGTGAGCCGGGATGAGGGCGAATTATGGCACAGGAGATTAGGCCATCTTCACCATGGCGCTTTGAAAATTTTGCAGCAAATTTCTACTGGACTTCCCAAGGGTACTCTTGCGCAGTCAGATCAGTGAAAAGGATGTACAATGGGTAATTTTGTGAAGACCACCTTTCATAAGAAGGAGAACCATGCTTCTGTGATCCTAAAGAGAATTCACACAGATGTGTGTGGAACATTCTCAGTTGCTTCAACAGCAAAACAGAGGTATTATGTGATATTTGTTGATGACTTTTCTCGTAGATGCTGGATCTTCTTCATGCAGAAGAAGTGTGAAACCTTCTCAAAGTTCTGTGAGTTCAAGGCATTGGTGGAGAAGGAGTTGGGGAAGCAGGTGAAAGCTCTAAGGAGCGATAATGGTGGTGAATACATCTCGGGCGAATTCAAAGACTTCTGTAGCAAAGAAGGAATTCAAAGAGAACTCATAGCGCCTCATAACCCACAACAAAATGGGGTCGCAGAGAGAAAGAACAGAACGATTGTGGGTGCTGCACGAGCGATGCTGCATGACCAGGGCCTACCAATGCACTTGTGGGCGGAAGCATGCAACACTGCGGTTTATGTGCAAAATCGTTGTCCTCATAGAGTACTTGACATGGCTACACCCGACGAAGCATTTTCTGGTAAGAAGCCTGATATTTCTCATTTGAAGATTTTTGGCTCACATGTTTACATTCATGTGACAAAGGATGCCAGGAAGAAGCTAGAGCCGACTACAGAAGTTGGGATATTTGTGGGGTACACAGAAACACCCCATAACTATCGTGTGTATTTTCCAGAGAGTCGGATGACTGTTGTGTGACGGGATATAAAATTCAATGAGGTGAAAGCCATGAAGTTGTCGCTTGAGAGGGAGCTACACTTGCATGTGGAAGAGGAACTTCTTGTTCCCAAAGATGAGCCTCTGGATGTGGATCAACCACAGGAGGAGATTCTTGGAGTGGAGGAGTCCACTCATGCAGAACCAAACATCAGACAAGGCAGAAAGCATACCACAGAAGCTGAGAGACTGAAGCTTGATGCGACAAAGAATGTAGGAGTCCCTACATCATAGCGCAGACAAAAACATTCACCTGACCGATATATTGGATGCATGCCTCTTATGAGCAAGTGTATTGTGACAGAGCCATCTTCTTTTGAAGAAGCAACGCAGGAGCCCACATGGGTAGATGCCATGGTGGAGGAGTATGACTCCATTGTCAGAAACAATGCTTGGGAGATTGTTCCAAGGCCGGTGGGAAAATCAGTGGTAGGATCATGATGGATCTACAAGGTAAAGCAAGCTGCTGATGGGAGTGTTGAGAAGTATAAGGCAAGATTTGTTGCCCGGGGCTTCTCACAGATTGAGGGGATTAACTATGAAGAAACCTTTCCACCTGTCGCACGGTATTCTTCCATACGCACCATCCTTGCTCTCTTAGCGTAGATGGGTTGGCACATTCATCAGATGGATGTGAAGATTGCGTTCCTTAATGGGATCATTGAGGAAGAGGTGTACATTGAGCAGCCTGAAGGATTTGAGATCTTCAGCAGCAAGTCGCATGTGTGTAGGCTCAAAAGAGCATTGTATGGGCTAAAACAAGCACCCCATGCTTGGTACACTCGGATCAACAACTATTTCACTGGACTTGGCTTCACCAAGAGTGAGGTGGATGCAAACCTGTAACAGATTGTGGTTGAGGGTAAGCTTTTAATCATTGTACTTTATGTTGATTGTTGTGTAACCAGCTCCAAAGAGAGAAGAAAAGAGATATTCACGCCTTAGAAATGAGCCACTTCGAGGGGGCAACCTCCAATACATTACATGAATGAAAAATTCTTGGATTATACAATTTACAAAACCTCCTTTCTATATATAGGAGTCCATGGGGCCATAATGTAATCCTAGTGGGCCACAATGTAATCCTAGCCGACCTAACAATAATAATTTAAGGGCACAATAATAACGATATGGGGGTTACAGGGGTACAATAATAAAAATAAGGGGGGCTACACTAACATAATAAGGGCTATACTATTAATATAGGGACTTAACATGCCCCTCTCCTTCAAACAAGTGTTGTCCTCAACGCTTGATTATTTCTTGATGCTTCTGTATAAAATTCTCATCCTCCCATGTGAAATATTTTACAGGAAATTTCTTCCACTTGCTGAGATATTCTAAAATTGATCGTACTTGTCGAGTTCTTTTTTCTATGACTTCTTCATAACTTCTTTCGATGTGATGTTGATCTTCCTGTTGTTTCATTAGATTCTGCACCAAAGTTGGGTTATCCTTTGAGAGTTGGAGAACTTGTTGTTGATGCTCGCTGTGATCTTCCACTAATTTATCATCCATATTAGCTATTATTTGATCCTTCAAACCATCCAACTTAGCCTCCATTTCCGCTTTTAAACCATCTATTTCATCTTCAATTGCTCTTCGTAAGATTGAAACTTGTTGCACTTGGTACCGTAATTTTGATATCTCATACTGCAACTCTTCCTCTTCATGCGTCATAGTATAGCTTTTTGAGGGATTAATGGGTGTGGAATTATTTTTTGGAGGCATAATAGAACCCATTACTAACAAAAATTATCCAATATGCCCTTGGAATCAATTCAACTTGATTCTTCAAACAAGACTTATGCAATTCGGAAAAAAACAATACACACCTTTTTCTTGCTTTGAGGAACTCGATATTGAAATTGAATTATCTCTGTAATTGAAAATCTTCAATATCTAAAATTCAGCCCTGTAGTAGCCCTCTGAAACTTCTTTCAAATTCCACAGGTCTGATCTAATTTGGATTCTCCAAGACAAAGTTGTGTCCAATCTCCCACAATGACCTAATTCTGGACTGGTTCAGTAGAGCGAACTTGTACGACTTGCCACGTGTCACTGTTTTGTCCTTTGTCTCTAAAATTGATAGCGAAGAAACTATAGGCTGTGTACTTGTGACCACTTTTGACAGCACTCCAATCCAATCTTCAGAGAGAGAGTTATTGAACTTTTCCCACGATCACCTCTTTGAGATGAAATTCAGGAGCCTGAAAAAGCACTACCTTCTACAGATCATATCTCCAAAAATATTGCGAACCAAGCTCTGAAATTTTTTGATGAATTTCCTCAGGATTTCAGCTTCGTACCATATGAATTTCAGATTCTTAACCTTTGTAGAAAAAAATTTATAGCGCAAATGCCACGATGACCTGTTTAGGAGCATGAAAAAATACCTGACTTCCACAGATCATATCTCCGAAATTATTGCGAACCAAACTCTGAAATTTTTATACAAGCTTCCTCAGGATGTTTTCTTCGCACCCTAAAAATTTCAGCTTCTGAAACTGCGCAAAAAAAAAGTTATAGGGAAAATGCCACGATGACCTGTTTGGAGCAGCGAAATCCTAGAATCCCAAGCCTCTGATACCAAATGTTGTGTAACCAGCTCCAAAGAGAGAAGAAAAGAGATATTCACGCCTTAGAAATGAGCCACTTCGAGGGGGCAACCTCCAATACATTACATGAATGAACAATTCTTGGATGATACAATTCTAAAACCTCCTTTCTATGAGTCTGGCTGGGGCCGAAATGTAATCTAGTAGGCCACGTAAAATTTTTCCCCGACCTAACAATAATAATTTAAGGGCACAATAATAACAATATGGGGGTTACAGGGGTACAATAATAACAATAAGGGGGGCTACACTAACATAATAAGGGGCTATACTATTAATATAGGGACTTAACATTGATGATTTAATACTAACAGGTGATGAGCAGTTGATACACTCATGCAAGGCAGATCTCGCAAAGGAGTTTGAGATGAAGGACTTGGGCCTCCTTCATTATTTCCTTTGATTGGAAATACAGCAGGAAGGTGAACTGTTTGTGTCTCAAGGAAAGTATGCCCGGGAGATACTGGAGATGTTTCACATGCAAGGCTGCAAGCCTATCGACACTCATCTTCTTGGTAATTGGAAGAAAGAGGATGCTACATTGGCAGAGGTAGTGTATGCCACTGTTTATTGACAGTTGGTGGGTGCGCTCATGTATTTAGTCAATACAATACTAGACATATGCTATGCGGTGACCCATATTTCATAAGCGATGGTTAAGCCTACCAAGCTCTTTTGGAAGGTAGGCAAGCACGTCCTGAGATATCTCAGGGGCACATCTGAGTATGGTTTATGGTACAGAAAAACAGATGAGGTGAAGTTGCATGGCTTCATGGATGCAGATTGGGCAGGAAGCCCAACAGACAGAAAGAGCACATCAGGAGGGATTTTCAGTATCGGATCTATGACAGTTTCTTGCTACAGCAGGAAACAAATATCTGTGGCACTCAGTTCAGTGGAAGCAGAATACATGGCAGCAAGTTTAGCTGCATATGAGGCTATCTGGATGAGGAAGATTCTGGTTGGATTGTTCAGTTCACATTTATATCCCACGGTGATTCATTGTGATAATCAGAGTTGCATTAAACTCTCGGTTAATCATTTGTTTCATGATAGATCTAAACATATTGATATCCGGTATCATCATATCAAAGATTGTGTGCAACAGAAGATCATGTTGTTTCAGTACATTCCCACGGAGGATCAGGATGCAGATATTCTGACGAAGGCGCTCACCAAGAGAAAATTCGAATACCATAGAGGCAGGATCAGGGTGAAAGATAATCCCTATCTTGTTGAGAGGGAGTGTTGAGATTCAACAAGATGATGAGATTAGTGAAAAGAGTCGCCTTCAGTAAGTGGGCCCGCGAATATTTTTGAGGCAAGTCTATTTTTAGATTATGTCTATTTTTAGACATGATGATCATATTTCAGAAGTTGCAGGATGCTATTTATGGATGGTTGATCAAGTTGGAAAAATAGATGAAATTCTATTTTTATAATATTAGGCGAAGTATATTTATAGATTGCTGATCTAAAAATAGATGCATGTCGATTATTATTAGCTCATAATAATAATTAGACACTGAAAAACAACTTATTCTCTTGGAGCACTTTGTTTCAATGCACAAATGTGGCACATTAGTGGACTAAGGGAATTACGCAATTCCGAAGGGTTTACTAGAGCTAATGCATGGAGGACTCAGTTAGAACTCAAGTGGAAGAGTTATGACACAGTTGGAAGAAGTAGTTATGGAGTTGTATTTAGTTTAACTCAGTTAGACTTAGTTAAGCTAGTTGTATCTAGTCTAAATGAATGATACACTAGTGAGAGTGGAGTGAATTAAATAGTTAATTAATTCACAAATAATAACTCATTAATAAACTGAACAATATAACAGTTAACTACAGTGCATGGCCGGGTTTCGGTGGAGACCAGTGGAGAGATAGGTGAAAGGGAAAGATAGACTATCAGTTGTGACTATAGTGATGCATTGATTGCATCACACACTCAGTGGAGATGCCAATGAGGATTGCACAGTCAAGGATGGAGTAATTCAAATTCATTCAGAGCTATGCTTTAGCAGAGATTGCACAGTGGAGGTAGGCTAGCAGGTGGCAAAGATCGGTGTATGGATTTGCAAGATTGGCCTGGATTAGTGTATGACGATTGTACTGTACTGAGGGCTTGTGATAAGCTTTGTATGCTTGTATGAAATTTTCATATGATCTCCATGTTACATAATATATAGTTGGGGTTTTCAGCTTCAGGCTTTCCTAGTTAAAAAACTGTGTTATGTGCGATTTTTTTTGTTTATGCTTCACATGTGTGTGCAATTAATTGTTTGTGCAAAAGATTAACAAGTGGAATAGATTTAGTAACTTGCATAAATTTAAATAGTGTGAGATCAGGTGGATCTTGGACATATGCATGCTTAGTGCATATAATTTCTACAAATGTATCAAGGAAAATTCGTCTAGAAGAAGATGCTTCTGGAGAACGAGATGAGGTTGTTCGTGATGAATAAGGGGGAGGAAACCGATCCTTTCCTCTTCAGGTTGTAGATGATCTGGGATCAACTGATTTCCACGGGGGTTAAAGTGGAGGATGATGTCATGGTGAGGACTGCTCTAAATGTAGTCTCAAATGAATGGGAAACGTTTGTCCAAAGAATCTTGGGCAGACAGGACCTTCCAAGCTGGGATGACATGTGGGCTATCCTCCGATAAGAGGAAATCCACCGGATTACCAAGAGACAAAACAACACCGAATCTAGCAAAGTGAAGAAGGAGGAAGAGGAAGATGTAGCCCTTGCATCCAAGAAGTAGCAAGGGAAGAAGAAGAGGGATCTATCGAAGATTTGATGCTTTAGGTGTGATGAACTTGGCCACTTCCCCACCACTTGTCCTCTAAGGAAGAAGGAAAAGGAATATGATTCCAAGGCTGTGGCAACTAAAGAAGATGATAGCTCTAATGATGATGTAGCCATGAGTGCTCATGAACCTCGAGAGAAGAAGTGGGGCGATATTGATTTGTAGAGGAACAAAAGATGGTAGGCATGATCCTTGAGGTGCCCAAACTCTTGGATCACATACAAACTACGAGAGCTTTAAGACAGTAGCGGGATGAGCAGAGCAGTGGGTGCAGAAGATCACAGTGAAGCAGAAGGAAAAGCTGGGACACCGTATATGGGATCAGTGCAGTGCAGAGGCAACAACAGCGTAGGAGGGAAAAGGAAGAGGCTGATGGGACTTCAACAATGCAGAGGGGCAATGCTTACACAGTGCAGTGGCTTCAGGGAGACAACATAGCACAACAACCAAGGGAGCTTGAGTGATGGGGTGCGGCCCGACTGACTTGTCTGTCAGAGATTGGGCAGGGGTCCTTCAGTTGATTACTTCTCAACAGTGTAGTTGCAGTGCATAAGTTAACAGTGGCAGTGCTATGGGCAACATGATGCAGCAAATTGAGAGGGAGTTGCAGTACAGAAGTAGCAGTGTCGGTGGCAGTGACATGGGAAGCAGTACAGAAAGCATAAACGCAGTAGATGGAGGGCAGCAGGCCAAGCATCAACAATGCAAAGACCGATGCCAAGATCAGGCAATACTTGGTGTGGATGTATTGCTAGACACACTCCTCGTAAGAGGGAGTGTTGAGATTTTCAGGTAGCATCGGGTGTGCTCTAGCCCTAAAATTTTGTGGAGGGGCTAAGATACACGAGACTTCCAAGACCCAGCAAGCGTTTGGAGAAATTCCATTTGGTTTGATAGTTATTCAAATAATTAATCTTTTTAATTAAGGACCCTAAGTCTAACTTACGAAAATTAAAATATTAAAGTGAATTAATTAAACATGTGATGAGAATGTTCTAAGTGACGTGGATCAAGCAATTTCTAATTGGAGAAAAGTATAAGAGATTAGAGATTATATCACGACTCTTGGTTTCCCAATAAGAAAAGTATAAGAGAAGGGATTGGGGTTAGTTGGAGAACACACACGATAGTAGATGCACTGAGCTAAGTCGAAATTCTAGGGCGGGGTTTGCTAAGCATTTCAAAGCGAGTTTGCAGTGTAGTGAGGGGAAAATATTGGCAAGGGATGATCTAATTTGAGGCCAAGAATACAACAGCGAGAGAGAGGCAGTGTACCAGGAAGCACAAACGCCAACCAAAAATATGCAGTTCAGCTAGAGCCACACAAAGGGCAGTGTAGAGGCAGTAGCAACTCATCACGGGTGATGCAGGCCCAACCAGTGCAGCGTAGGGGCAACATAAGCCCAAAAAGGCTGACGCAGGCACATCTAGGGCAACACAGAGGCTGATGCAGGTCAGAGACACTGACGCAGAGGGCTGAGGGACAATGTTGGGATTTCCGGTGGGCCAAAAATGGCTCGAGTTCTGTAAATCCCATTTGAGGGTGTGAATTAGCCATATTTTCTGTCTCCGAGTGAAAGAGGTACTACTGCCATGTAATTTCTCTATAGGGAAAACCATTTTGGTGCCTAGATATTGTTGTATTCATATTTTGCATAATAATAAAACCCTCTAGAGCTAGTTGCATCGATTTTCCCACATTGGGTTTTTCCGGGGACATTTGTCCGAAAAATCTGTCACTTTGTCATGTGTGTGTGATGTTCAGTAAATGATCTATAAATGTGTAGGCTGCAATTATGTTTACTTTGCTGATTTTACTAAATAATTCAGAAAATTAACTTGTAATCTAAATCAAGTAGGAAAAGTAAATCAAGACATTGCAGTAGGATTTCTGTTTAGAAATTTTCATAATAATGTCGGTAAGAAGCTTTATGGAAGTAATTATAAATATATTAATTCTATTTTGAGTAGTCTAATAGGTTCAGTGTATTTAAAGTAATGCATTTCACATATGTAAAATAAGTTTGAGATAATCTCCAAAACATATATGAAGGGGAAAAAAAGGTCAAGGAGCCAAAGTTTTAGACTTTGAGAGGACAATTTGAGTAGCTAAAAATGAATGAAGACAAAAATATTGCATCTTATTTTCCCCAAGTTGGTGAAGTAGTAAACACCATGAAAGGATTGGGAGAACCAACACAATAACTGTCCAAAAGGAACTGAGTGTTGAAAATACTGAGAGGCGGGTGGATCAACATTTCACCTCAATTAATTATTTTTTCATCTTTATTGCATTCATTAACATTAGAATCATATCAAAAAATAAATTAACAACACCATTCAACAATGCATAGTAGCAAAGAAAATAGACATGTGATTTTTAGGCAGAAACTCTTCTAAGATAAAAAAAGACTGAATGCTTCTTAATATAGGTATTTTAAAGATTACATCAATAGGAAGCTCCTACTTCCAATATTATCTAGCTATAATTGGAAGGAGGCTTCAACTCCCTGATTTATTCGCTCAAACTAAAAGGATGCTCCAATGCCCTGGTTTACCAACTCCAATTGGAAGGACACTCCAATGCCTTGGTTTACTAGTTCCAACTGGAAGGACACTCCAATTCCATAGATTTATCATCTCTAACTAAAAGGATTCTCCAACACTCCGCATAGGCTCTGACCCTTCCCTAGCACAACCATTCCACCCTAAAGTGTTCTCAAGCTCCAACCTGAAGGAGACTCCACTCTCTGCTTTGCACCATTGTTATGAAACCAACTCCAAAAATAGAAGAAAAGAGAGATCAATGCCTTAGAAATAGGCCACTTAGAGGGGGAAACCTCCTTTACATTACATAAATGAAAAAATCTTGGAAGATACAAATGACAAAACCTCCATCTATATATAGTAGTCCATGGGGCCAAAATATAATCCTAACCGACCTAAAAATAATAATGTAAGGGCACAATAATAACAATATTGGGGTTACAGGGGTACGACAATAACAATAAGGGGGTTACAATAACAAAAATAAGGGACTATGCTAGTAATATAGGGACCTAACATGCCCCCTATCCTTCAAAAAAGTGTTGTCCTCAATGCTTGAGTAGTTATGGGTGCTTTTGTATAAAATTTTCATCCTCTCATGTAGAATCTTCAGTGGGTAAGTTCTTCCATTTGATGAGTTACTCTGAAATTGATCGATTTCGTAGCTGTTGAGTTCTTGTTTCCGTGACTGCTTCAGGTTCCAATATGATTTTTTCCTTCTTCATCAAGTTCTGGCAATATTGTTTGAACTATAATTTTGTCCCCTATAACCTTTTCTAAGCATGAAACATGGAAAACTGGATGCACTCGCAAAGAAGCAGGAAGCTCCAATTTTTATTCCATAGTACCAATATTTTGCAACACCTTGTAAGGACCATAGTACTTTGGTGATAATTTATTATCCTTCTTAGGTTTCTTGAGGGACATTTGTTTATATGGTTGTAGCCGTAAAAATATCCAATCTCCTACATCAAAACTTATCTCGCTGCGATGTTGATCTGCCTGTTGTTTCATTGTATTTTGTGCCAAATTTAGGTTATCCTTTAAGAGTTGGAGAACTTCTTGTTGATGGTCGATGTGATCTTCCACTGCTTGAACCTTAGAATTTTCTCTTAAAGAAGATGTGATGGATGGTGGATGATATCCATAAAGTGCCATAAATGGGGTCATTTTTGCTGTAGTATGGAAGGATGTGTTATACCACCATTAAGCGAGAGGTAAACACTTGACCCATTGTGCTTGCTTATCAGATACAAAACAAAAAAGATATCCTTCCAAACATTTATTCACTAGCTCAGTTTGACCATCGGATTGAGGATGATAAGATGAGCTATGAGCTAGTTGAGTACCCAAACAAGAAAATAATTCCATCCAAAAATTTCCGGTAAAAATAGGATCTCTGTCACTTACAATTATCTTCAGGTTTCCATGTAGATTTTGAATTATTTCCATAAAGACAGTAGCAACTGTACTTGCTTTAAATGGATGAGATAATGCACAAAAGTGTGCATACTTGGTAAGTCTTCAACTACCACCATGATGACACTCTTTCCTTCAGAATTAGGTAAACCTGTGATAAAATCCATTGAAATCTCCTCCCAACGCTGACTTGGAATGATAAAGGTTGTAGAAGACTCGGGGTCTTAATTGTCTCAACTTTATTTTGCTAGCAAACCAAACATTCCGCCAAAAACTTTTGAATATCATATTTAAGGCCATCCAAAAAAAATTCTTTCTTCACCCTATGGTAAGTTTTTAAAATCCTGAGTGTCCTCCTAAAGGAGAAGTGTGCAATTCCAAAAGAATATTTTGTTTTAGTTGGGAATTATTCCAAATATATAAGCGATCTTTGTACCATAAGGACTCATTTTCCAACTAAATGTATCAGATGTACTAGTATTTTGCTGCAACCTTTAATGAGTGTCCATACTTCGTCTTTCTTCCATTCATCCCTTGCTTCGGTTATCCAATCTGGTTGGATAATAGAAATGGCACAAAGCAATGCTTCCACCTCTTCATCCTTCCTTGAGAGTGCATCTGCAACAACATTTAGCTTCCCTTTTTTGTAGATGATTTCAAAGTCATAACCCAACATCTTTGTGACCCATTTTTGTTGCTCTTCTGAAGATAGTCTTTGTTCCAAAAAGTGTTTAAGACTATCATGATCAATTTTTACTTTGAAGTGTCTTCCCATTAGGCAAGGTCGCCATTTCTTTAGTGCATGTAGTATTGCCAACATTTCCTTCTCATAAATATATTTTTGTAAATACTTTCCTTTGATGGGACGACTTTCAAAATCAATGGGTCTTCCTTCTTGCATTAAAACAACACCTTCCACAATTAAGGTTTTTGTGAAATCTAGCATAGCTAAGACTGGTGCTAGGCACATTGCGTCTTTAAGATGTTCAAAGGCCTTAGTTACTTCAGGAGACCATGAAAATGCATCTTTATTCAATAATGTTATTAGAGGTGGTGCTATTCTCCCATAATTCTTAACAAACTTGCGATAATACCTTGTTAACCCGAGAAATCCATCAACTGCTTTATGGTTGTGGGGACTTTCCATTCCTTAATGGATTTAATTTTGTTAGGGTCTACCTTAACACCCTCGTGAGATACAATATGACTCAAATATTCCACCTCTTATACTCCAAAGAAACATTTGGATGTTTTTGCATATAATTGTTTCTCCTCCAATAGTTTGAGCACCCTGTCAACATGTTGAACATGATCCTTCCAAGACCTGTTGTAGATTAGTAAGTCATCAAAAAAATACTAGCACAAATTTTCTAAGGAAGGGTTTGAAAATTGAATTCATCAACCCTTGAAATGTATAAGGTGCATTGGTAAGGCCAAAAGGCATGACCAAAAATTCATAACAACCCTCATGAGTTCGAAATGTTGCTTTCGAAATATCTTCAGTCTTCATTCTAATTTGATGATATCCTGAACGAAGATCCAACTTGGTAAAATAAATTTCTCCATGTAATTCATCGGTCATGAGAATGGGAAATTTATCTTTTATAGTGAGCTTATTGAGCTCCCTATAATCCGGACACATGCGCTATGATCCATCCTTCTTGTGCACCAATACTACTGGAGTAGAGAAAGAACTTTGACTAGGTCGAATTATACCAGCCTCTAACATTTCTGCAATCATATGTTCAATTTTTCTCTTTTGTACATAGGGATATCTGTAAGGCCTGATGTTTGGGGGAACACTTATTGGAATCAAATGAATAGCATGATCATGATCACGAATAGGTGGGAGTCCTTTGGGAGTTTCAAACACCTTGGAATGATTGTCCAAAACATTTTGGAGATCGGGAGAAATATATGATTTTGATGTTGGAACTTCTAGTGAGCATAATTGTGCAATTACGCCTCGTTGTTCTTTCTTCAGAAGCTTTTTCATGACAATAGAGCTTATTATCTTTTCTGGCTTCCCTGCGATACCTCGTAAATCGATTTCCTTTCCTTCCGAAAAAAAATTCAAGAAAAGTTCTTGAAAATTAAAAGCTATTGTCCCCAAAGATTGTAACCATTGTACTCCTAGTACAACATCAACACCTACCATTGGAATGGAAAGCATTGGAGTATTCAATACATATTCCCGCATGGTTAGCTTGATATTATGGCATTTTCCAGAGCAATTTATAGTTCCTCCATTTTCAACCATCACTTGACATTCTGGTGTTGGGTATAGGAAACAATTCAATTCCTTGGCTACCTTACAATGAATAAAATTATGGGTACTACCCGAATCAATCAACATTATTACCTTTTTCTTCTTGATATGTCCTTCTATCTTGAGAGTTTAAGGAGTGGTAATTCCTGCCAATGCATTACACGATATGGTCAGATTCATTTTTTCTTCTTTTAGGGTTGGTTCTTGGTGTATATCCTCTTCTTTTGAAGTTTCTTGTTCATTTTATTCCTCCTCTTCACAATCTATGTAAAATAATTTCTTCTCAGCACACTTATGACCTTTAGTGTATTTTCTATCACAATTGTAGCAAAGCCCTTTTGCTCCTTTTTCTTCCAATTGTTGTGGGGTCAACCTTATAGGTTGTGGAAGTCTAGGAGGAGCAACACTTCTATCTTTCTAGATGTGAGTGGTAGGCTTCGTTGTCGCCATAAGTTTACATTCAATTATTTTTGCCAACCCTGCCTTCTCCAATAAATTAGGTTCCCAAACACAAACTTCATGTTGGATGTTATCCTTTAAAGTACCTATGAAGACATCAATCATGTGTTCCTATGGAATATTAGTTACCTTTATATTCAATTTTTGGAAGTCCTCAATGTGCTCCACCACTGAACCCTTTTGTTTGAGATTTATCAATTGGCTAAAGAAGGTGTTTCTCTTTGTATCCTCATAATGTGCTATCATTTCCTCCACTAAAAATTGACCAAGTGACAATTTTTTTACGGGAGAAAAGTCATCGATACCATACAAATGTATTTTCTTCTAAATGTAAAGTTGCAATGGGTACCTTTTGTGTGTTTTTCACATTATTGAGATCAAAATATCACTACATCAGGAGTATCCATGTTACGGGATCCTTGCCATCAAACTTCCACATATCCATCTTTGGAATATGGTGGTTCTTCAATCCAACATTAGAGTTTATGAAATCACGATTAACATTTATTTTGTTCTCATCATGAGTTTCCTCTACTATCTTTTTGCCCTTAGGAATCATTTCTTGTATTAACATTGTCATCAAACCTTCCATGTCTGATTTTAGATCATTCTTCATGTCTTCCATGTTGTTTTTCATTTTTTCATCGATCTTAGCTT
The DNA here is from genome assembly GCA_034641835.2 of Pinus albicaulis. Taxonomy (NCBI): domain Eukaryota; kingdom Viridiplantae; phylum Streptophyta; class Pinopsida; order Pinales; family Pinaceae; genus Pinus; species Pinus albicaulis. Next base: position 1,822,724,843 of record CM076580.1, read on the forward strand.
CCATGTCATCCATCTTAGCTTCCATGCCAGCTTCCATGCCATCCATCTTATCTTCCACGAATTTCTTCAAACCATCCATCTTAGATTCCACGCCTTTCTTCAAAACTTCCATTTCATTTTTTGTTGCTCTTTGCTAGAGCAAAATTTGGTGCATTTGCTCTTGTAATTTTGATATGTCATGTTGCGCTTCTTTCTGCTCATGAGTCATAGTTAAGCCTTTTGAAGGCTTAATGGGTGTTGAATTCTTTTTAGGTGGCATTTTAGAACCCAATACTAATATTTATGCTTGAATATTCCCTTGGAATCACTTCAAACTGATTTTTCACACAAGACTTATGCAATTTGAAAAAATAATACACACTTTTTTCTTGCTTTTGAGGAGCTCGATATTGACACTGAATTATCTCTGTGATTTCAGATCTTCAATATCTGAAATTCAGCCCCATAGTATCCCTCTGAATCTTCTTTCGAATGCCACAGGTTTGACCCGATTTGGATTCTTCAAGGAAAAGTTATGCCCAATCTCCCACAATGACCTAATTATGGACTGGTTTCTTAGAGCTAACTTGTACGACGTGCCACGTGAAATTGTTTCCTCCTTCGGCTCTGAAATTGCTACATAGTAAACTATAGTCCGTGTACTTGTGGCCAATTTTTACAGAATTCCATTCCAACTCTTAGAGAGAGAGTTATGATGATTTTCCCACGGCCAACTATTTGAGATGAAATTTGGGAGCCTGAAAAAACCCTAACTTCCACAGATCCTATCTCTGCAAATATTGCGAACCAAGATCTGAAATTTTTACAAGAATTTCCTCAGGATGTCGGCTTTGCTCTGTAAAAATTTCAGCTTTTGAACCTTTGTAGAAAAGAATTTATAGTGCAAATTCCAAGATGACCTGTTTTAGGTGAAATTTGGGAGCTTAAAAAAACCCTAACTTCCACAGATCATATCTCTGAAAATATTGCAAACCAAGATGTGACATTTTTACACGGTGTTTCTCCGAATTGCGGCTTTTCTCTGGAAAAATTTCAGCTTTTGAACCTTCGTAGAAAAATAGTTATAGCGAAAATTCCACGATGACCTGTTTGGAGCAGCAAAACCCTAGAATCAAAAGGCTATGATACCAAATGTTATGAAACCATCTCCAAAAATAGAAGAAAAGAGAGATCAACGCCTTAGAAATAAGCCAATTCGAGGGGGAAATCTCCTTTACATTACATAAATGAACAATTCTCGGATGATACAAATGACAAAACCTCCATCTATATATAGTAGCCCATGGGGCCACAATATAATCCTAACCAACCTAACAATAATAATGTAAGGGCACAATAATAACAATATTGGGGTTACAGGGGCACAACAATAACAATAATCGGGTTACACTAACAACAATAAGGGACTATACTAGTAATATAGGGACCTAATAACCACCCGGTCGCCCTTAAGATATAAGATAAAATAATAAGATAGATTGCACTATATACATTGCTCAACCATTGCTACTGTTGGTTAATTTAATTGTTTTCAAATTATTTCATTAATTGTCAACTAAGAATCGTATACTTATGAAGCGTATGTGCACCATATATGCTAGGATTCTCTCTATGGATCAATTAATTCTAAATATGAAATTAATATAAGTATGGAAAAATGTTTTAATGAAATTTATATGATAATTACACACATATTCTTTCAATTTATAGTTGCATCAAATCGTAATTAATTAACTGAATTGAAATCCATTACTTTGCAAAATTGAAAATCTATCTTAATTGTAGAATTCAAAATTTACTTCTACTTGCATAAAAGGAAATGCTAAAACTAAATTGCAAGAAAAAGAATCTAGTGCTACTTTGTAGAATTGAAAACACTACAACACTATTTTGTAGAATGGAACTTCTACACTAATTTCTAAGAAGGATTTTCTATACTAATTTCATAAATGGAAATTGCATAAAAAATGACTTAATTTCTAATTGCAGAAGAGAAATCAAATGAAAACTTGTAACTCTAAAGTGATTACTCGTGTGTGCAATTAACTCTAAAGAACACTTCTGTCATCATCTAAGAAATTAACTTTGAGTAATGAAATATTTAATTGCTAGAAAGAAAATGCATGTAAACATTAGATCTTTTTGGTATTTTCCTTTTATGATTAATTTGAAATCAAAACCACAATTGATCGAAATATGACTGCGATGAAACTAATAAGAAAATTCTTAAATAAACTACCACGCTATAAGAAAACTGGAAATGCAAAACATAAGAAAATAACCTTACAACTCGTCAGGGGGCCCTCCCATGAGCGTAGGCTTGCTATTAGTCAAAGAATTCCTTAGGCACACATTAAGAACAAAAAATTATATTAACTCGAAACAAAGTATCACAAGTCTTGAAAATAAATCATCGTAAGCTTAATAATCGAAATGTGTTTTTGTTCTCGCCTTACGACCTTTATACAAATTTCATTAAACAAATTCAATAGCTTTATGCCGAAACGAAATGAACTAATTTGACATCTACGAAATGGATTTAGTTTGAAACTCTATCTCCTTATGACTTGCTATGTTAAAGTTATGCAACAATGGTAAAATCCCACTTTGGAAAACTCACATGATGAAGATAATAATTTCAATAGATTCCTCTTTTCGAGAGGACCAAAATCAACCTAAAGATCACCTCATTTGGTCAAGCAGAAGTTGGTTTTTGAATTATGTACCCACTCATGTATATTGGATTAGGTCGGCCCTATGGACATGTACTAATGGATAGGTCGGCCTCAACATCAAGTGGACCCTCATGGAAGCCTACAAATAGAAGATACCTCAAGCTCATTTAGACACATTGATCAAGCTCTCTTCTCCTCTTCTATTTGTCTTGGCTCGCACAAGTCCGACAGAGGAAGCTCGCAAAAGGGTCTGAGACTACAGGGTTGAAGTTTGCATGAATCTAGGGTTTCTGGTTCTCAGATGTTGGCACAGAATTGGGACATTTCTTCCTTGGATGCAAGCGCAGAACGGTCTAGGGAGCATTCGGGGAGCCTTGGATGCATGCACAATATCTTGAAGGGAGCATCTAGGGCTTCTGAGGAAGATCTGGCATTTTGTTCCCTAGATGCACGCACAAAGTGACCTAGGGAGCGCCCGGGGAGCCTTGGATGCATGCATAATAGCATGAAGGTGTTGATTTATGGTAGCATCAGATGTGCTCTAGCCTTGTAACCTTGTATATAGGTTAAGACAAATTTATTCCATGATACCCATAAATGGTTTTGGAAAATTCCACTTAAAATAATTAATCGTTTTTAATGTTTTCCTAAGTCTAAACTTATGGAAACCGATTAATTAAAGGGTATTAATTAAACTAAGTGTGAATCTTCTAGATAAAGTCATGGATCACCTCCAAGTTAATCTTAGCCCTTGATTATGCTTTAATCTTGGTCGTTGAAGGGTCAACGGAAGAATATAAGAAGGAGGGTGAGGGGCCTATGGAAAACACAATTGAGCACATTGAGCATTTGGCATTTTTGAGCTTGTGGGAGAGACACAGCTTTTTGATCAAGATCGAATCACTAGGGTTGGGTTTGCTAAGTGATTTGATTCAGTGATCAGTTCCAGAGAGGGGCGGATGCAGTAACTGGTCAGGAGGACCAGGAGTACATTTCAGAGAGAGGCAACAGTGACGTAGAAAGAGGAAACACCGTTTTTTGAAGGGGTGACGCAATCCCTAAAGGGAATCACGCAAAAGTGACGCAGTGGCTTCCAGAGTTAGTCTGGAGATAGCTACAGGCTGGGGTTTCTGAGCCAAGGGGGTCAAAACTCAGTCTCAGATTAACTTGATCAGTTGCAGAGGAGAGGTGATGCAGTTCCTCAGCTTGTCCACGCAGGCTTACGTAGTTCCAGTGTAGGCAATCATGGAAAGGCAGAGAGGGGCTTCACCAGCGTTGTTTAAATCAACTGGGGACTTGCAAAGTGAGGTATATCTCATATTTTCACCTGTTGTCTAGATTTCTATGAAGGGTGAGCCGGATATTGGCACCCTAGTTGTACTCAAGATTATGCTGCTTAATAATACAAAACCCTCAGATCTGTTGCACCGGTTTTCCTGAGTTGGGTTTTTTCGGGGACTTAGTCCAAAAATAATTGTGTCAAATGTGGATGTTTTCCATTGTATTTTGTTCAGTTTGTTTCAGCGCTTAGATTTATTTCGCAGTATTATTTGTGTAGACTGCTTCTGTAATTACTTCATATTTCACTGTAATTAAATAATTATGAAAAATAATAGAAGTAATTTAGATTTGTTGCAGTAGGAATCCAGATCTAGGATTTTTCACATGGTATCAAAGCTTATTTAATATGAAGTGCAGGAGAAACAAGGGTGAACCAACAAATCAGTGTTGAAGAGACTGGGATCTTCGTTAGAAGCAACAGACTGTCTCAGGAATCACGTTGTCTAGGCGAGGAGGGCAATCCAACGTAGAAAAGACTCCCTCTGAGAGAGTTGATAGAGGGGTAAGTTTTTTCAGTTATAGAAGAGGCAGTGTAGCAGAACATCGTAGCTGAAGGACGCAATTACTGCACAACAGTAAGAGCTGGTGAATAAGCGTCAGAAAATTTCTGAAAAACACAGTTTGGGTATTTCTTGACCTCAGAGAGTTTCTCACTCAAAGAAGCTCATTTTTTCCCGTGCAGCAGCGGAAGTAATGACTTACTCCACAAGGAGTGTGTAAGTCTAACTGAGCATAGGGTTAGAGCAAGATATCGACAGTTGAGGAGATGGCCAAAAATGGATTGCATGACCAAGATAGATTGGAGGGTGCCTCCAACTATGTTATTTGGAAATCAAGGATTCAGATTCTCCTTGATGAGCATGATATAAAGGCCCTCATAGATAGCGCAGTTGCAGAACCTCTATATGCAGCACATCTGAGAGCATTCAAGAAGAATATGGAAAGAGCCAAGAAATTGATCCTAGATGGTGTGAAGGATCACATCGTACCTCACATAGCAGCAAAGAACACTACTAGAGAAATGTGGGTAGGGCTAGAAAAGTTATACCAAGGACCTTTCGAGCAGCAGAAGATGTATCTAGAGGAGAAGATGCATAATACTAGGATGAAGAAGGGAGAGCTTTTTGACTCCTTCCTGTCTATAATTCAGGATAATCGAGACCAGCTGTCAGCAATGGGATCAACACTCAAAGACTCAGAGCTAGTAAGGCTCACTCTGAACTATGTTTCATAAGACTATCAAGTCTTTGTCCAGAGTATTATGGGCAGAGAAAAGCTTCCAGGATAGGAAGTGATGTGGGCAACCTTGCAGCAAGAAGAGTTGAGGAGAGATCTCCTCAAAATCCATATTGAGGATGGCAATAGTAGTTCGAAAGTCAAGAAGGAGGAAGAAGATAACACAACCCTTGCATCCAAAGGGAAACAAAAGCAGAAGAAGAAATATATATCCAAGATCAAGTGCTTCAGGTGTGGGGAAATGGGACATTATGCCACACGATGTCCTCTTAAGAAAAATGATAAAGAGGAGAAGCAAGATCCTCAAGCAAGAGCTGCCAAGATTGAGGCAGAAGGAGATTGTTCTATGTTAGCTCAAATTCCGAAAGGAGAGAAGTGGGCTGACTTGGAGTTGTAGATCCAGAATCTACAAATGGCAAGATCCTTGAGTATTTCTGAACACTTGGATCACATGCGAGCTACGGCAGCCTTAAGACAGTATCAGGATGGATAGTTGCAGCGAAAGATGAGAAGAAAATGTAAATCTAGCAGTACTAGAACCTGATCAACGCAGAGAGGAAGCAACAACATCAGCAGTTGAGCAGTAGCAGCGCAGTGCAGAGCAACAACAACATAGTATTTTCAGAGAGCTAGTGCAGAAGTTAGCAACAGTCAGTCTTATTTTTCAAATGCAGTTTTACTTGTCCAATTTTGGATGTTTTTCTGTTGCTATTAGCAGTAGTGCAACAAAAGTAGTTGTTGAGCAGCAACAGATGAGTAGCAATAGCGCAATGCACAGTGGTGTAGTGCAGTGCAGAGCAGTGCTCACGCAGTGCAACAACATGGTTGCAGAATTTAGAGGGAGTTGTAGTGTAGTGGCAGATGGCATCAGTATGCAGAGTCAGCAGCAATACAAATGCAACATTATTTCTTTTGTGCAGTGTTGGTGAGTAGCATCAACAGCACAACAGTAGATGTTCCAAAATTCAAAACAACAACACATTGAGTTGTCTTGCTAGAGCACTTTCCTCACTAAGAGGGAGTGTTGATTTATGGTAGCATCGGATGTGCTCTAGCCTTGTAACCTTGTATATAGGATAAGACACATGTATTCCATAATACCCAAAAATGGTTTTTGAAAATTCCACTTAGAGATGGTTTAATTAAAATAATTAATCATTTTTAATGTTTTCCTAAGTCTAAACTTAGGGAAACTGTTTAATTAAAGGGTATTAATTAAACTAAGTGTGAAACTTCAAGATAAAGTCATGGATCGCCTCCAAGTTAATCTTAGCCCTTGATTATGTTTTAATATTAGCCGTTGAAGGGTCAACGTAAGAATATAAGAAGGAGGGTGAGGGGCCTGTGGAAAACACAATTGAGCACATTGAGCAATTGGAAATTTTGAGCTTGTGGGAGAGACAACTTTTTGATCAAGATCAAATCACTAGGGTTGGGTTTGCTAAGTGATTAGTTATAGAGAGGGGAAGATGCAGTAACTGGTCAGGATAACCATGAGTACATTTCAGAGAGAGGCGGCAGTGACGCAGAGAGAGGCAACACAATTTTTTGAAGGGGTGACGCAGTCCCTAAAGGGAATCACACAGAAGTGACGTAGTGGCTTGCAGAGTCAGTCCAGAGATAACTAGAGGTTGGGATTTCTGAGCCAGGAGGGCCAAAAATCAGTCTCAGATAAGCTTGATCAGTTTCAGAGGAGAGGTGACGTAGTTCCTCAGCTTGCCCATGCAGGTTTACGTAGTTCCAGCGTAGGAAATCACGCAAAGGCAGAGAGGGGATTCACTAGTGCTGTTAGATCAACTGGGGACTTGCAGAGTGAGGTATACCTCATATTTTCACATGTTGTCTAGATTTCTTTGAAGGGTGAGTTGAATGTTGGCACCCTAGTTGTTCTCAAGATTTTTCTGCTTAATAATACAAAAACCTTAGATTTGCTGCACCAGTGTTCCCGAGTTGGGTTTTTCCGGGGACTTAGTCCAAAAATAATTGTGTCAAATGTGGATGTTTTTCATTGTATTTTGTTCAGCTTGTTTCAACACTTATATTTATTCTACAGTATTATTTGTGTAGGCTGCTTTAGTAATTACTTCGATATTTCACTGTAATGAAATAATTATGAAAAATAATAGGAGAAGTAATTCAGATTTATTGCAATAGGAATCTAGATCTAGGAATTTTCACAGAAGGGTGTGTCCAAGGGTTTTAGGCAGAACAAAGTATATTTGTGTGACAACTGCATTATTGTTAACTAGTTGATTAACTAGTTAAGTAATTTTATTGTTTTGTTAATAAAAACTGAGACAATTAATGTTATTTAAAAAAAAAAACTATTATGAGAAATAACTAGATAAGGAAAGTAAAAAGCTGATGGTAAAATGTTTCCAAGAACTGAAAAGAGGTTGGGGAACAGTTGGAAAACAGTTTCCTACTCCTCTAAGGATAAATGACTGATCCCAAGGAGGGGTAAGGGTTCTGTATTTTTTGAAAAAGGAAAGAGTGAGAGATTCTTGAGCTCGTTGTAGCCAGTGGAATTAAACTAATAAATTTCCTGAAACTTTTGGTACTGACTGGACTGGGTGTCCTGAGGTCACAGCAGAAAGAAAATTCCATTGTTAACCCGTACCATTCAGTTTGGAGCACGAGGGCAAGGAGGACGTAATTGCCTCACTTGATGGTTGGGAGGACCATAGATGAATCATTTAGTAAATTCATATAATTATACATGCAGAGGTATAACTGATAGTTTATGTGAATTATACTTGTTAAAATATTGTTATCAGAATGGTATGTACAATAGTGCAAAAGATTCTGTATTTTCAATTGATTAATGTTAGTAATTTTATATTTCATTGTTAGAAAAGAATTACTTCCAGAGCTAAATGCTGTGATTTTTCCTAGAAGTACTGTTATGAAAGAATGATGGATTCTGGAAAACGTTTAGCAGTATTTAATGAAATAGGAAATAATTACTAGAAACAAAAAAGAAAGTGAAGATTTGCACAAAATTTTAGATTGTATTTTCTCTTCAAAGAAATTCGACCTACCAAGTAGAATCAAATTAATCTTAAGGGAAAGAGTACTGTAAGCTACAGAAAGAAAACGTATGTTTTACAAACCCTTATTATTTCACAGATATTTTATACTATGTTAATAATACTTGCTATTGAATGGGAAAGATAAAGAGTATTGATTACAATCATTTCAAAGTTGTAAGAATATCATTTTCAACTGTATAACTGTAGAAATCAATTATGACAGCAGTAGATTGTCAGGTAAGGGTTAGGGTAAAGATCCTAGTCCCAAAACCTAGTTGGCTTTCAGGTATAAAATTAGAAATACTCGGATAGTGGGAAAATGCTGGTCCGGTCACCTGAAAGAATCAAATGTAAAAATTTATACACTATTCACATACATGAATATATTAAGAAGAATCATTCTATGCAGGTAATAGCAGTGTAAAGCTAAGTTTTAACCAAATAAAGCTTGCATGAGAAATTCCTTAAACATAAACAATAGCAAACAGCAGAGGAAACAATTCTTCTTCGGCATTGAAATCAAAATAGTAAACCTAGTAAATGCATCGAAACCATGGTTTGGATAGACATAGCAAGAAATGCGCAAGATGGAAAAATTCCAAGATTTTGTACATAAAATTATATAAAATGAAGTTATAGTTATAGAAAGAAGAAAACAATGCTATAACTTATCAGTTCCATCAATTTTAATTATATTGGGAAAAACCTAGAATGTTCAAACTGTGATAATCGATCCAAACTAAAATCTTTAAAAAATAAAAACCGTTTAAAAATTATAGGGTTTCCAAAGTGGAATGCTCCGTCTAAACTCCCTAAATATATTACAGTAATTTTCCTGTGAGGAACAGTAAGTCCTGAAAATAAATTTAAAAGCTTCCAAGACCATAAATCAAGAAAATTTGTATGTATAGATCATCTTAAAGGACATTCATGCAAAACAGCAAACCCTTCGAAGCATACTTGGAGAAATCCTGAGCGGGGTAAGTAGAAGCGGAATCTTGCCAACTGAGGTTCTCCATAGAAGAAAATGCTACGAAAACTTTGAAAAATTACCTGCCAAATGAAACAGATAAGCGAAATGAGTACGTCTGGAAAGACATTTTGCGATGATGATAGATTGAATTCAATAAAGATGTAAACCCCTAATTCGAAAATCACCTGAGGAGAGCGTCTAAGGAAATATGGGTGTCGTTTTTCTCGTAGCCCTGTTTCACAGAGAGTTAATGGAATAAGAGGATCATTTTCGACTTCTCAGTTTGCCCCATAAGTTATTTAAACATAAAGGCAAGTAGATGGCTTCAATAATATAAGTAATACAACGAAGAAGTTTAATAACCTGAAGGCATAGATAAATTGGGGACCGAAAGAAAGAGAACTTAGAAAAATCTTCTATGGTAGGCCAATTTATAAAGATGTGAATTACCTCCATATCCGAGCTGGGCTCGGTGTTGCCATGGGCAACCATAACTTCCACTGTAACAGAGTTCCGGGCACAGTGGCTGTAGAACCCTGGTGAACCATCACATCGCACAGAAGAGAATAACACGAAGAACAAAGCCAATGCGTAGATCTAGGGCTTGGCGGGATTACCTAGGCCAGGTTCCTGCCTCAGCCCAAAGTCATCGAACAAATAAAATCAATCAACGGCGTGGATCAAGTTTTGATACATTGTGATCTCCATATACTGTGTATACCGCACAAGTGTCACAGAGAAATCCGGATGGAAATCGATATATATAAATGCACCAGTACAATACAACTGTGTCCTCATTAAAAACGGGTTGACAAGTTTAGCGGAGGTGTAATAAATTTATAGTGGTATGCTAATAGAAATCCGATAGTTACATTTTAATTTAAATGTATGGATTATTGAAATCGAAAGTTTAATATGTTACAGAACGAATAGCATTAATACAATTGTTATATAAGATTTACATTCAATCCTTATCCAAGTAGAAGATTTATATTGCATAGAATTATATATTTATTCTGTGATAAAGTATAAGAAGATTAATTTTTTTTTTTAATGAATTTTGAGTATATGTGACAAGTGGTATCAGAGCAGTGTTCATACGTTGGGACCCTAAGGGTCAATTAACAATGAAGTTGTGTGTAAATGATGCACAGAGAAATAATTTAGTAATCTAGCAGGAACATCATGAGAAGAGGAACCCCGCAACAACCCCCTCAAGACACCGGGGAACCCTAAGTACAACCAGTGATGAACCCAGATATGTGGGTCCAGCTAAGTGTCGAACAGCAGCAAAAAACTAGTAGTTTGTTAGAAGAACAACAACACCAAACTAGTTTCCTGTTAAATATTGTTCAACAACTGCAGGAGGAAATGGTGTGCATTCGAAAAGATAATGAGCAATTATTGCAAGACCAGGAAAAGATGTTAAAAATCCTGTCAAATAAACAAGACCAGGAGGTGGAACATCCCGATACTAATAGAATTGTGCAAGAAGAAAATGAGCAACAAACAAGAAATAACACTACAGAAAGGGTGGAAAGGAGCCCCTCTCAGCAAAGTAAGAATAAAATTTTTAATGAGGCAGAATCTGGCAACTTGTCAGATCTGCAAGAAGTCAAGAGGCAGAAAGTAGAACTTCACGGAGAATTTCGTAAAATAAAACCACCAACATTTGATAGTGAGGCTGAGGAGGTGGTAGAGGCATGGTTAATAAATATGAATAAGTATTTTCAGGTTTATGAATATAACAACAATCTGAAGGCCAGATTAGAAATATATCAGCTAAGAGAGAAAGCCACTCTGTGGTGGGAGGAATTGAAGAATGTACGTAGTATTGAAGAACAAGACGTCACCTGGGAATCATTCCAGTAATACTTTAAGGACAAGTACCTGACTGAAAGATTTTATGATGAAAAAGCTAAAGAATTTCATGATCTAAAGCTGGGATAGATGACCATGGATGATTATATTACTAAGTTTACCTCCCTATTACGCTATGTTCCATATCTTCGAGAGGAGAAGGCTAAGCTGCAGATATTTCTGAGTAGCTTGCCAACACACATGAAAGAGAGAATAGAATTTGTAAATCCTCGGACTATGGATGAGGCCATTCGTAAAGCACGAATGTGCTATCAACAATCCAAGGAAAAATGGGAGGTTGGAAAGACTTGGCAGCCAAATAAAGGACAAAAAAGTAATTCGAATTTCAAGGGTGCCAAAAGCGGCAACTTTAAGAATTCTGCACGAAATCTTGGCAGCAAATAGTTTGGCAGAAATCATCAGAGGACTAGATGGCTAGCAGACGAAAAGCCTACAGAAGCATCCAACAAGCCTAAGCAAGGGCAGGTTACCAAACCACCTTTACAATGTTGGGGGTGTGGTGAAGCACATTACTACAAAAACTGCCCACAGGGAACAAGAAATGATGCTATAGAAAAATTGCAGGAAGATTCCACTGTGGGTGATGTAGCACGAAACATTCCCCGTATTAATGCGGCATTGGAGGACAGGCAAGCAGATTATCAGCCCACGATGATTGAGCTGGAAGGTAAAATACTAACTCAGTCTGTTTCTATTTTAGTAGATCCAGGCGCAAGTTTGAGCTATAAGTCCCAGGGTGGTAGAGTTGTGTAAATTGAAAGATCAGAAATTTAAAAATTCTTGGCTAGTATAGCTAGCCACTGGGGAAAAGCATAAAGTGACTGCTAAAATTCCGAACTGTATATTAGAAATTTCAAATCAACAATTACAAGTAGATCTGAATGTTTTTCCATTAGGATCCTATGATGTTTTGTTAGGTATGGATTGGCTAGAAAAGCATTGGACCCTAGTGGATTGTAAGGAAAAAGTTATTTATTACAGAATGCATGATGGAACCCGGAAGGAAATTCAAGGAATTAGAAAACCATTACAGTTATGCCCAATAACAACATCCCAAATGAGTAAATGTATAAGGAAGGGGTGCCAGATATATGCTATTCAGGTGGGATATGCAGACTCTAAGGAGAAGTCACATACAATGGAAACTATACTAGTGGTGCAAGAATTTCTAGATGTTTTTCCAGAAGATATTCCTAGATTACCACCAAGAAGAGACATTGACTTTACTATAGAGTTAATGCCTGGAGCTTCTCCCGTATCAAGGGCTCCTTATAGAATGAGTGTGCCGGAATTAATAGAGTTGAAGATGCAGTTACAGGAACTGCTGGATAAGGGGTACATTCGCCCAAGTGTGTCACCTTGGCGAGCTCCAGTTCTGTTCGTGAAAAAGAAAGACGGGACCATGTGTATGTGCATGGATTACAAGCAACTCAACAAATTAACCGTCAAGAATAAATACCTTTTACCAAGGATTGATGATCTATTTGATCAAGTAAAAGGAGCCACAGTGTTTTCCAAGATAGATTTGAGATCGGGGTATCACCAGATTCGAATTAAGGAGGAACACATTTGCAAGATAACATTTCGTACAAGGTATGGTCACTACGAATTTGTGGTGTTACCCTTTGGGTTAACAAATGCACCAGCAACATTTACGAGACTAATGCATGGGGTCTTCCATCCCTTCCTGGATAACTTTGTACTTATTTTTATAGATGATATCTTGATCTATTCTAAAAACCAGGAAGAGCATAGAGAACATTTGAGGATTGTGCTAGAAATGCTAAGAAAACACCAGTTGTACGCAAAGTTCAACAAGTGTGATTTCTTTAAAACAGAAATCCAGTATTTAGGACACGTTATTTCCGCTGATGGAATTGTAGTTGATCCCGAAAATATCAAAACAATTATGGAATGGCGGGTACCCCAGAACATGGCAGATATTAGATCCTTTATGGGGCTAGCTAGGTACTACCGAAGATTTATTGAAGGTTTTTCTAGAATTTCTTTTCCTATTTCTTCCTTGCAGAAGAAAGGAAAAGTTTTCAAATGGACTACGGAATGTCAAAACAGTTTTGAAAAAATGAAACAACTCTTGACTACTGCTCCTGTGTTAAGGGTAGTTGACCCCAGCAAAGAATTCGAAGTATGTACGAACGCAGGTAAAGAAGGTGTTGGGGAAGTCTTGTCTCAGGAAGGCAAGGTGATAGCATATGAATCTAGAAAGTTGAAGGATCATAAGCAAAGATATTCCACATATGATTTGGAATTGACAACAGTAGTTCATGCACTCCGGGTATGGAGACACTACTTGCTGGGCAAAAAGTTTGTGTTAAAAACATATAATAGCAGCGTGACGAGTTACTTCAAGAAAGCAGATTTGAACTCAAGACAAGCAAGATGGAATGCCTTCCTAAGTGAGTTTGACATGGATATTCAACATGTCAAAGGAAAAGAAAATCGAGTAGCTGATGCATTAAGTAGAAAATTACATGGTATATATGAGCTATATTACAACTAGCTGGAAAATAGATTTTCAGAGCAAGTAAAGAAAGAAGCACAAAAAGATCCTGAGTAACAGTTTTTGTGGCAACAAATGGAAGAAAGCAGAAAGCATGGAGGCACATCTGAGTATGGAATAAATGAAGATCAAATGTTAACCTTCAAAGGTAAAGTATATGTGCCTAACCGGTTGGACCTGAAAGAGTTGATAATGAATGAATATCATCGCAGCAATTATGCAGGTCATCCGGGTTACCAGAAAATTTTGACCGCAATTAGAAAGGTATTTTTCTGGCCTGGTATGCAGAAAAACATTGCTGAATATCTAAGTAAGTGTTTGGAATGTTAGCAGGTGAACAACATCCTGCAGGATTGTTGCAGCCCATACCCATACCCGAATGGAAGTGGGAGGTCATATCCCTAGACTTCATCATAGGCTTACCGCGAACAAAAAGACAAAATGATTCCATAATGGTGGTGGTGGATAGATTGAGTAAATCTGCACATTTTATACCAGTCCAGTCTACTTACAAGACTGTACAAATAACCGACATTTTTATGAAGGAAATTTTTAGGCTACATGGAATTCCAAAGACTGTCATTTCAGATCGAGATGTTAAGTTTACGTCTGCATTTTGGAAAACCTTGTTCTCGGGATTGGGAACGCAGATAAATTTTAGCACCACTTATCACCCCCAGACCGACGGTCAAACGGAGCGGGTGAATCAAGCACTGGAAGACATGTTGCGCACGTATGTGATGCAACAACCATCTAAATGGGAAGAGTACCTGCACCTTGTTGATTTTTCTTACAACAATGGGTATCAGGAATCTCTAAAAATGAGTCCTTTCGAGGTCTTGTATGGGAGGCAGTGTCGCACGCCCATAAATTGGAGCAGCCCCAAGACAAAACTAATGTTGGGACTCGAAATGCTTGCTTAGATGGAAAAAGAGGTGAGGAAAATAAGACAAAATCTGAAGGCTGCACAAGATCGTCTGAAGATCTATGCATATAAGAAAAGGTCCTATCGAGAGTTCGCAGTAGGAGACCATGTGTACGTAAGGATCAAGCCAAAAATGAGTACCTTGTAGTGGGCCTCTTGTGCCAAATTGGCTCCCAGATTTTGTGGACCCTTTGAAATTTTGGAGAGGGTAGGACCTGTAGCCTATCGGCTAGCATTACCCAGCCATATCCGAGTACACAATGTATTTCATGTATCCCTGTTTAAGCGTTATGTACATGATTCAAAGCATGTAATTCATTGGAAACATATAGAGGTAGGATGGTAATGCAATCCTAACTTGTAAAGTGATTTCCTTTGTGAGAAATTGACCAGAAAATTGTTTATTGTTGCAGGTAGAGCCGGACGGAGAATTCCTAGTCCAGTCGCAATGCATACTTGACCAAAGGGAAATCATGCTCCGAAAGCGAGTTATCACCCAAGTGAAAGTGCAATGGAAGCACTTCAGCCCGAATGAAGTTACTTGGGAGGATGAAGGGTTCATATGGAAGGCTTACCTAGAACTCTTTTCAGAGCTAGAGTGAAACACCGAGGATGGTGTTACTTCCAAGGGGGGAAGTTGTGACAGCTACATTATTGTTAACTAGTTAAGTAATTTTATTGTTTGTTAATAAAAAACTGAGACAATTAATGTTATTTAAAAAAAAAAAAAAATTGTTATGAGAAATAACTGGATAAGGAAAGTAAAAAGTTGATGGTAAAATGTTTCCAAGAACTGAAAAGAGGTTGGGGAACAGTTGGAAAACAGTTACCTACTCCTCTAAGGATAAAGGACTGATCCCAGGGAGGGGTAGGGGTTCTATATTTTTTGAAAAAGGAAAGAGTGAGAGATTCTTGAGCTGGTTGTAGCTAGTGGAATTACACTCAGAAATTTCCTGAAACTTTTGGTAGTGACTGGACTGGGTGTCCTGAGGTCACAACAGAAAGAAAATTCCACAGTTAACCCGTACCATTCAGTTTGGAGCACGGGGGCAAGGAGAACGTAATTGCCTCACTTGATGGTTGGAAGGACCACAACTGAATCATTTATTAAATTCAGATAAGTATACATGGAGAACTATAACTAATAGTTTATGTGACTTATACTTGTTAAAAAACTGTTATCAGAATGGTATGTATAATAGTGCAAAAGATTCTGTATTTTTAATTGATTAATGTTAGTAATTTTATATTTCACTGTTAGAAAAGAATTACTTCCAGAGCTAAATGTTGTGATTTTTCCTAGAAGTATTGTTATGAAAGAATGATGGATTCTGGAAAACGTTTAGCATTATTTAATGAAATAGGAAATAATTACCAGAAAAAAAAAAAAAAAGTGAAGCTGTGCACAAAATTTTAGATTGTATTTTCTCTTCAAAGAAATTCGACCCACCAAGTAGAATCAAATTAATCTTAAGGGAAAGAGTACTATAAGCTACAGAAAGAAAACGTATGTTGTACAAACCCTTATTATTTCACAGATATTTTATACTATGTCAATAATACTTGCTATTGAATGGGAAAGATAAAGAGTATTGATTACAATCATTTCAAAGCTATAAGAATATCATTGTCAACTATATAACTGTAGAAATCAATTATGATAACAGTGGACTGTCAGGTAAGGGTTAGGGTAAAGTTCCCAGTCCCAAAACCTAGTTGTCTTTCAGGTATAAAATTAGAAATACTCGGACAGTGGGAAAATGGTGGTCCGCTCACCTGAAAGAATCAAATGTAAAAATTTATACAGTATTCACATACAGGAATATATTAAGAAGAATCATTCTATGCAGCGTAAAGCTAAGTTTTAACCAAATAAAGCTTGCATGAGAAATTCCTTAAACATAAACAATAACAAACAGCTGAGGAAACAATTCTTCTTCGGCATTGAAATTAGAATAGTAAACCCAGTAAATGCATCGAAACCATGGTCTGGATAGACATAGCAAGAAATGTGCAAGACGGAAAAATTCCAAGATTTTGTACATAAAATTATATAAAACGAAGTTATAGTTATAGAAAGAAGAAAACAATGCTATAACTCATCAGTTCCATCAATTTTAATTATATTGGGAAAAACCCAGAATGTTCAAACTGTGATAATCGATCCGAAATAAAATCTTTAAAAAACAAAAACTCTTTAAAAATTGCAGGGTTTCCAAAGTGGAATGCTCCATCTAAACTCCCTAAATATATTACAGTAATGTTCCCGTGAAGAACAGTAAGTCGCGAAAATAAATTTCAAAGCTTCCAAGACCAGAAATCAAGACAATTCATATGTATAGATCATCTTAAAGGCCGTTTGTGCAAAACGACAAACCCTTCGAAGCATACCTGAGAAATCCTGAGTAGGGAAAGTAGAAGCAGAATCTTGCCAACTGAGGTTCTCCATAGAAGAAATTGCTACAAAAACTTTGAAACACTACCTGCCAAATGAAACAGATAAGCAAAATGAGTACGTCTAGAAAGACATTTTGTGATGATGATAGATTGAATTCAATAAAAATGTAAACCCCTAATTCGAAAATCACCTGAGGAGAGCGTCTAAGGAAATATGGGTGTCATTTTTCCCGTAGCCCTGCTTCACAGAGAGTTAATGGAATAAGAGGATCATTTTCAACTTCTCAGTTTTCCCCATAAGTTATTTAAACATAAAGGCGAGCAGATGGCTTCAATAATATAAGTAATACAGCGAAGAAGTTTAATAACCTTAAGGCATAGATAAATTGAGGACCGGATGAAAGAGAACTTAGAAAAATCTTCCATGGCAGGTCGGTTTATAAAGATGTGAATTACCTCCATATCCAAGCTGGGCTCGACATTGCCATGGGCAACCATAACTTCCACTGTAACAGAGTTACAGGCACAGTGGCTGTAGAACCCCGGTGAACCAGTACATCACACAGAAGAGAATAACATGAAGAACAAAGCCAATGCGTAGATCTAGGGATTGGCAAGATTGCCTAGGCCAGGTCCCTGCCTCAGCCCAAAGTCATCGAACAAATAAAATCAATCAACGACGTGGATCAAGTTTTGATACATCGTGATCTCCATATACTGTGTATACTGCACGTGTCACAGAGAAATCCGGTTGGAAATCGATATATATAAATGCACCAATACAATACAGTTGTGTCCTCATTAAAAACGAGTTGACAAGTTTAGCGGAGGTGTAATAAATTTATAGTGGTATGCTAATAGAAATCTGATAGTTACATTTTAATTTAAATGTATGGATTATTGAAATCAAAAGTTTAATATGTTACAAAACGAATAACATTAATACAATTTTTATATAAGATTTACATTCAATCCTTATCCAAGTAGAAGATTTATATTGCATAGAATTATATATTTATTCTGTGATAAAGTATAAGAAGGTTAATTTTTTTTAATGAAGTTTGAGTATATGTGACAATTTGTCCCTAGACGCATGCATAGGGTTCTCCAGGGAGTGTCCAGGATTGCGATAAACACTCGCACATCTCATCCTCCATGCGTCCGTGAGTGAAAGATGAAAACTTCACTATTCTGAAGATTCCGCTGAGTGACATTAGTGTTGAGCAGTAGGCTACCGACTATGATAATATATTACAATCATCCGAATCAGGGTTTTGATGTTTAGATGCATTTTCATGGATATTCTAGTTGTTGTGAAGATATGGATCATCGTACTCTCTTTTATTGAATCATTTGATGACAATATATTAGAAGAATAATTTGAAAGGGTTTTCCCCATAGTGGGTTTTTCCTGGTCTCCGACCAATCCTAGTGTCTCTATGTGTGCATGTTTTTCTTCTCATGTTCCTTCATGTTCAGCGGCATTGATGATGATGTTATTGTTCCTTCTACATAGTTGCATATGCTGATGAATAATGATGTTAATCTGAATAGTGTTATGATGCTATGGGGTGAACTTAATGTGTTAATGATGAAATGCAATTATCAAAGCAAAGAACAATATACCCCTTTGAAAAATTAACATGGTATCAGAGCTAGGTTGAAGAAAATCCATGGAGATCACCCCCATGGAGACACTTTTGATGGAAGCAAGAAGAGGATGGTGGAGACCTAAAATAATTCTAGGGTATGAAGGAAACCCTAGGTAGTTAGTGCATAAGGATTTGATGGTTATGGTTTGAGAGAAACCTTGTTTTATGTCAAAGACTTGAGATATGATATATCAAACCATAGCTTGGTCAAAGTCAAGATGTTCAAGCACTTATGACAGATTTGATGAAGCCCGAGAGGATATAGTCTCTAGTAGGCTTGGTTGTTGATAGAGTTGATTGAAGGCAACATTGGTATGTGGACAATGGAAATTGAAGGCTCTTGAAGGTTGGAGAGGATCATATCTCATTGAAGATAAGTATTCCTTGACTTTATGATGTTTCTTTACTCTTGTTTAGACTTATGGATTTGACTATTATGATTATTGTTTTTTATCATTGCCTATACTTACTGCATATATATTTGAGTACTTGGATGTTTCTAACCTCCTTGATGAGATGTGATAAGGGGATCTTTTTTGAGGATCATTTGAAATGCAGGAAAGATGGCTAGAGCTGGAAAAGGTAAAGAGGCACTTGATGAAAAGGTGACAAACACTACAAGCTTCCTTTGTGAAGGTGCACATGTATTTTAATACTACAAAAAATCACACCATAAGCCATGGTTGCCACAATAAAATCTTGAACATCAAACATATCCAATAAAATGATAACACATGTATATATATTTTCTCATGAATGAACCTTGGCGTCCATGGCAATTACCTCTTATTATTATATTATTCTCTAAATATCTAGTAGGCCTATTTATTACCCACCAACTACTAAGTGGGCATATTTCATGATTATGGCCACATTATATTAATAATCTACTTCGGGTACTCTCTTAATACTCCATATTATCCTCCCTTGATACATTACAAACACTCCTCGTTTGCTTCTTTCATGGTGTTCATCACTCTCACTGCTTCCCAAGTATCTTGATATGAGAATAAGTAGAAAAAATTGGGAGGGGTAACCTAGATCAGAGGCTTTGTGAGGACATCATAGAGAGTGGAAGTATGGGAGAATAAGGTGTTGGGGTTAAGGTTGGGGTGAGGGAAGTGGAAGGGACAGAGGGTATGTTATAAGGTTTTGAGAGAATTGTTAAGGGTTGCTTACACTTCATGTCTCCTTGTGAGAGGAGAATTGATCTATATTTCCTTAGTAGATTGTTTATTCACCATCCTAAGATTGTAAACAAGGTGGTTGTTGGTTTATTCTTGAATGTTGCAAAAGTTTCAAGATGTTCATATTTTTCTGTGCATATTTATTCTATTGATAAGAATTTGGAGTTGAGACTTTGTGCCCAATATTATTGGGTTATAGTGCATTTAATGTACAACACTCAGTCTCTTTGAGTTAGCTGTTTAATTTGCTGCACCATAAAATAGTGAATGTATATAAATTCAAACTCATCACAATTGCACCATAATTGCACTTATTACTTTCATATTGAAGGTTCCTTAGGAAGTATATATAATATCTTTGCAGTGTTTTTCTTGTAGAACCACTTGAGTAGTAGTTGTTTAGATTGTGTCTAGAAAGTTGTACCAATCAAACAAGGTATCATCTAATCTTGGAAATGAAATTCTTCTATAAGAGTCTCTTTTCATGTCGATGAAATAGATTTTCAATATAACGAATCAAAATTCAAAATTGTGTTCTTTTCCCACCGAAAATTGGTCTGGCGATGAACAATATCTTTTAAACTGAAAGAAATGGATGACTGCAAGATTTTGATAAAAGATATCAACACTTTATGAAAAATAGAATTTTCTTCAATTGCTCCTTCGATCATCCAAAAAAAGGTTCATCTATGTAGGTGTCTCAGATAAAATATCCTAATAGTATGCAATGCATCTTGCCTTACATAGAGGGCACTGCAAAATCACAATTACCTAAATAGACAAAACTATAGCATTATGACTTTGGAGTCTGGATATGTGAATTACATAGGTCATGTAGCCTTTTCAAGTCAATACTTCTGGTCTTATATTGGATATAATTAATGGATTTTTTTTGTTTGATTTTATGTTTTATTGTTTCCTAGAAATATATGAGAGTTTGCATCTATCACATAATTAATTTCTTGAGTAGAATAATACTACTCAATGCAATAATCAAGGAAAAAACTACGATTATGGTATAAAAGAAGATATCCTCGTTGTGCTTCTTAGCTTTGATTTCACTGAAGGGAGTTTCCGTCCACAGGAGATCATGTGCAGTTCTGAAAACAACAAAATCAATCTTAACAATTAGCTTAACTAATACACAATAACAACCTAGAAAAATGCACTTGATGATTCGTTGCTTGAATATAAAGAAGACAGACTTAGCTTTCATAGAAATAGGCAATACATATGCTATTCTATGTCATATTTTAAGCAGTTGAGCAAGATAGTTAATTTTTTCAATGATAAAAAGGAAAATATGCTTCTTCCATCCGATACAACAGCCTCTACATATTTAATATGCTTCCAGCTGAATAATAGCATGTTTAAACTATTTTGTAGAGCATCAGATTCATTTTTATGGATTTCACTCATCTACAAGGTAAGGCCTCAATTGTTTGAAAGAAATAAATTATGTTAATGTCCAAAAATGACCAAATTAATGTTTCTTTTATATGAAAGAAGAAAAGATCTTCAATGCTATTCTTGGAAATTACCCTGGTGTTAGTTTGTTATTCTCAATAAAATAATGAGAAATTAAAAACCATTTTTCATACTTACTTTGATCACAAGCTCTTGAAAGGCTTTTGCGGTTAAATTTCTACGAGGAAGTATTATCCTGGTGTTAGTTTGTTATTCTCAATCAAATAAAATGAGACATTAATAACCGTTTTTCATACTTACTTTGGTCACATGCCCTTGAAAGCCTTTTCGGTTAAATATCTAATAGGAAGTATGCAACATTGAAGTCGAACCAAAATTTTCTAGGAACGCATTTTAAGCTGGCTTTGAATTATTATAAGTGCTACTTGCAGAGATGTTTTCAGTTCGTGAAAAGGAATTGTAAGGGATCCTTTGACTGTAGAAAACAGCGACCGATAAACCTATGAAAGAGAAGCATTGCTAAAAAAAATTATCTGGAAAAAAAAGGAAGATAAACAATGGCACACATACACAATACACAAGATTTACTTAAAAAGCCTTAACTAGGAAAACTAGCGAACTTAGCGCTGCACCTTTTTTTCTTTGTATTACCAAAACAGTTCATAATACAATATATCAGTCAACCCTAATCTGCCAAGTAATATTAGATTACGGCAGGCCTTAAATTATGGGCAAAAACGTTGTGGGATGCAAAGTCTTTCTGTATACAAAGAATCCAACACATCCAACATTGGGGGCAGGGTCTTTAAGCAAAGTTCCTGAGCAATTTCTCGGTTTCAAGTAAACATCGATGAACTGAATACAAATTCATTGCTTTGGGTTTTGTTCAGATCATGCAATAGCTGAAACTTGTGTTCAAAATTCTTGTAAATTTCCATAACACAATATATAGGATTATCTCAAGTATTCTGTAAGTTGTGTGATTTTAGCCATGTCGCATGCCAAAATTTGTGTGACAGCTATGAAAAGACACAAATACCAGTGTATCATATAGTCCTTGCGTGCAACTTAGTAGTGGTTTTTTTTAACAAAAGAAAGCCTAACCAACATAAGTTCTACTTTGAAGGCAACATTCTGGAAGAAGTTGCAGACTACAAATACCTCAGAATTGACCTAACAGAAATTTAAGTTGGGATGGTTGTAGAAAGAAAAGAACTATGGGGGGTTAGAAAGCATTTTATGCTCTTCAAAACAGGTGTAGAGAGATAGAGCTATGGGACTGGAAAACCACTCTAACTCTTTTTGGGCTTCTAGTGATTTCAGTGATTCTCTACGGTTGTGAACTGTTGGCCAGCAGCACAACCGAGATGCAGTGGAACCAAATTGAGAAAATTTAGAAGCATTTGATTACAAACAAATTCAAAATTAAAAGTGCAGTTCCTTATGCTATCTTGTTAAGTGAAACAGGGGCTGATCCTATTGAAGCAATTGCTATGGTGCGAGTCATAAGGTATTTGAAAAAGATTGAGCAAATGGAAGAGGGCTGTTTGCCTAAGGATGTGTTTAATGACAGATTGTGCAAAAGAAAGAAGACTTGGATGCGGAAAAATAACAAATGGTTTAGTAAATGCGGTATTTGCTTGAGCATGTGTCCTACAAATAGTAAAGAGATAAAAACTTTTGTTATGGATAAGTTCCAAAAAAGTACTTGGGAGAAAGAGCTAGGGAGAAAGAAGTAGTACATTGAAGAATTTAGCCCCACTCATAATCATCAGCAAAAAGTGTACATAGGGGCCAATATTTCATGGAGATCTAAAATTCTTATTGCTCAATTAAGGACTAATTCTCATCAACTCTGTTGTGAAACAGGGTGCTAGAAAAGGCCAAAAGAAATGTGGCAGGAAAGAGTATGTATTTTTTCTCTTCCAGAAAAGTGGAAACAAAAAAAAAAATCATTTTAGAATGCGAGGCCTTCAAAGACAACAAAGAAAATTATGCAGGTATTCTGGCAACTAGCTCTTGGGATAATCTATTCAACGAAGAGTTTGTCGAGAAGTTGGGAGAAATTATTTGAAAACTCCACAGGAAAAGGGCCGAATACAAGAGCTAGATAGAGAAGCAATTTGTCCCATAGGCTATTTTTAGCTTCGTGGACATTAAAAATACTTTCTTTCTTTTTTTCTTTAACATGAATTCTCAAATTCAAATATTGCAATGGTACAACAAAAAAACTATGGCTAACAATATTATAGACAATATCATTTGTAAAATTACAAACCCCCTCCATTGGCAATGTACATGCAGATGAAATTAAATCCACAAAAACTTTAGTATGGGTTCGTTGATGCAAGCAACGAGTAGCCTTAGAAGTCTATAAATGGAAAGAAGGTTTTATCACATTTTGAGCTTGAATAAGTAATGGCTCACAAGAAGCTCACAATCTCAAAAGTTATCGTTATCTAGGGTTGTATGAATATTCTCTAGACTAGTGACTCCAAGAAACTTCAACAGTTGTTACTTGAAGTATGACTATAGAAGGCACATAATATCTTGAAGCAATTTCAATTTCATGAGCAGAATTGAAATAGGCGTAGTCAAATACTCAACCCGAAATGACAGTTTGAAAGATGACTTATGAATCATGTTATTGATAATTGTGAAAATAATGGTATGTAATAAGGTCACGAGTGTTGAGATTCAACAAGAAAATTTCAGCACCCACGCCTAGTGCATTAAGCACCTGCACTAGGGTGGGGCCCATAGTGCTATTTTTAGGTGCGTGTCTATTTTAGTTATCCCTTAATTAAGATGGACAATAAACTGTAATCTATTCTCAATGATAACTTGAAATAGTTAACTGAGAGTGATAAACTCAGTTAGCTAGTGGATTTCAAGTTAGAGGTAGTTGGTGAGGCATGCAGAGTAATTCTAGTTGTAACAGAGTTCGAAGTGTAGTGGTGCATTAGTTAATGCAGGTTGTAATCAGTTTAACTCAGTTAAGTGAGTTAAACTCAGTTATGCTAGTTGTAATTGAAGATACACCAGTGAGAGATCAAGTGAATTAAATATTAATTAATTCACAATCAGTTATCTCACATGCAACTGAGGATTTACTATTATTAGCTGCATGCATGTCAGATCCAGTGGAGACCCGGTTGAGTTCTAGGTGAAAGGGAAGTTGACTATCAGTTGTAGGATTATTGGGTTGCACACATGCAACCAAACACCCATTGGAGTGCCCATGATACTTGCACAGTCAAGGAAGGCAAGAATTCCTATCTTTTAGGGATTGCATCCATCGGGGATTGCGCAAGCAAGGCAGGTTGTTTACAGGCTGAGAATTGGCTATGTGTTGGCTAGTTTTGTTCATGACAATGTGAGACAATTAGCTGAGTACTGGAGGGCTCTTGTGAGAAGAGTTTTGTATGTAATTGTTTCATGATCCATGCTGAATATACAATAGAAGATAGTGGGGTTTTTCGCTGTAAGCTTTCCCCGAGAAATTGTCTGTGTTGTGTGTGATTTGTTTCTTCTTTACTTCATGTGATTAGCGATTGTGTTTTTAATTCCACAAAATATTTGTAGAAGCGATTCAGTATTTAACTTTAGTACATTGTTAGATCGGGTGAATCTAAGATATACATGCATGCTGTATAATTTCTACAACGAGGTGACTCAACTTAGTGTTAACAATATTATGTTATTAGGAAATGATAGGAAATTAATGGGCATGTAAATAACGGCGCAATTTGTTATCACTCCATAAGATTCCCAAGGCTGAGGAAGGAATCCCAACAGAGGTAACCACAAACCAAGCTTTTGACTTGACAACTAGCCCTATCAAGTCGGAGAGGGCTCTCTCCAAAAGGGTCACAGCTAGGAGGGCTGGAGCAATTTGGGTTTTAGGCTAGATAATGAGTACAAGGGGTTTTTTTTGTTTTTTGGTTGGTTGGGTAAATTAGTAGATAACGAAAATAGATCAAGGAAAGGCTAGGTCAGGGCAAGAGACAAAAAGGGTTCCAGGGATGAATGGGGCAAGGTAGGTACAATGTCAATCACTTGAGGAAAATGGTTATGGGATGGTTCAAAAAATGTAAGAAGGTTGAGGGAAGCATAGAAGATGAATTTCTCTTAGACAAATGACATGAAACAAATTATGACCAGTTATCCAAAACAGAGCATGAATAGCATGAATTCTGAATCTCACACTTATAAAAGATCATATCATAGAAATGGAAAGGAAATGAACAATACATTCACACATATGTAACTAAAGAGGAAACAATGAAGGACATTTAATACCACAGGTATCCCATAAATATAGCTGCAACTCCTCTTGTATTAATGGCCAAAACTGATACAAAGTCTTCTTGATCCAAAAAGAAAAATGAAACTGATTCCCACTTCCAACTTTCTGTGAAAAACTAAGCTAAATAGACATGAAAACCACCTCCACTCATCCTTAGGCGTTGAATCCATGAGGTGAGGGATATATTACACAAAAAGCTGAACTGATAGCTAGATTATATGATGAGAAAAGTGACTCATACCTATCTCAAATGAACTAATTCATTACACCTCATATGTTTGATTTACCTAATGTATTTACCCTAGTAAATAGTAATAACATGATAATTGCATTCATCTTGATCATTTACATAGGTAAATTCAAAATTTCCCAAGGTAAAAATCAAAACTGGAGTGAAACTCAGAAAATTTCTAAAAATTGCAAAAACACAATTTCCTTGTAAAACGCGCAGCATCCAGGCGGAAAAAATGACCTCTGTTCAAGGCTGAATTTGAGTGCCTTCCCGGTATCCAAATTTTCTCCATGATGGCTCATTGGAAATCTCTTCGAGTCTGCTTTCCATAACTACCTCTAGTTTTCAAAATGATGCCCATTTTCCTTGTCAAAAACCACTTCTCCCAAGACAAGTAAACGCGCAGCGACCAGGCAGATTTAGAGGCAAAAACATGAAATTTTGATGGTTTTTTGAGCTTTTGATGGACCAGTTCTCCTCCAAAAACTCTGAAACTTTTAAGGGTTGATGTCCTCATCAATATAAACTTGCTGGTAGTGGCCTTTTGTCATTTGGAGGTCCCGAAAAAGAGCGTAGCATCCAAGTCGCTACACGTTTAGGAAAATTTCTGTGTGCAAAAATACTCAAAAACACAAAATTTTCATAGAATGCAAAACTTTGCCAAAACTAGTCAAAACTGTGAGGTTACTTGATCATTTAATGTTTGAATCATGAAGTGACACCTTTGCAAGTATGTCCAACGTCTCTTTCTTCTCTTGCTTGGTCAAAGCTTGAATTTTTGCATGGGCTCGTTTGAACTTATCCCTTGCAATTTTGTTCCTCATGTCATAATGTTTTTCCATCTTTCTTTGAATGTCATTGTCCTTTTGAGCCTTGGCCAAGAGCTGCTCCAAGTGTTGGTTGACCCTCTCTAGCCATGCTTCTTTGTTTTCATTAATCTCTAGGGCAACCTTTTCATTTAAGGTAAGCTGGTCTGCTAGCTTAGCTTCCCTTTGTCTCTCTAGGGCTAGAGATTTTTCAGCCCTCTAGTCCTTGGTCTCTATCTTCGAGGCTGATCCTCCTCATCATCAAGTTCACCAAACCTTTCCAATGTTTCCTCTAGCAAGGCTTTAGCCTTTTTTGCCTCTCTTTGTGATTTGATACACTTCACCTCATTGATGACTTGCTTGGTCTTTAGTTGCTGATTTTCTTGCTCAAGGAAGTCAATCACATATTTGGCCCTCTCAAGATTAGTCTGAAGTTAATTAATATTTTCCTCTTTGCCTTTAATTACTGCATTGGTGATTTTGCCTTCATCTTCCTCACTAGAACTTCTGTTCTCCTCTTCAGCCATGGTTGGTGTATCCTAAGGGATTGGGTGAGATTGTATATTATTATAATTTAGTAAATACGGAAGGCCAAGAGACATTGGAAAGTGAATCCCAATAGCCTCACCTCAATGTATAAGTACACACACAATCTCCATCTAATTCATATTCAGTTTTGCGGAGTACCTCCTGGTCTGACATGGTATCAAAGCTAGTCCCATTTTTGGCATTCCTGCCTTTGGTGTAACTCCCTTATGTTCTGCATTTTTTGCAGACTGTTATTATGCATTCAGTTTTTAGTGCTCCTGGCATTCAGTTTCTTACTGCTCTTGCCATTCTACAATTCTGGAATAATTTTGTGTTTTTTTATTGCAAATTCTGCCTCATTTTTATCTGCACATTCAGTTTTCACTGTAAAAATAATTTTCACAGTTCTCTGCACATTCAATTTTACTGTGCAAAATAATTTTTCGTTCTCACCTCACATCCCAGCACCCACATCACCGCTCTCCCTCATAGTTCTCACGCACCCCGCCCCCTCACACACTCACTTCGCTCACGGCCCCTCGGCCCCCGCCCCCTCACACAAATCTCCCCCCTCACTCAGACCTCTGCCCCCTCACACGCTCACTCCCGCACAACACTCGGCCTCCTGCATCTCCCTCTCGCCCACCCCTCACACCACCCGGTTGTCCGCCCTCCCTCTCGCCCACCCCTCTCGCCACTCGGCCTCCCGGTCACCCCTGCCCACCCCTCACACCACTCGACCTCTTGCCTACCCCTGCCCACCCCTCACACCACTTGACCTCCCGCCTACCCCTGCCGCCCACCCCTCATTGCACTCGACCTCCCGCCCACCCCTCTCCCTCACAGCCCACCCTCCCTCTACCCGCTCACCCCTCCCTCACCCATCCCCTCAACCCGCTCACCCCTCTCCTTGCGTCCCCTCTCATCCGCCTCCCCCATCCCTCTCGTCCCATCCGCCTCACCCTCTAGCCATCGACCTCCCTCGGCCTTCCCTTCCCGTTCCAACCCTCGGCCTGTACGGCTCTTTTCAGATTTAAATTTTTTAAATTTTTTTTTACAGCAAATACCCACCCGAGAAAACGCCTCCCCCTGCCCTGGTAAACACCTCCCCCAAAAAATACCTCCCCTGGTAAACACCTTCCTCAGAAAACACCTTCCCAGAAAATACCTCCCTCAGATAATACCTTTGTTTTTCCCCAATTTTTTTTACAAAAAAAAAAAAAAATTGCAGAATTTAAACCAAAATTGAGTTTTTACCGTGACAGAAAAGTATTTTTTTCTTCAAAATAATGCATTCTCTCATATCTACTGTAGGAGTTGTTCTCTCCGTCAAGGAGAACTATCCTGAATGGTCTCGAAAAATCAAGCCTCTCATTTTTAATGAGCTGTGGAGAGGAATTTGTGAAGGAGAAGGAGACCTTCCACTAGCAAAGCCCACTTTAGACAAAGAGATCGCCATTTGGGAAAACAAGAACTGCAAGGCCTATGCCTTGATTGCAGCTTCCGTAAATGAAGAGGTGAGTCACCATATTACACCATTTTCAAATGCCTATGAAGCCTTGAGCAAGCTAAAAGAACACTATGACTCACATTTAGAAAATGAAATTGTTCAATTAATGATTAAGTTGTTCAATCTCGAATTGAAAAATGATGACCCTTTTGCTTTAGCTTCAGAAGTAAGATCTATCATGCATGACATTAAGAACACTGGTGTAGAAGTTGATATACCTCTCATAGCATATGTTAAGGCATTGTATCCCACTTACTCACATTATCTTGAATCCTTGCAAGCAAGTGGAAACCTCATGAAAATCACCTTTGATTCCCTTGAGAAAAAGTTTGCAGAAAGAGAGAAGGCTTTTGGAAAGATGACAACCCCTCTGTCTTCTGAAGAGGCTGTATGCTTTGCACATAGAGAGAAGAGTCATGCTCAAGATTCTTCCAGAGGAAGAGGTGGCCGAAAAGGAAGAGGAAGAAGAAATTTCAAGGGAAGGGGGGGCAGACAAACTCAAACTGAAAAATCTGATCTTCATTGTATATGTTGCAATAAATACTAGCATGATGCATCTACATGTAAGATGCCTGGGATAAAATTGAGCAGCAAAGAAATCAAGAAAAAGGTAAAACTCATGATAGAGACAAAGGTAAAGTACCTGAATCCGCTCATTATGTTGTAGCACATTGTAACAATGGAGTAACTGAAGACGTGTTTGATGTTTCATTTACTTCTTGGAGAAATGATTGGTTGCTAGATTTAGGAGCAACATGTCACATGACATTTAGAAAATATTTTTTTGAAGAATTTACTGTAAAATTTGATGGAGCAGTATACTTCGCAGATAAATCCAAACTCAAGCCATCAGGGCTCGGCACAATCAGGCTTAAGTTGCCTGGTCTTCCAGATCATCTTCTACATGAGGTTCTATACCTCCCTGAGTTGAGGAGAAACTTGCTGTCCTTGGTCGACATCCGCCAGCAAGGACACTCCATTCACATGTTTGATGGCAAGGTTGAGGTCAGAAAAGCATCAGATCAGTCACTTGTCATGGAGGGAATAGAAGAAGGAAGACTCTTGAACCTGCAAGGTTCCTCTGCTCGTGCTCAAAACTTTGCATTTAGTTGAAACTTAAGCAATGTGATGCTTGTATTCTAGGAAAGCATAGCAAACAACCATTTCATGATTCACATTCCACAGCACATAGAAAACTTGAGCTTATTCATTCAGATTTATGTGGCCCTATGCCTGTTGCTTCTGCAAATGGAAATAAATATATGATAACATTTATTGATGATTACACCAAAATGTGTTGGGTTTACTTATTGAAGAACAAATCTGAAGCTTTTCAAACATTCAAGAATTTTCATGCATGGATTGAAAATGATGCACAAACTCATATTGGCTCTTTGCGTACTGATAATGGAAAAGAATACACTTCAAACGAATTTGAAAATTATCTTCGTCAACATGGGATCAAACATCAAACAACTGTGCCTTATAATCCCCAACAGAATGGTGTAGCTGAAAGAATGAACAGGACAATTTTAAATATGGTTCGCTCCATGATGTTTTTTAAGAATGTAAAATTGATGTTTTGGGCTGATGTAGTTCTATGTGCTGTATACATAAAGAATAGGTGTCCTTCAAATTCAATCAGAAACAAAACTCCTTATGAAATGTGGCATGGCCACATTCCTTCGGTAAAGCATTTCAGGGTCTTTGGTTCCACCTGTTATGCTTTGATACCCAAGGTACAAAGGAATAAACTTGGTGCAAGAAGTCGAAAATGTATCTTCTTGGGGTATTCCAATACCTCCAAAGGATATCGTCTCTATGATGAAGTCAATAAGAATTTTGTAATAGCAAGAGATGTCATATTCCTTGAATCTTCCAAGACTGACAAGTTGTTGAGCAGAAACTTGATTGCCTGGATAGATTCACACATGCAAAGTATTTTCAAGAATTTGATAATCAGATTCCACATCTTGAAGGGGGGATTCCTATACTGAATCAATTTGTGGAATCATTTCCCAAAGCATTCTCTCCCCCACATGAAAAACCAACCACGGATGACATCTTGAACGATGCAATTGACAGAATTGAGAGATTGAATCTTGATTCAATTCCAACTTAGTCAAATGAGCTGTAATATTCCGAATAGGAAATAGACAGCAATACAAGCATACAACTATATAGAAAAATGCCGGAAATAGAATATAAAGCAAGTACACATAAAATGCCAAGAATGCTAAGCCATTTTATTAATCTGAGAATATAAATGGGTACAATGGATAATCAGAATAAGAGCACCTATCCTTGCACAAGGCAAGTGAAGAACCCTCTCAGAAACAGGAAATGGCTGCTACAGAAACTGCGTCGCAGCTGCTGGAAGAAACTGTCGTAAACTGCTGCTGCTGGAATGAACTGGAACTAGGGGCTGATCCCCTCGCCGGAATGAGCTGGAAATCTGTAGATCACCTGTACTCACTACTCCGGACAAAACCTAGAAACCATAAACAAAATGGACCACCTCCGAAAATCACCCCAGAAACCCTCCTCAAGGAAAAACGCTGTCCCTCCAGGCCCAGCGCAGATGCCAAATGAAATATACTGAGATGGAGCCACAAACTCCTCAGGAAACTCTCCAACTGATAAATACTGGACCTCCACACCGAATAACACTGAATCTCCTGCAGAAAACACCGCAATAGCACCCCTCCACCAAGAACTGCGTCCTCTCTCCTAGGGACTGCGCATTCACCAAAAGAAGCCCAGCTCCTCGCAAAACAACAACCAAATCCTCCGCTGAAAACTGTAGAAAAGACCTTGCTCGAGCAGGCACTCGAACTCCCCCGGGGCTAAGGGCGAGATCTCCGACCGGAGACACTCAATCGCACTAAACAGTGCTGCAGACAGGCTAAACAGCCAGCGTGCTCAAGAAGACAGAAGTCTAGCTCAAATATCATCAACAACAAGAATGCCACAAATGAGGAGGCTCCTCCACCTTTTATAGCATTGGTTTCCCTCCAAAACCAACGTCCTCTCTCTCATTGGCTCCTCCACATGGTGTGTGGCCCCCCTTGGCTCCCCCCTCAAGTTACAACGTTGCATCTACTAGGGAAACACTTTATTTTATTTAAGTGAGTTAGACCCCTTTTCTCACTTTTATTTATTAATAAACTATAGTCGGCAAAACTATACAAAAATCAAATATTCCAATTAGCGGTGCTAATTAGGAATATTACATGAGCAGCCTGGGCCATCTCATAAAGGTCCCCCCAAATGGCTGACAAAGACACTAGAAAACATTCATCTCGATGAGGTTGGAAAGACAGGAACAAGAAGTTCCATTAAACAAAACGAAGGTGATGTAGATAATTCTGATTCACCTGTTGATATGGATATTGCTTATAACTGTGAATTGAGTTTGTCTACAGATCATGAACCAACTTCCTTCAAAGAAGCCGCTTCTCATGACAAATGGAATGAAGCAATGCAAAAGGAGTATGATGCCTAGATAAATAATGACACTTGGAAGCTGGTTGATCCTCCTTTGGGAACCAAACCAATTGGTTGTAAGTGGGTCCACAAGAACAAGTACAAAGCAGATGGCTCAGTTGACAAGCACAAAGCCAGGCTTGTGGCAAAAGGTTTTGCACAGAAAGAAAGGGTCGATTATGAAGAAAATTTTTCTCCTACAGCAAATGGGCCACCATCCGGACACTCTTTGCCTTAGCAGCTCAGAAGGGATGGAAAGTCCATCAGATGGATGTAAAAACCGCCTTTCTGAATGGAGATCTAAAGGAGAAAGTTTTTATGTCCCAGCCAGAAGGATTTGTTGTGAAGGGCCAAGAACACAAAGTATGCAAGCATATAAAATCCTTGTATGGCCTCAAGCAAGCACCGAGAGCCTGGTATGAGAAATTAATTGAGCATCTTCTGAAACTTGACTTCAAACATTTTGATCTCGATGATGCAACTTTGTTTGTTAAGAAAGTTGGAAAAACAGTTGTATATCATGTGGTGTATGTAGATGATCTTTTGATGATAGGGAACATTGAGAGTTATATTGCATCCATAAAGAAAGAATTGAAGAAAGGTTTTGAAATGACTGATTTGGGTTATGTTTACTACTATCTGGGTACTGAAGTAACTCAACATCCTAAATTTATATTTCTTTCTCAAAAGAAGTACGTTGGAGATCTTTTGAACAAGTTTTGCATGGATGAATGCAATCCCTTAACCACTCCAATGGAACAAAACTTGAAGCTCACATCCATTGAAGGGAAGGAATTCGAGGATGCAACGAAGTATAGACAGCTTGTAGGAAGTCTTATCTACCTGACTACCACCAGACCAGACATCTCATTTGCTGTTGGAATCCTCTCTAGGTTTATGCAAAAACCTTGTGAAGGACATTGGTCTGCTGCAAAAACAGTTCTAAAGTACTTGAAGGGGACTCAAGACTTTGGACTCAAATATACACAGGAAGGTGATTTCAGCTTGATCAGATACTCTGATTCAGACTTTGATAGGGACAAAGAAACTGGGGTGTCTACTTCAGGTTATACCATGAGTCTTGGATCAGGAGCTGTTTCATGGAGATCACGCAAATAGTCAGTTCCAACAGATTCCACAACCGAGACAGAATATGTGGCAGCAGCTGAAGCAATAAAGGAAATTGCGTGGCTTAGGAAAATCCTAGAAGATTTGTAGATGAAACAAAAGCATTCAACACCACTCATGATCGACAACACTTCTGCAATAAAGTTGGCCAAGAACCTGAAGTTCCATGATCGAACAAAGCACATCAATACAAAATACCATCTGATTCAACATCATGTTGAGGCCAAAACCATCCATCTACGTCATTGTTCCACAAATGAGTAGACCGCAGACATCTTCACCAAAGCACTTGGAAGAGAAAAGTTTGAAAAGTTCAGAACGATGTTTGGCCTCACCGACATCCCTTTAGAGTAAAGGGGGGAATGTTGACACCTAATCCTAAGGGATTGGGTGAGATTGTATATTATTGTAATTTAGTAAATAAGGAAGGCCAAGAGACATTGGGAAGTGAATTCCAATAGCCTCACCTCCATGTATAAGTACACACACAATCTCCATCTAATTCATATTCAGTTTTGTGGAGTTACCTTCTGGTCTAACAGTCTTCAGCTGCTGATTTTATTGCTCAAGGAAGTCAATCACATATTTGGCCCTCTTAAGATTAGTCTGAAGTTCACTAATCTTTGCCTCTTTGCCTTTAATTACTGCATTGGTGGTTTTGCCTTCATCTTCCTCACTAGAACTTCTGTTCTCCTCTTCAGCCATGGTTGGTGTCAAAACCCTAGGGATATGATGAAATGAAATGAAAGTGTATGAAATGAAGAGTGGTGTGAGGAAAGGGAGGAGATGGGAATATGGAAGGGAGCCTAGGCAAGAGAAACCCTAGGCTTAGGGTAAACAGGAATGAAATTGTTTAGGGAATGGGGATAGGGAAAAGGGATGTGAGGGAGAATGTGTGAAAGTTAGGGATTAGGTTTAGGGAATGAATTAGATTTTGATAAGAACTAGGGTTTTTTACTTTTAGAAATAGGTTTGGAATTGACTATGAAGCACCACAACACATCAAGGAGATGATGGCTTGGCTACTTACTGGTAAATGAAGCTTGAAGAACCCTTTTGCAAAGATCAAGCATCAATTTGGTGGAATGGCAGGCTAATAGAGGCTTTTGACACTTCTTGGGTGAACGCGTAGCATCCCTCTTGAACGCGCAACACCCTTCCTGAAAGCGCAACGACAGTGCAACACCTTTTTTCAGACCACATTTGGAGGCCTTCCCGGTGTTCAAATTGGGCCCAGGATAGCTCGTTGGAAATATTATCCTGTCTACTTTCTAAATATACCTTTTTTTTTATTATTGGAGTTGATTTTCCTTGTCAAAAGTTGATTTTCCCAAGACTGGTCAAAAAGTGTTGAATGAGGGTGCATAAATGCAAAGTGCTATTGCAGACAACTTTTGGAGGCCTTCCTCAACTCCAAATTGAGCTCATGATAGCTCATTGGAAAGCTCTTTTTGTCTAGTTATCATTTTAATTATAAAAAAAGTGAGTTGGACACTCCAGCTATGAGAAAAATTTATTTTCCCAAGGTCACTCCAGAAGTGTAGCAACTCTCCTATGGAACCTGTGTTTTTGACATTTCTCTAAAACCATGACACCTGTGTAAAATATGAAAGAGGTTTTTCTTCCTTGACTTGTGATGGACAAAAAAATCTCTCACTTTTGTAAAATTCATCTTTGTTTGGTCAGAAACACAGTTTGAAGAAAAACCGGCCCTATGAGTGGCAAATGACTTGACTCTTGGATTGACTTCTCAAAAAATGATGGAGACATGATGTTTATGAGTTGAAATGACCTCATACTTAAGGATATGACCTACCGTATGCCTCCTCTGCTCAAATGTCTCGTTTCCATAGCAAACCCTAGCTCAGTGGGACAGGAAATTAGGGTTTGGTGCTTGTGAACAATGATGACTTGGGCACCCTTGGGAAAAATGGTTAAAAAATGAAGCGAGGTCAATGATAATGATGGAGATGAGGTGAAAGAAAAGTGAAATAAGGCAGGGTGGGAGGGATGCAAATACCAGTGCAAACACGATTCAACTACCTATAGGGTATAGATCAGTGGGCTTGTGTGGGGTTTAGTCTTTATTAGGTTACAGGTTCAAATTTTATGGGGAGGGTTTAAGGGTGGGAATCGATTATGGGGTTTACATTACCCAAGCGATATCTAGGCTCGATTGAGTCTCACAAAAACAATCCTTGTGACAAAATCCCGCTGTTGGGAAGATATTATTCCATCCAGCATAAGGTTGACCCTGG
Organism: Pinus albicaulis; assembly: GCA_034641835.2. Classification (NCBI taxonomy): domain Eukaryota; kingdom Viridiplantae; phylum Streptophyta; class Pinopsida; order Pinales; family Pinaceae; genus Pinus; species Pinus albicaulis. The sequence goes on from CM076580.1 coordinate 1,822,760,348, forward strand.
TATAGGCTTAGACTAGCGTTGAAAAAAGAAAAAAATTAAAAAAACAAAGGTGCACTTCAGCTTAATATTAGTATATAATGTTATTATAAAATAAAAGTAATTAAAATCTAACAATTATTGGAACCTATGTAGGGAGGTTATCATTAAATCCTCCCAACCACTTAGGCTACATTCAATTGACTAGTATTAGTGTAGTATGCTATTAGGAAATACTATGAAATGATGTTGTCTAATAAAAATCACAAGATTCAACTCAGTGTTAGTATACATATTATTATAAAAAAAAAATCATTGAGAACTAAGTTTATTATTGAAGTTGAATAGTTAAATAAGTTTGATAGATAACTTCATTATAATGAATGAAATGATTCTATTGTAATAAAATTATTTTTATATTGTTCCCTGTGAATTTTCAAAATTTTCTGTAGTGATACTTATAGTAGGAGTAAATAAAGTGAAAAAAAAAACCTTGTCAAAGTCAAAGTTCAGGATTGGAGGTAAAAGTTTCAAGCTTTGAAGAAAGTCAATAAACAAATAAGCAGATAGTATTTAAAAAAAATTAGCAAATTTATAAAAATAAACAAGTTAATTAACATGCAAAGAAATTCTAAAAATAAGTCGACAAGACTTCTCAATATATAAGTGGCAATATAAAGGAGATATGTAAGAGTAAGAAAGTTCATTGAGACGTCCTATGTACCCTAAGAAAGACATCCTATGCACCCTCACCTTGATGTAGAGAAGATGTCACAGAAAAGATTCATCGAGATGAAATTTATGTGGCTTCACTTCTTCTTATAAACAAAACCTCACAGAGATAACAAACGTGCATAAGTAGAGACATGCAATGGAAGGTAGATGTAGCAAACACGTCTCGAATAAATATCAGGTCGAAAAAACTTGAAAAACAAAAATCCTATATGCACAAACACCATGAAACACATAGCGTAGTCATGGAAAAACATGTAGAAACCCTAACGTAAGTATGTCGAGAAACAAAAAAGTTCATGGAGACAATTTGCGAAGAAAGATGCTCGTCTACATGACCCAAGATATCCTACAAGTGAGAAGAGATGAACCCTAGCTAAACAAAATGTCAAATTTTGAAACATCCAACAAGAAATTAACCCCAAAATATATATTTATTGACACCATTACAACAAAATATCACACTTCTCAAGATAAAGTCCTAAAGCTCAAAGGCGAGACCTTGTGTTATTAAGAGGGGGCCATTGTCACCTCACCAACCCTCTTTTCACCTCTAGCTGGCTCTCCTTTAGGTCAAGGGGGATTCTCCCTAGGATAGGATTGCTAGGGTTTTAGGTAATTTGCAAATTTGAGTTCAAAGGGTCTTATTGCTGATTGGAATGCCTACATCCACCAAGATAAGCCTAAGAAAGATCCATGTTTTTTCCTTTTTCTTGATATATGTTGTTCAGGTATATTTTTATTCTAACTACTCTTGGTGATAAGTAAAATTATACTAGAGCTAACAATTTTTGTCATTGAGGAGCTAATCTCCTACGTGGAAGGAGCCAAGTAGGGGAGGACCTTGCTTGATTTGCTTTTCTCACAGGTGGGTCAATCCAAGCAATCAAACCATCTCTAAAGGGGAGCTCCAAATTGTGCATGATCTTGTATTCTATGGCATATAGGAGTTAAGGATGGAGATGCCACTCTAAGAGAGGTTGCTTCTAAGCAAGTTCGAAAGTCACCAAGAGGGTTAAGTCAATAGTAGGGGTGAATTCTGTCTAAGACCAAACCCATTCCCTTGATTTCAACCAGCGATATTGACTTAAGAGGGTCTCATCTTGCTACTCAGTTCACCTTGACTCCATTGCCCTTGAATGTTATTGGCAAGACTCTTCAAGTCCCTCCATCACCTTTTTATTTCTTTATCGAAAATCCAAACAATGTTTCACTAAGGCTATCTTTGCCATCACCTTGTGCTCTTTCTGACCCAACCCTAGTGATCTTAATAAGGGAGCCCCTGTAAAATTTGGCAACTAAGGCCAAACTCCATGTTGCACTGCTCATATGATGGAGATGATATTTTTGTTGGATTCCTCTTTCGGAGAGGTGCAAGATTGATCTAAAGATCATCTTGTTTGGATGAGCAAAAGTAGGATTTTGAATTTATTTTCCACACATGTGCAATTTGTCAAGGTCGAACAAAATTGTAATGTAGGATCACAAGCCCCAAAATATGTGTCACACACCAATAGTCATGGATATAAAAAGGAGAGACGTGATGCTCATTTCATCATTCACTCATATCACACATCTCTCTCTCATCTGATTGGTTCGTACAGCCTTAGAGGCTTCTCTCTCCTCCACACGTGTGAAAACATAAGGTACAATTTTCGGACTGGTTTAGGGCTTTTCTGGACAACGTTGACCAGTGTTGACTTTGGGTCAACTCTCACCTTTTGACAGTGTCTTTTACGGCAGAAATCCGATTTGAAGAGGCCACAGCAGGAGGCACAAAAATCGAGGTCAAACGTTGACTTTGACTGTAGCTGACCGCAACGTTGACTATTGTTTTGACCGCATAGTTTGACTTCTGCATTGACCAGTTTTGTGCATTGTTTTGGGTTGCGTTTGACATTGAAGGAAGGCCGAGTTTGACCAAGCTTATTCAAAAGCTGAATTGTTGGTTTGACCAGCGAAGACTTTGCTGGGTAGGGCATCCTGTTGACTGCTGTAAAAAATATTTTCTCTCTCTCTGCTGAATAATAAGAATTACAAGAATATTTGTGTCTCTTGTCTTGGCTTGTCTTCTGTCAATTTGTTTATGTTCTATCAACATTTACTATAAATGGTTATGTGATTGCAAATTGAATTGGGCTAATAAGAAAGATTGAAGTAAACTGCTCTTAGCATAGAAAATACCATGGTTAACTAAAATTAACATGGTATCAGAGCCAAGGTGAAGACAAAGCCCAAGCAAGAGTGAGAAGAGCAATCACCAAAGTTGAATAGACAAGGACTAGTGACAATGACTTCCTCATTCTTCAAAACAGAGATAGTATGCCAAAGTTACGACCGCGGGAAATTGATGTACCAATTTACCTCGACGGGGCCCATATTCTGGCATTTCATCTCCTAGGGTTAGGTTTTTTGATGTTTAGGGTTTTCCATTGTTTCTCAATAATATATAGGCCTTCAAGCCTCATTGTAACACAGAGTTCAAAGGCTTGTAGCTGGCACATCTCTTCTTAGAGATAAGCTACCAATGCCCTAACCAGTTTATTTCCATTCTGTCTGTAAACAAATTTCAGTTATTTGATATTAATGAAATGAAGTGTTATTTCCGCTGCATCTTTGCATTTATGGTTATATGTGTATTATGTTGCGTTCATGCATAAATTCTGATCAGTGGTATCAGAGCGGTATGCTCTTTCTCAATCTTTCTTTGCATGTCCCCAACAAGGTCGGGGTATAAGGAGTTAGGGCTCGATCTGGTTGAACCTTTGCAAGATCAGCCTCGCAAACCCCTACGGCCGCCCATGGGGTACGGAAAGAAAGACGAGGGAGCAGGAGATCCTATCAAAATATTGCTCGAGGAGGCCCTTGAAAACAAATGAATGCGATGATGGATAACTTTGCCCAGATCCTTCAATGACTGCCCACTGTTGGTGAATCCGCATGCAACAGCGACTATGGAGGCGCAACCCCTTTTAAGGTACAAGTAAACTTTGACATTCCCATATTTGATGGTCAAATAGATGCAGATGCCGTAGATAGATGGTTAAATCTATTAGAAGGATATTTCTCGGTTCATGACTTTTCTGACCGGGAGAAGATTATTTTTTCACTGCTCAAAGCTGCCCCCCATGTAAAGGATTGTTGGGAAACCTACTGTGAGAAAAAGGACAAGGGGGAACCCTCTCTATTCTCGACCGTACCCACTTGGAATTCTTTCCGAGACGCCATCAAGGAACAATATTATCCAGTGGGGAGCTATGAGGACAAGTACATACAATGGACTACGCTGCGGCAACAAAGGGATCAAGATGTGCATGAGCTGATGAATCTATTCCATACCTTGCGCACAAAGTTGGGTATCAAAGGTTTGGAGAAATATTTGGTGCAGAAGTACTGCAGTTGTCTTCACAAATACATTCAGGAGGAAATGGAGTTCCTCGACATCTCCTCGCTTGGTACGACATACCGGTATGCTGCCAAGATTGAGTAGAAATTCAAACAAGAAGAAGTGAGACTTTGGATCTGCGAATCAAAAGCAAGCGAAAGGTACCCCCAAACCGCAGAACAAAGGACAAAGACAAAACATGGCATCCCAAGACAACCTGCCAAAGCCGCAAGCAAAGAACAACACCACGAAGCCGAAGAAGGACACGGGAAAGTGGTGTGAGTTCCATAAGAGCTCCACTCACAACAAGAGTGAGTGTTGAGCCAAGAAGTCATTGGTGGCCGAGATGAAGGCTTCTGAATCAGATGTATGCTTCGACACTGAATCAGAACCCGAGAAGGGGAATGACAGAGGGAAGAAAATTATCGATGTGGAGCTCAACGCCACCGTTGCAACCACGAAGATCCAAAAAGGAAGAACCGAAAGATCCAGAGGAGGAGGAGCATCTCTTCCACTCCCAGATGTGGGTAAAGGGTTCCTCGCTACAGTTCATTATCGACAGTGGGAGCCAAAAGAACCTCATTTCAACAAAGGTCGTGAAGCGGTTGGGCTTGCCGACCACAACACACCCATAGCCCTACACCATCGGGTGGCTTCACCAAGGACGGGATATTCGCATCAGCCAACAGTGCCACCTTCCCTGCAACATGAAGCCCTTCACCAATGAGGTATTATGTGACATTTCTCCTCTTGATGTTTGTGATGTATTATCAGGCCAACCATACTTGTGGAAGCGACATGCTGCGTATGAGTCCCAGCCTCATGTTGTTATTGTTACTTTGGGAAATAAGTTGTACAGGATACCAGAGGTACCACCCCCTGCCGCTATCTCTTTGGTTACTGCAAAACAATGCAGTAAGTTCATTTCCAAAACCGGGAAATTTGTTTTCCTGATGATCCGCCCTCAGGGCAAGAAGAAGACTGAGGCCACAACCTCCAGACAGGGCTCCTCCGCACGACAACAACAAATGGACAAGGTTTTGGAGGAGTACCGAGACATCTTCACCTCACCCACAGGGGTGCCTCTGCACTATTAGGTCAAGCACCCCATCGATCTGACCCCAAGTGCGTCGCTGCCCAATGGACTGATCTGTGAAAAATCCTAGATCTGGATTCCTACTGCAACAAATCTGAATTACTTCTCCTATTATTTGATAATTATTTCATTACATTGAAATACCGAAGTAATTACTGAAGTAGTCTACACAAATAATACTGCGGAATAAAACTAAGTGCTGAAACAATCTGAACAAAACTCAATGAAAAACAACCACATTGACACAGTTATTTTTGGACTAAGTCCCTAGAAAACCCAACTTGGGAAAACCGGTGCAGTAGATCTGAGGGTTTGTATTATTAAGCAACAAATCTTTGAATACAACTGGGGTGCCAGCATCCAACAAACCCTTTAGAGAAATATAGACAACAAAAATGACTGTGAGATATACCTCACTTAGCAAGTCTTCGACTAATCAAAAACAACTCTAATGAAGCCCTCACTGCCTCTGCGTGATTGCTTACGCTGGATCTGTGTAAGCCTGCGTAGGCAAGCTAGAGGGACTGCGTCACCCCTTCCTGTAGCTGATTTGAAGCTGGATCTTGGCCCTCCTGGCCCAGAACCCCAGCATCTATCTTTCTCCAGACTAACTCCAAGAGACACTACGTTGGTTCTACGTGATTCTCTGCGGTAACTGCGTCACCCCTGCCAAAAGTTGCGTTGTCTCTCTCCTGCATTGATGCCGCCTCTCTGAAATGTATCCTTGGCCCTCTTGACCAATCTCTGCTTCTACCCCTCTCCAGATGTGATCACTGAATCAAATCACTTAGAAAAAACCCAGCCCTAGTGATTTGTTCTTGATCAAAAAGTTGTGTCTCCTCACACAAATTCGAAAATGCTCAATGGCTCAAGTGTTAAGTGTATTTCTCCATAGGCCCCTCACCCTCCTTCTTATAATCTTTCATTAACTCTTCAACGGCCAAGATTAAAACATAATCAAGGGCTAAGATTAACTTGGAGGTGATCCATGATTTTATCTAGAAGATTCACACTTGATTTAATTAATAAACTTTAATTAATCAAAATCCCTAAGTTTAGACTTACGAAAACATTAAAAAATGATTAATTAATTTAATTAAATCATCTCTAAGTGGAATTTTCCAAAACCATTTTCTGGGTTTTATGGAATCCATGTGTCTTAGCCTATATACAAAATTACAAGGCTAGAGCACATTCGATGCTACCATAAATCAACACTCCCTCTTAGCGAGGAAAGTGCTCTAGCAAAACACCTCAATGTGCTACTTCTGACTTCTGGAACATCTCCTGCTGTGCTGTTGATGCTGCTCACCAACATTGCACACAAAAAAACACTGCAACTGTACTGTTGCTGACTCTGCATGTTGCTGCCAACTACCTCTGTACTGCAGCTCCCTCTAAATTCTGCAATCATGTTGCTGTACTGCGTGAGCACTGCCCTACATTGCATGAGCACTACTCTGCACTGCTGTTGCTGCCGCTGCTCATCTCTGCTGCTGCTGCTAGTGTTGCTAATTGCAACCAAAAAAATCCGAAATTGGACAAGTAGATCTGCAATTGAAAAATGAGATTGACTGTTGCTAGTTTCTGCACTAGCTCTCTGAAAATATTGCACTGTAGCTGCTCTGCACTACGCTGCTGCTGCTCAAATGCTGTTGTTGCTGCTCCCTCTCTGTGCTGATCAGGCTCTAGTACTGCTAGTCACTGCATCCTCTCATCATCTTCGGTTGCAACTGTCCATCCCGCTACTGTCTTTAGGCTGTTGTAGCTCACATGTGATCCAAGAGTTCGGAAATACTCAAGGATCCCGCCTTTTTGTAGATTATGGATCTACAAATCCAAGTCAACCCACTTCTCTCCTTTTGGAATATGAGCTAACATAGCACAGTCTTTCTCTGCCTCAATCTGGGTAGCTCTTGCATGTGGATCTTCATTCTCCTCTTTATTCTTTTTCTTGAGAGGACATTGTGTGCCATAATGCCCCATTTCCCCACACCGGAAGCACTTGATCTTAGATAGATATTTCTTCTTCTGCTTTGGTTGCCCTTTTGGTGCAAGGGCAGTGTTGTCTTCTTCCTCCTTCTTGACCTTTGAACTATTATTGCCATCCACCAAGTGGATTTTCAAGAGATATCTCCTCAACTCCTCTTGCTGTAATGCTGCCCACATTGCTTCCCATCCTGGAAGCTTTTCTCTGCCCAATATACTTTGGACGAAGACTTGATGATCTTCAGAAACAGAGTTCAGCGTGAGCCTTACTAGCTCTGAGTCTTTAGGAGTAGATCCTACTGCAGATAGTTGATCTCGGTTCTCCTGAATCCGAGACAAGAAGCAGTCAAAACACTCTCCCTTCTTCATCTTGATATTCTGCATCTTCTCTTCAAGGTACATCTTCCCCTGCTCAGAAGATCCTTGGTACAACTTTTCTAGCCCTACCCACATTTCTCTAGAAGTGTTTTTGGTTGCTATGTGAGGTATAATGTGATCCTTCACTCCATCTAGGATCAATCTCTTGGCTCTAGACATATTCTTCTTGAACTGCCTCAGGTGTGCTGCATCAAGAGGTTCTGCAACTACGATGTCTATGAGGGCTTTCAGATCGTGTTCATCAAGGAGAAATTCTATCCTTGATTTCTAGATAACATAGTTGGAGGCACCCTCCAATCTATCTTGGTCACACCATCCATTGCTGGCCATCTCCTCAACTGTTGATACCTTGCTCTAATCCTCTGCTCAACTTTGACTTACGCACTCCTTGTGGAGTAAGTCACTTCTTTTGCTGTTGCACGAGAAAAAAAACTGAGTTTCTTTGAGTAAGAAACCCTCCAAGATCAAGAAATCCCCAACTGTGTTTTTTAGAATTTTTTGATGCTTATGCACCAGTTCTTACTGTTGTGCAGTAACTGCGTCCTTCAACTACACTACCTCTTCTGCAACTAAAAAATCTTACCCCTCTGTCAACTCTCTCAGAGGGAGCCTTTTCTGCACTGGAATACCCTCCTATCCTGGACAACGTAATTTTTTGGGAGGGTCTGCTGCTGTTTACACAGATCCCAGACTCTACAGCACTGATCTGTTGGTTCTCTTCGTTTCTACTGCACTTCAGCTTAATTAAGCTCCGATGCCATGTGAAAAATCCTAGATATGGATTCCTACTGCAACAAATCTGAATTACTTCTCCTATTATTTGATAATTATTTCATTACATTGAAATACCGAAGTAATTACTGAAGCAGTCTACACAAATAATACTGCGAAATAAATCTAAGTGCTGAAACAATCTGAACAATACTCAATGAAAAAAAACCACATTGACACAGTTATTTTTGGACTAAGTCCTCGGAAAAACCCAACTTGGGAAAACCGGTGCAACAGATTTGAGGGTTTGTATTATTAAGCAGCATAATCTTGAATACAACTAGGGTGCCAACATCTGGCAAAACCTTTAGAGAAATCTAGACAGCAAAAATGACTGTGAGATATACCTCACATAGCAAGTCTCCGGCTGATAAAAAACAGCTCTAATGACTGCCTCTGCATGATTGCTTACGCTCTATCTGCGTAAGCCTGTGTAGGAAAGCTAGAGAGATTGTGTCACCCCATCCTGTCGCTGATTTGGCTGAGCTGAAGCTGGATCTTGGCCCTCCTGGCTCAGAACCCCAACCTTTACCTTTCTCCGGACTGACTCCAAAAGACATTGCGCTGGCTCTGCGTGATTCTCTGCAGTAATTGCGTCACCCCTGCCAGAAGCTGCACTATCTCTCTCCTGCGTTGATGCTGCCTCTCTCTGAAATGTATTCTTGGCCCTCTTGACCAATCTTTGCTTCTGCCCCTCTCTGGATCTGATCACTAAATCAAATCGCTTAGCAAACCTAGCCCTAGTGATTTGTTCTTGATCAAAAATTTGTGTCTCCTCACACAAATTCGAAAATGTTCAATGGCTCAAGTGACAAGTGTATTTTTCCATAGGCCCTTCACCCTCCTTCTTATAATCTTTCATTGACTCTTCAACGGCCAAGATTAAAACATAATCAAGGGCTAAGATTAACTTGGAGGTGATCCATGAATTTATCTAGAAGATTCACACTTGATTTAATTAATAAATTTTAATTAATCAAATTCCCTAAGTTTAGACTTGGGAAAACATTAAAAAATTATTAATTAATTTAATTAAATCATCTCTAAGTGGAATTTTCCAAAACCATTTCTGGTTTTATGGAATGCATGTGTCTTAGCTTATATGCAAAAAAACAAGGCTAGAGCACATCCGATGCTACCATAAATCAACACAATCTATCGGCGCTCTGTTCTGGAGAACGATGAAATCAGGAGGTAGATTCAGGATCTGCTGTAGAAAGGTCACATCCGGCCAAGTTCATTGCCCTGTGGGAGCACGATCGTGTTGGTGCAGAAGAAGGATGGGACTTGGAGACTCTGTATTGACTATCGGGCGCTGAACAAGATCACTGTTCGGAATAGGTACTCGATCCCACGAATTGATGACCTTCTGGACCAACTCAGAGGGGAAAATTATTTCAGCAAGATCGACTTGAAGTCCGGGTATCACCAGGTACTAATCGAACCGTCCAATGTGTGGAAGACTGGCTTCAAAGCCAAGGAGGGCCTTTTCGAATGGCTGGTCATGCCTTTCGGGTTGACAAATGCTCCCGCAACCTTCATGAGGCTGATGGACGACATCTTTCGTCCATTCACCAACTCATTTGTAGTAGTGTACTTGGATGACATCCTGATCTTCAGCCAGACTTGGGAAGAGCACCTCCACCACATCCGACAAGTCCTCCAAACATTGCGGAAACACAAGTTGTGTGCCAATTTGGAGAAGTGCACTTTTGGCATGACCCAGGTTCAGTATCTGGGATACATTATTGATGGGCGGGGGGTGCATGTGGATCCAACCAAGGTCCAAGTCATTCGGGATTGGCCAACCCCAACCATTCTAATAGAGCTTTGCAGCTTTCTGGGTCTTGCTAATTTCTACCGCAGGTTCGTGTTGGGATTCTCTCATATCACTTGGCCCTTGAGTCAAGTCACCAAGGGAGGAACGAAAGAAAAATTCTTTTGGTTGGAACCTCAACAGAAGGCATTCGTAGAATTGTAACATCGCCTCTGCTATGCCCCCGTGCTCACGTTACCAAACTTACATCAACCATTTGAGATCGAGAAAGATGCCTTTGACTATGCTATTGGGGCAGTTCTTACTCAACAAGGGCATCCAGTGGCATATCATAGTGAGACATTGTCCGACACAGTCTGAAAGTATCCCACTTATGACAAAGAGATGTATTCCATTGTGCAGGCTTGCCGACAATGGAAGAATTACATTTTGGGGAAGATGATTATCCACACAGGCCACCGACCCTTGCAGTTCATACAGACACAAGGGAAGTTGTAGAATGATCGCCATCAGAAGTGGTCTACATATCTGTCACAGTTTCATTTGAATGTCAAGTACAAGAAGGGTAGCACCAATAATGTTGCAGACTGCCTCAGCTGACCACAGTAGGTTCCTCAGTACATTTTGGTCCAGCCTCTGGTCAATGTTGGACACCAAGCTCACCAAGTCCACAGTTTTCCATCCCCAAATTGATGGAAGACAGAGGTCGTCAATAGGATGACCATACACATTCTACATAGGTACAACTCAAAGCATCCATGCACATGGGATGAGAGCCTCCCCTATGTACAACATAGCTATAACCGGGCCCTCCACATCTCAACCGACCACAGCCCCTTTCAGGTGGGCTTCGAATTCCAGCCACTATGTCCCATTGACGTAGCCATGCAATTTGCAGCTACTCACGCTGATTCAGCTCATGTCCAGTCTGAAGCTGCCAAGGCGAACAACTTCATTGAGCGCATTCAACACATTTTCCGACAGGTTCATGACATATTGGACAGAGCCAATGCTAAGTACAAGCAGTGACATGATCAACATCGGGTGCAACACAACTCCCAGGTGGGCGACAAAGTGTGGCTACATTTGTAGAAGGAGCGCCTCGTTAGACCCCACCGCAAGCTTTGCTCGCTCCGATATGGGCCATATACCATCACCAAGGCTGTAGGGGACAATGCCTTTGAGCTCAATATTTCACTATTCCTTGGTCCGCACCCAGTGTTCAATGTCGACTGCCTTGGGCCCCTACTTTCCACCTCTACTCGACACATCTGACATGGCAGAACAACTCACACCAACTGAGCTAAACCTAGATAGCATGGAACAAGCCACAACTAATCGGATTATGGACACACAGATCAAGGACACCTGCCAACAGAGGATCCAGCTATATCGAGTTGTCAAAGCATGCCAACTCCTTCACCAAGGCAAGTTGCTCACCAGGGACCAAGCTCAACAGAAGTTTCCTCATCTCATGGAGGAACTCAACGCAATGGGGACCATTGCTTCCTAAGGGGGGAGGAATGATCTAGGTGGATATTGGTGGCCACCTGCCTATTCCTCTTGGACCCCCACCGTTGTTTCTTTCAGTTTTTTAGTTTCCTTAATTGTAGCACAATTTACTATTTTGGCAGTTTTTCGGGTCCTAAACTTCCGGAGCCATTTTGAGGCCCAAAAAACGTCGTTTAGGGCCGCAAAACGGCTCCGGAAGTTCAAGACCCGAAAAATTGCCAAAGTGGTAAACTTGCGGGCAATCGAAGTGCGATGTACTGTGATTGGTCAAGTCTTGTGGGACTTGAGAACCCCTGTTCTGCATGTGTGCATGTATTTTGGAGAAGATTGTGAGTTGTTTCAATTCTGTGGAACCTCAAATAAAGAAAGCGTTGTTTGATCGCTAACGTATTATGTTTAAAAAAAACTCTGAAATTGTATTCCGTTGCGTCTAAAGGAGTTTATGTGGGCCATAACCCACAGGTCCACGGGATTTTTTGAAATGCAGTTTCGGCTGCGTCACATGTTCGGAGGAATTTTTGGTTTATTTTATTCATTATGATGCTCTAATCCTTTTGAAAACTAATATTTGTTCAAGTGTTTAGGGAAAATCTATTTGTATTGTGTGCAGAAAATCCATCTGGGCGTGGGAGAAGTCTCACATAGACCAACTTACTCCTATATTCAAAGCGATCCAAAACTCAGCTATTTTCAACCCCAAGTCTTTCATCAAAGGAAGACAAAGAGGGAGTTTTCTTGTTCTCTAGCTACTTGATCATCTACTTCATTTAAAATTTAAAATACTTCTTTGTAGAGATTCCAAAGTTATACAAGCTATTTCAAGAGCAATTTCTAAGTTGGGCAAGTATGGGGTTCACACCCATTACTTGATCTAGCGATTTGTACACTAGTTTGTAATATAATCTTGTTTTATTTTGCTTTCTTTTACGCTAATAATTGATTTTGTTTTGGAAGCCCATAGGTTTGAACTTTGGACAACGAAGAGTTTGAAGAAGAGGTGTCAGAAAACTACTAATAATCTTGCATGCAAAACCCTCCACGAACTTAAGGACTGATTTTGTAAGGAGGTCATGAGATCTATAGGGGCAGCAACAAGTTAACTAGGCTGTGGGCCTTTGAGGCTTGCAAAATTTCTGATTTAGAGGGTTTTTCCATTTACTTTCGTTGTCTTATTGGGGGTGGGGTGAGTACAGGGGGGATTCTAGATTTTCCAAGCTCTTATCTTTGTAAAGATCTCTTTTCATTTCTTGGGCATGTTGAGAATTTAGAGGGCCAGAGAATAATTCAAATTCTCTTACTTGATAATTACTTGTGAGATTACTTCTTAACGTATTTAGTCTTTCATCAAGTAAATTACCAAAATACAAGAGACACACAATTAGGCTCCTCGAGCCAGGGCAAAAACCTCTCCCTCTTGGAGAGGAAAACTCGTCAGAAATTCTTCAAATGACAAGTACCATGACCAAGACTCAGACCCTTGACCTATGAATGCCTCCAAGACCTTGAACCTGCATTGTCCTACACCAACACTAGAGAACTTGGTCTCTAAGTTTATCTTCAAACACTTCTTCTTGTTTATTCAGTTATTTGATGCACGATCATTCGAGATCTTGTCCTTCATTTAGTATATCCTTGAAACTTTATATGCTGAAGGTATATTAAATTTATTTTATGTAAGTAGGAAGGTAAATCACAGATTTACCTTCCTCGTTTACTCATTTTCCGAGTGTCCCTTACTTCCGATTACACACATACTTTTCTCCTCATATATCACAACCTCTATTCTGCATATATGAGACATTCCGCATATATCACAACATATATCAAAGCAGTCCACAGAACGTCTTCAAACAGGTCTGCACTTCAACATGCTTTAACATTGTTGTAGCTTCGCATCTAATCAAGACTTCATCACTCTGACATCCGCACCTCTTTCTATCCTTTAGCCCACACTTTATACTTGCACTTAATCAAAACTGTATTCTAGTTCTGAAGTCCGCATATGTTTCTTCATGCTGGTCCGTGTTCACTGCTTGTTCACTGCTTTAGAACAACACACAACAGATCCGTACTTTACCCTTGAAATATTGTCTATAACTCGCATATTCCCAGACTTTATTACACTATAAAATATCACAGAGATGTCCGTTATTTACTGTGGAAAATACAAAGAGATCTGCATTCTTCACTGTTTCAAATGAGACGCAGGTCACTTTATATATACTGTGCTTTGACATGCTATTAGGCCGCCCCTACACCAAGATTGTAGGCCGACTTCCTCATTGTTAAATAGGCTTATCTTCAACGTTGAATGTGAGCATTCTTGAGGGTTGTTATGAGCCATTATTCCACAAGGTCTTGGAGGACATTCTTCAGACTAGACACTTCATATTCATGACTCTTAATTACACTTCTAAACAGAAGACAATCCCTAATAGACATCAAGAAGTCTATTGACCTATATATGAAACCCATGAAGCAAGTACAACAAAAATAAAATTTATTATCTTTGTCTTCTTCTTTACATAAATTCATAATTACATAGTCAATATGAAGATCGATCTTAGTTACACTTTTCAACACTCCCTCTTAACTAGGGAGGTTTTCATACAGGTACATGGTCACTTTCAAACTAAAGAATATCATAAGAAGAATCGGATTGGTAATCGCATCTGTATAGCATCATATCAACTAGCATTGTCCTAGTGCAAGGCCTTGACTAACATCCCCATTTCTCAACGAGACAAAGGGCTACAATGCTGGCGAGACACATGACTTATAGACACCATAGTCATTGTCTCTCCAAGGTACATACTCCACCTAGGTGTTCCCAAAGTATGACCTTCTTGGACTATTCTTCTCTTGGGTAGCTAGCCCTCAAAGAGTGTCAATACCCGATTGCTCTTATCTTGAATGCCCTAACACATTCTCAAAGAGTATTGAATGCCAGATGATTACCCAATCCTCCATTCTGTCCTCTCAAGTGAAGACCAGAATGATGTGTCTATCTCTTCCTCTCAGTTAGGGAGGACTTATTCCACAAGGGAATGTACTCATTCCTGTATAAGGAATGTACCTAACCTCATTCTTAGGAATTATCCAGCTTCTTTCAAGTAAGAAACTTATCACCAGGCTCCCTCTTAATCAGGGACCTGCAACAGCAATGGTGAGACACCCAACTTCTCATGAAGAATTCCTCCCCTCAATGTCATGGATTTCGATATTGAGGAATCTTCAACTTTAGCTCCATAGGGTACAAATCATCCATCACTTTCATTCATGAGTCATGTCATCTACCAGAAAGTGATTCATCTGTCTTTCTTATCTGGTCCACCTGTTATGCCATGCTAATTTCTTTTGAATCATCTCCAAGGATCTTACATCCGTTCTCATGATTAGCAACCCTGCACAAATTCATCCAGATAAACATATACGTATGAACTTTTAAAATGAAAGTTACCTCAGTGATGATCTTTTACCATGACATCTTCTTGTAGGCATCGACATCCTGTATTCAGATTGACACATCTCCTAATGATATGTTTTGTTAGGGGTCTTCTTCTTTACTAGACTTCTATCAAAGTTTACATATCCTCCCAAGAGATATTCTAGTCACATCTTCTTGGCTTCCGGATGATAAATGCCTCTTGACATGGTTGCACTTCATGATCTCTTCCTTTCTGCACATCTTCATTCCCAGGAACTTCCAATTTACAGTTCCTTGTTCATATACAACCACCTCATATTCCATATGAGGATATATTATGTTGATTTCATCTGTCAGTGCACCGAGAGATCCTCCTCCATAGATCATACTTCTAAATATAGAAGTCCATTACCTGCAACCATATGACATGACTTCACAACATCCAGTGTTAGCATATATATATATATACACACACACACACATACATCTATATATATATATATATATATATATACCTCATACCTTTTTCCTTTCGAGTCATCCTGTAGCAATTTCACTAGAATGAAGAGCTTCATTCCCTTGACCTGCTTCATCAATATGTCATCACATCCCAGAATTTTGTAGCATAGAATTCTTGATGAAACCATTCTACTTTCTTTCTAATCAATGAATTCATAGGGAATTCCATTAGAAAATGTCAGCACCTGTTTCCATGATGGCCCTTGATCTTGATGATTGCCTTCCATCAGTATTGTTATCAGTGAGGTTTTCCAGGAGCTATTTCACAAACAGCGCCTACCATGCTTCTATCATGATGCTATCAATATACATTGCTACCTATCATACTAACCACCAGAGATCACTTAAAGAGGAAGATGATCTCAATCACAATAGAGATCTTTTGCTTCTTCTTTCTTAGATTTCTTTGCATCAGGTTCTTCCCTCATATCTGAGACATGGGCTTCTTCCCTTTTTCTCATGTCCTTTTCAGATTTAGGACAATATCTTTTATAATGCCCAAGTTCATTACATCCAAAGCATCGTACTTTGTCCATATTTCTTCTTTTATTCCGAGGACCAAATTTACGGGATCTTCCATTCTTCCTATATATTGCTGCAAAGGCTTGATTCCCTTCACTTGATCCTGTATCAGCTTTGGATTTCAATCTTGTTTCCTCTATTTTACATAGAGACCATAAATCATGGAATGGTGTTTCTTCTTTCTTCCTGTATAAAATTGAAGTGAAGTTTCCCCATTCTTTTGGTAGAGCATTCAACACCACTGTAGTCATCTCAGTGTCAGACATTACTTCTCCCAGTTCAGAGAATAGCTCCACTAGTTTCTCATCTATTTCTTTTGCAGACTTTAGTTTTTATACATAGGGAATGAGAGTCCTTAATGGATTCTATGAGAATCCTCGGGGCTCTGATTTCTCCCTTCATGTACTTGGCATGAGCTGGGGCATCTTCTTTTGGTAGTTGAATTGTAGATCCTTCGATCTATTCCATAACTTCGTATTCAATTAAATTCAAATCTGTTCTCTTCTTCCATGAACTAAAGTTTGATGACCCAACTAGCTTGTTGCTCTCTTTACAATAAGTCATCTTGACAGATTTAAGTAAGGTCATAGATACTTACTTGAGTAGAGTGGCTTGCAGCTTCCATGATGATGAAGATGAAGTCAGGGGCTTCTTCTAAGATTGAAATATCCAATGTGGTGTATTTGGATCCTTGATGATAGAGGATATCTTCAAAAGATGATGTCCTCTTCTAACAATGTCTTCCTTGCAAATTGATTTGGCTCTTCAATGCAAACTTTGACTTTGACTTTGATTCTTTCTTCCTTGAGTGTCTCCTTGCTAAGTAGCCCTTGTCTTTAGCACCTTAGCTATGATACCATGTTGAGAATTTAGAGGGCCGGAGATTAATTCAAATTCTCTTACTTGATAATTACTTGTGAGCTTACTTCTTGACTTATTAAGTCTTTCATCAAGTTAATTACCAAAATACAAGAGACACACAATTAGGCTCCTCGAGCCAGGGCAAAAACCTCTCCCTCTTGGAGAGGAAAACCCGTAAGACATTCTTCTTATAGATCTTCAAATGACAAGTACCATGACCAGAACTCAGACACTTGACCTATGAATACCGCCAAGACCTTGAACCTGCACTGTCCTGCACCAACACTAGAGAACTCGGTTTCTATGTTTATCTTCAAGCACTTTTTCTTGTTTATTCAGTTATTAGATGCACGATCATTCGAGATCTTGTCCTTCATTTAGTATATCCTTGAAGCTTTATCTACTCAAGGTATATTAACTTTCTTTTATGTAACTAGGAAGATAAATCACATATTTATCTTCCTCGTTTACTCATTTTCTGAGTGTCCCTTACTTCAGATTACACACAGACTTTGCTCATCATATATCACAACCTCTATTCCGCATATATGAGACATTCCGCATATATCACAACATATATCAAAGCAGTCCACAAAACGTCTTCAAACAGGTCTGCACTTCAACATGCTTTACCACTGCTGTAGCTTCGCATCTGATCAAGACTTCATCACTCTGACATCCACACCTCTTTCTATCCTTTAGCCCGCACTTTATACTTGCACTTGATCACAGATGTATCCTAGTTCTGAAGTTTGCATATGTTTCTTCATGCTGGTCCATGTTCACTGCTTCGGAACAACACACAGTAGATCCCTACTTTACCCTTGAAATACTACCTGTAACTCGCATATTCCCAGACTTTATTACGCTATAAAATATCACAGAGATGTCCGCTATTTACTGTGGAAATTACAGAGAGATCCGCATTATTCACTGTTTCAAATGAGCCGCAGGTCACTTTATATATACTGTGCTTTGACATGCTATTAGGCCGACCATACACCAAGATTGTAGGCCGACTTCCTCACTGTAAAATAGGGTTATCTTCAACGTTGAATGTGGGCAGTCTTGAGAGCTGTTATGAGCCATTCTTCCACAAGGTCTTGGAGGACATTCTTCAAACTAGACACTTCATATTCATGACTCTTAATTACACTTCTAAACATAAGACAATCCCTAATAGACATCAAGAAGAAGTCTATTGACCTATAATAAAATATTGCTCATGAAACCCATGAAGCAAGTACCGCAAAAATACATTTTATTATCTTTGTCTTCTTCTTTACATAAATTCATAATTACATAGTCAATATGAAGACCGATCCTAGTTACACTTTTCAACAAGGCAACCTTCTTATTGGCATCTTTTCTAATCATTGTAATTGTAGAAATTTGAATAACTGATATATTATTCACCGAGATTCTCCTGATCACACACTATTTTAACTTCATGCACAATACATAATCTCTTCTACCATTGATCATTAATTGCGGAAATAAAAACAATCGCATGCGCAAATTAAAACCATAAACAATCACACATATGACCACCGTATTTTATGGGAAAGCTTAAAGCTGAAGACCCCCAACTATCTGTATATTATATGTCATAGAGATCATGTAACAATCATTATACAAAACTCATCACAAGCTCTCAGTATAATCTCCAATTGCTACACACTAATCAAGCCCGATCTAGCAAATCACATGCTCCAATCTTTGCCACCTGATAGCCTGCCTCTACTGCGCAATCACTGCTGAAGAATGGCTTTGAATGAACTCGAATTGGTCCAGACTTGCTCACGCAATCCTCATTGGCATCTCCAATCACTGGTTGTTGCAAATCATGCAACAGTATAGTCACAACTGATAGTCACACTGCTCTTTCACCTACCTCTTCACTGGTCTCCACTGAAATTTTCCATGCACTGTAGTTAACTGATGTATTCTTTAGTTGATTAATGATTTAATAATTAGTGAATTAATTAATAATTAATTCACACCACTCTCACTAGTGTATCAATCAGTTCGACTAGATACAACTAGCTCAACTATGTTTAACTCAGTTAAACTGAACACAACTCCACCAACTACTTCTACAACTCCACCAAACTTTGTCACATGAGTTCTAATTGAAGTATCCATGCCATAGCTCCACTTGACCCTCAGGAATAGCGTAATTCCTTTTGTCAACTCCTGTGCCACATCTGTGCACTTAACTGAAGTGCTCCAAGAGAATAAGATAATGTTTATAGTCCAAATATTATTAAGAGCTAATAATATTCGACATATCTATTTTTAGACTGGCAATCTAAAAATAGATTCCGCCCAATATGTCTAAAAATAGAAGTCCATCTATTTTTCCGACTTGACCAACCATCCACAAATAGCATCCTGCAACTCATAGAACATGATCCATATGTCTAAAAATAGACTTTGCGCCAAAAATAGCCTGCGGGCCCACTTAGTGAAGGTGATTTCTTTCCACTAAGCTCATCATCTTGTTGCAATCTCAACACTCCCTCTCAACAAGATATGGATTATCTACAACCCCTATCCTACCCCTGTGGTATTCGAATTTGCTCCTGGTGAGCGCCTTCGTCAGAATATCTACATCCAGATCTTCCGTAGGAATGTAAGAAAGAAACATGATCCTCCGCTGCACACAATCTCTAATATGATGGTACCGGATGTCAATATGTTTAGATCTATCATGAAATACCGGATTAACCGATATTTTAATGAAACTCTAATTATCACAATATATCATAGTAGGATCTAAATGAGAACCGAACAAACCAACCAGGATCTTCCTCATCCATATAGCTCGATGTTGTGCCCAAAATCGTCGCCATATACTCTCGTCAAGCGAACCGAAAGGCCACGGATCTCTGCTTCCTACTGTACCAAGAAACTGCTGTCGACCCGATACTGAAAATCCCTCCAGATGTGCTCTTTCTGTCCGTTGGGCTCCCTGCCCAATCTGCATTCGTGAAGCCACACAGCTTCACCTCATCCGACTGTTTGTACCATAATCCATATCCCGATGTGCCTCTGAGATATCTCAATACATGCTTGCTTGCCTTCCAAAAGAGCTTGGTAGGCTTAACCATAGCTTGTGAAAGATGATTAACAGCATAGCATATGTCGGGTCGTGTATTGACCAAATACATAAGCGACCCCACCAACTGTCGATAAACAGTGGCATCCACTATCTCTGCCGATGTAGCATCCTCTTTCCTCCAACCACCAGGAAGAGGAGTGTCAATAGGCTTGCAGCCATGCATGTTGAACTTCTCCAGTATCTCCCAGGCATACTTGCCTTGAGACACAAACAATCCATCATTGCGGCACTTAGGTTCAATCCCGAAATAATGAAGGAGGCCCAAGTCCTTCATCTCAACCTCTGCAAGATCGACCTTGCATGAGTATATCCCTTGCATGAGTATCAATAGTTCATCACACTGTCAAAATCAGATCATCTACATACAGTACGATGATCAACAGCTTCCCCTCCACCACAATCTGGTACAGGTTTGGATCCGCCTCACTCTTGGAGAATCCAAGCCCGGTGAAGTAGCTGTCTATCCGAGTGTACCAAGCACGAGGTGCTTGCTTCAGCCCATACAGTGCTCTCTTGAGTCGGCACACATGCGACTCACTGCTGAAGATCTCAAAAACTTCAGGCTGCTCTATGTACACCTCTTCCTCAATAACTCCATTGAGGAACGCAGTCTTCACATCCATCTGATGAATGTGCCACCCCATCTGCGCTGAGAGAGAAAGAATCGTCAGTATGGAAGAATACCTTGCGACAGGTGCAAAGGTCTCCTCATAATCGATCCCCTCAATCTGTGAAAAGCCTCGGGCAACAAATCTTGCCTTGTACTTCTCCACACTCCCGTCAGCTGCTTGCTTCACTTTGTAGATCCATCTCGAACCCACCACTGATTTCCCTTTCGGCCTTGGGACAATCTCCCATGCATTGTTTCTGACAATCGAATCATACTCTTCCACCATGGCATCTACCCATGCGGGGTCCTCCACAGCTTCCTCGAAAGAGGATGGCTCTGTTACGATACACTTGCTCATAAGAGCCATGTATCCAGTATACCGGTCAGGTGACTGTCTCTGTCTGCGCTGTGATGTAGGTGCTCCTACAACCTTCTCTGCATCTTGAGCCAGTCGCTCAGCTTCTGTAGTGCGCTTCCGCCCTCTGATGGTTGGTGTTGCATGAGTGGTCTCTTCCACTCCATGAACCTCCTCTTGTGGCTGATCCACATCCAGAGACTCATCCTTAGGAACTAATAGCTCCTCATATGCATGCAAGTGTGGCTCCCTCTCAAGCGAACACTTCATGGCTTTCTCCTCATGAAATTTGATATCTCGTTGCACAACAGTCTTGCGACTGTCTGGAAAATACACACGATAGTTGTGGGGTGTATCAGTGTACCCCACAAATATCCCAACCTCTGCAGTCGGCTCCAGCTTCTTCCTGGCATCCTTAGTCACATGAATGTAAACAGGTGAACCAAAAATCCTCAAATGGGAAATATCAGGCTTCTTACCAGAAAACGCCTCCTCGGGTGTACTCATGCCAAGTATCCTGTGTGGACAACGGTTCTGCACATATACTGTAGTATTGCATGCCTCAACCCACAAGTGTATGGGAAGGCCCTGATCATGCAACATCGCCCGTGCAGTACCCACGATCATTCTGTTCTTCTGCTCAGCAACCCCATTCTGCTGTGGGTTATGAGGTGCTATGAGCTCTCTTTGAATTCCTTCTGCGTTGCAAAAGTCCTTGAATTCGCCAGAGATGAATTCACCACCATTGTCGCTCCTAAGAGCCTTCACCTGCTTCCCCGATTCTTTCTCAACCAGTGCCTTGAACTCACAGAACTTTGAGTATGTATCGCTCTTCTTCTGCATGAAGAAGATCCAGCACTTCCGAGAAAAATCATCAACAAATATCACATAGTACCTGTGCTTTGCTGTCGAAGTTATTGAGAAAGGTCCACACACGTCTGTGTGAATTCTCTCAAGGATCGTCGTGGCGTGACTATCCTTCTTGTGAAAGGTGGCTTTCACAAATTTTCCCAAGATACATCCCTTGCACTAATCTGACTGCGCAAGAGTACCCTTAGGAAGCCCAGTAGAAATCTGCTGCAGTATCTTCAAAGCTCCATGGTGAAGGTGGCCCAATATCCTATGCCACAGCTCGCCATCATCCCGACTCACCACTCTTTTTGCCTTGCTTGCCATTGCTGCGCAGCCATCTACCTGCAATTGATAAAGGTTCTTAACTCGAACCCCTATCCTCTGGGTTTCACCAGTTGCCTTACTTCGCAGGAAAGCCTTTCCCTCGCTAAAGACAACATCATATCCCTTGTCTTCTAACATAGCCACAGAGATAAGATTCTTCTTCAATTCTGGAACATGCATCACTTCCCTCAATACGAAGGGTTTACTAGACTCCTTCTCAAAGGAAATGGTACCGATACCGGTTGCACTATATCTACCATCATCGCCCATCTCGATGTGCACTCCAAGATCTTTCTCATCCAGATCAGTAAACAAATATTTGTCTCCGGTCATATGAAAAGACGCACCACTGTCAAGAAACCACACTGAACCCATCATACTTGAGACCAAGCATGCGATCAGTGAAAAATCCAGCTCAAACTGCGAGGCTAAGGCCTCTCCAGCTACAGATCCAGCAGCCTGCTTATTTTTCTTCTTCTGTGGACAATTAGTGGCGTAATGTTCGTGTTGGTGACAGTGAAAGCACTTCACCTTGGACATGTCTAGCTTCTTGCCTTTCACATCGGATTGAGAAGCATTCTACTTGCTCTTCCCCTTCCTTGCTTTGGCAGCCAAAGTGCAATTTTCTTCATCTGAGTTCTTTGATGAAGATCCGTCCTTGATACTTCGCCTTATCTCCTCTTACACAAGATTCGACCAAAGTCGCTCCCATCCTGGCAATTTCTCCCGACCATTGACAGAGTCCTGATAGGAATGCCAACTCTTCGGAGGCCCAAGGAGAGCCAAGCTCACTAGGTCCTCATCATCTACAATCACCCCCACACTTCCCATCTCATCCCTGCATTGGATGAACTTCGTGAGGTACTTGGGCACAATGTCGCCTTTCTCCATTTTTATGTTCCTGAGTTTATCCTTGAGCGCCAACTTCCTCTGGTCGCTCTTGCTTTGGAATAAATCTGTCAAAGCTTTCCACATCAAGAATGGAGAAGCTTTACCATGAAGGCTGGACACTATGTGATCCTTCACACCCTCCAACAGAATCCTTCGACTTTTTGCTGTCTTCTTTTGCCATGCGTCAAGTGCGGCAGCATCACTAGAAGTAGGTTTTGGAATTTCTGCATCTATGAACTCCTTCAACCCATTATCATCCAGCACCGCCTCCATCCAGTCCTTCCATGCAATATAATTCGAGCTGCCCTCAAGGGCATACTCCAATCACAATCCGTTGAAAGACATCTCAACTTCGACACCAAGAAAACACTGCTGCAAATTCGAATTCCACCAGCACAAAAACTCAACTGCTTCAATGTTTTGCAATTGCTCCAATGATCAATATCGCTCTGATACCATGTAGAAATTTGAATCACTGATATATTATTCACCGAGATTCTCCTGATCATACACTATTTTAACTTCGTGCACAATACAAAATCTCTTCTACCATTGATCATTAATTGCGGAAATAAAAACAATCACATGCGCACATTAAAACCATAAACAATCACAAATATGAACACAGTATTTTATGGGAAAGCTTAACGCTGAAAACCCCCAACTATCTGTATATTATATGTCATAGAGATCATGTAACAATCATTATACAAAGTTCCTCCCGAGATCTCAGTATAATCTCCAATTGCTACACACTAATCAAGCCCGATCTAGCAAATCACATGCTCCAATCTCTGCCACCTGACCACGTGCTTTGCCTCTCTTTGACGCCAATCCTTTCGTTGAAGAATGGCTACGAGATGAACTCGGGTGGTCGACCTTGCTCACGCAATCCTCATTGGCATCTCCAATCACTGGTTATTGCAAATCATGCAACAATATAGTCACAACTGATAGTCACACTGCTCTTTCACCTACCTCTTCACTGGTCTCCACTTAAACTGTCCATGCACTGTAGTTAACTGATGTATTCTTTAGTTGATTAATGAGTTAATAATTAGTGAATTAATTAATAATTAATTCACACCACTCTCACTAGTGTATCAATCAGTTAGACTAGATACAACTAGCTCAACTATGTTTAACTTAGTTAAACTGAACACAACTCCATTAACTTCCTCAATCAACTCCACCAAAATCTCTCACATGAGTTCTAACTGAAGTCTCCATGCAATAGTTCCACTTAACCCTTAGGAATAGTGTAATTCCTTCTGTCAGCTCCTGTGCCACATCTGTGCACTTAACTGAAGTGCTCCAAGAGAATAAGATAATGTTTATAGTCCAAATATTATTAAGAGCTAATAATATTCGACATATCTATTTTTTGACTGGCAATCTAAAAATAGATTCCGCCCAATATGTCTAAAAATAGAAGTCCATCTATTTTTTCCGACTTGACCAACCATCCACAAATAGCATCCTACAACTCATAGAATATGATCGACATGTCTAAAATAGACATAGTCTAAAAATAGACTTGCGCCAAAAATAGCCTGTGGGCCCACTTAGTGAAGGCGACTTCTTTCCACTAAGCTCATCATCTTGTTGCAATCTCAACAGTAATCACTAATAAAAGAAAGTTCTTTGCTTAAGGGAGCTTGGGAAGTTTTCCCATGGCATCCCCCTTCCTCAGTTGAAGAGGAAGGACCTTTTGTGGGTGTATTGACTTTATTTCTAGTTTATTTTATGCTTATTTCCATCGCATGCATGCTTAAAATTAAAAACATATTCACTCCACATTTCATTCACTAAATCTTGTGTCTAAAAAATATAACATGCATAAGTTCCAAAATTTGCAAACTTGAGAAAATGTCTTTTGTGTGAACGATTTATATTATGAGCAAGTTTTAACTGTTTCATGGTTATTTAGGCACATGTTTCATATTTTGGTTCATTTATGCTACATATTTTGGTAACTATTGGAGCATTAACTCCAACTTGAAACAATTGTATCATAAACCAAGGTGAAGCAGGGGAACAAGGAGACAACATTAATCAAGGCCTCCTATTTGTGCCCCTCATACATAGTGGAAAGAAAGGCCTCAAGGAGGGTTACTTTGGACTAGGGGCGAGAGACAACAACCAAGGTGAAGCAGGGGAACAAGGAGGCAACCAAAAGCAGTCAATTATCCAATTCTTCCCTTGATCCATATTAGAATGCCTTAAAATCATTAAATGGAAAACCCATGATACAGAAATGGTTAGTATACGTCATATTTGAAGTTCCACCTTCATTCAGTGAATTAGCTAGATGAAAAGAAATGCTGATTGGAGAGTGGCTGAGAGGTGACTAAGAGTGGTTGTCGGTGGATCAATGTGTGCCTGTTGGCTGGATGACTGGCTGGATCAAATGAGGAAAATTTTTCCAGGGGGTCACCCACATGCTGGTGGGTAACATGACCGGAGTTTATTACTAGGGGTTGTGTAGTTATGGGTTTAGTGGATATATGACTTGAACTTGTGATTAAAGAGCAACCATCAAACAACTATCAAAATGTATGAGATGACTCGATTGTAATAAAATTATTTTCCTAATATCTATTGTGTATCTTTCAAGATTTTCCTACAATTATTAATTGCCTTATGATCATAAGCAAGCCCCTTTGACAGAGATTCTATGTCCTATATTCATAATAACAAGGAACACAATATTCAACAAGGGATATGCCACTATTTTTTAGTAAGCATGTAACTAAGAAAGCAGCACAAAGTCAAAAATGACAAGAAGGGGGTTATGTATAAACAATGGTTTCTGCCAAATAATTGGCAAAAAAGGAGCAATATCAAAACATTGAATATTAACTTACGGTTTAAATACTGTAGGAAACCACTTGTGAAGTGCACGCAGAAAAACTTTCTGAATGATTCCCAAAAAATTACGCGGAAAAAGTAAGAAATTAGTATTCATCTCCACAATGGCGTGGGCATCTTCAATTCGCCTCTTCGTAAATTCTTCTGTCGCTAAATGATAAGGAATTTTGCTTCCATCTGCAATGCAACATGGGAATCATTTTTAGGCAATATGGAAAAACTTTATATAAATTCTTTTCCATTCTAGTTTAATGTTTAAAACAATTTTTTTGAGCTTAAATGTCCGCAAACCTGATGTAGGAAGTTCCTAATCAGAAACTAATTCATTCAATAGAAGCATGAGAATTTATTACGAATTATAGTGAAAATATACAACATGGTTATAACAGTTGGTGTCTACAAGGAATAATGCTCCTAGTTGGAATAAAAGTGGAACACAACACCATTATCAAAAAGATAATTCAAGTGGAACAGACCAAGAAATCTCTCACACATAAAGCTGTGATTGCCCTTTGAAAAAACACCATTATCAAAAAGATGATTCAAGTGGAAGAGACCAAGAAATCTCTCACACATAAAGTTGTGATTTCCCTTTGAAAAACTCTTGGAGAAAAAGAAACAAAGAAACTATGCTATTGTTGGACCTCCTTTTTGTCATCTTTTCCTAAAACGAACACTCCTATTTTGCTCCAAAATGAAGTTTGAACTGAGTTCGCCCTCCTTTATTGTACATAGGACTCATTTCTTACCGTTGTCATGGTTTTGCTCAAAGTTACATATATATATATATATATAACATTTGTCTTTTTATTTTCTTTTATAGCTAAGTATTAAGGTGTATTGTAAAGAGTTACTTGTATTGTTGTATGCTACGTATTATGATTGCATAAACACTGCTAACTTAAGCATTGCAAAGATGAACATCTAAAGGTTTCATTATAGGTCAGCATGAGGCTTGGGTATACTTCAGCTATAGGTGTAACCCTAATGCACAAACATAGCTACAAGGGCCCCCAACTCAACATAACAAGTATGTCGGCATAAGTGGCAACCCATGAATAAAGAATGAGGTCTTTTCTTATTGGCGTTGTTTCACTTTAGGTAACTCCCATAGAGACACACTTAGTTGAGTGTGATTTGATGCTGCTTTGTAAGGACCTAAGTTTCACATTTAACAAAATTTAACAAAATTGATACTACACAATCCAGCGTGATTTTTTTTTTTTTTGAGCAAAATATATCAATTCACTATTGAATACTTACCTAGAACCATGTTTGAAGATGTTCCTGACCCGCCATGGCTCCTATTCCCGTTACCAAACTGCCATCTTCCTCCCAGCCTATCTGGGGTCAACCTCTCTGGTCCCCAGATCCAGAAAACAAGTCTTCTGGCCCCCGTGCCCAAAACTCCAATAACAATCAAGATCACGCTATGACTCTGTTAGAACTCACTACTTTGGTCTCCCATATTTAGAAATCCTCTGACAACATTCGGGTCAGTTTTTCCACCTCACTGACCCATGCCCATCAAGTTTCCCCCCCTTCTCTTTTTATACAGAAATCCCTTGTCAAGATATTTATTGAAATATCCTCTTTTAATAAATATCTTAGTAAAATCTTCTTTCAAGATATTTATTAAAATATCTTCTTTTTAAAAATATCTTAGATTTATATTAAAATATTATTATTTCATAAATATCTTGGATTTATTAAATATCATCATTTAATAAATATCTTGGATTTATTAAATATCATTATTTAATAAATATCTTGGATTCCTAAAATATCTTAGATTTATTATTAAATATCATTATTTAGTAAATATCTTGGATTTTATTAAAAATCATCTTTTATTTGCATAAGTCAATGCTTTTACTTTCCTTTGAACAATATATTAGTTATATTATGATAGTGGTAGGTATAACTTTTACCTCACAATACATTCATTATTTTCTGGTGAGTTAGGAATTTACTCAATACTTCAATAATTCACACATTACCATACACTGAGACTTTTCATAATTGATTAGTGCATATACTAGTGCATTACACGTGATACATGCATATGTAGCTATCATATGCATGCTAATATTTCTATGTTCCCTATACTCGAGGTGGGTCATTACATGCATCCCTCCTTCAGAAAACTTCGTCCCGAAGTTAAGTTTTATGTCGTATATCATTAATTATTTAAGTGATTAGTATAATCATATAAGAGTCGTGTACCATAATTGAATTTTCGTTTAATGTATGAGAACATTTTAACATATATGTTTTGATCATTTATTGGTTTACAAATTTAGCAGTCACGTCTTGCCCCAACAGAGTTCCCAAGCTATTCTAGAATCATCCTATCCTTCCTAATCTCTTCCGCTCCCATCCTATCCGTCCTCTACAGGAATATGACATGGCGTCAGCTATACTGACCTAACCATTCATAGACGTCAAGGGTTACAACATCGACTATATCAACTTGTTTCCTTAGTAGGCAACCGACAATCATTATCGCACGTCTAGGGGAGCGTGACTCGCACAGTCCTCCCATGACTCCAGGTTTTGGAGGATAAACAGTGGGAAACACCTCCACCCCTCCTAGTAGGACCAGGGTTAACACCCTATCATGGAACCTCAGTGCATCTCAATTGTTCTTGGAGTTTTGTCATCATGCGGTTGGTTTAGTAATGATACCATCTGTGATGTAAACACTTGTCCACAAATTATAGCACATGTATGACAAGTAAAAAATATGACAAGTCTGCGATATTCGAAGCAAATTGTTACTCAAATAAAAAATTCTACTCATTCCAAATATGTTGCTATCTACGATATTGATCATTGATTTCATATAACATACTTGATTATGTTTATCCAATAGGTCTATAAATTCATTTTCATCTTAAATAGTTAAGTGTAATCACTCTTTTATTTCTATCTCATCATTTATGCTGATATGTAAAATTATAGATACCATATCCATAACATAATTCATAATTTATATCAATATCCCTGTACCAACAATGTTTAAGCAAAACTTTTTTCATATTGGTATCCATGTATCAGCAATTTTTAAGCAAATAATATATTCTTACTTGTCATAGTACAAAATGACAGCCTTAAGTATCCATCCAAAATAAGGTAAGGTTATACAAAATAAGTTTTTAATTGCTTATAAATATAACCCACAATTATAAATGTCACATAGAAAAATCGATCATGGATATACAAATAAGGGTGTAGCTACTATTTTCTATACTATATTAACCGATTAACCTTATAAAAGTTAGAGGTTGAGACTCTAAATCTAAATGGAGGGATGCTCTAATATTTATGATTGCGTACATAGAAATGAAATGAATTGAAAGAAGAGCATTAAACACTTACTGCTTAGTTGAAGCATGATCTAATTTCTTGATATATGTTGATTAAGAACTCTAAAAGACAAAACTACATATGGATTCAACCAACCTTTTAATTCTTGTTATTTATTTGTCTTTTAAGTCTAATTATCTTTGATTTGTAATCTGGATCCAAAGAGATAATAATAACATTAACTTCTTTATCATGTTATTCCAGTTCGTCTTCAACCTAAAAATCTAGAAGCCATGGAGTAGGGTTTTGCAGGGCTAATCATTAGGGTTATGCTGGAAATGGAAGAAGAGTTAATTAACTACTCTAAATATCCCTTAGTGGAAGGTTTATTTTCATTGAAGGAATTTGTTACTGCTTGAAAATGCATTATTCACTTTGCATTATACTTGGTCTACTAAGAGTGTCATGTTTTCAACAAGATGTCAATTGTTGACAAATAATAATTTCCTCCTCTTTCAATAAGAAATTCACAATTTACAAGATATGCATAGTCACATTATTAGTATGTTACAGTTTTGATATAGTCTCTTTACTTGCAAGTTTCACCATTTAGAGTCTTAACTCTAGCTAGAATATTACTAGCTTTACCATCATTCCTTAAACCATTGTTTCATTTCTATTATATTGACTCATTTAATCCAAACACATAACACATCACTGGTATGCCCTCTCCTTATTCTTCACATTAATCGTTTTCTCATTAGTCTTTAGGCCTCATCTTATCACCAAATGTATCTTATTTTCTAACGGTGTATAATTATTATCCTTAATATTTGCCTTTAACCATTTTCCCAGTTTATCTTCTTTTCTAACGGTGTATAATTATTATTCTTAATATTTACCTTTAACCATTTTCCCAGTTTATCACTTGTTATTCTTAACAAATTAGAAGTGTTCACAACTCCTTACAAGTCATTGCTTTGACCCTTACCAATCATGTTGCTCATATCCTTAAGAAAATTCTTCTTGATAGAAAACATCACTTCACTTCTTTATATCAGATATTCCTACTATTCTATGTCTACTTCAATTTGAAAAAGAACATATTATCAAATTGACTTTGTTTTCTCACCTCTAGTCATCATGGTTTTCTTTCCTTCTCTCTTAATGCATAGAATTATTACACTTGTAGATGTTGTTACTATTCTCCGACTTGGGTAAGAACCTATAAATAAATTCAATAACGTGGATATCGAATGTAATCTACTTATCATTTCAGGTTTTAGGGCATCATGGGATAGAATTTCCTAATCATACTTCATGATGTCCAAAATCCATGCATATAGTTAGTCACCTAAAAAAAACTTTATAATGTGACTCTCCCGTTAGAGGGAGAAACAATTATAATTGTCGCTATGCACGTAAATCTATTCTCCAATTGATCAATTTTATTATAGATTCACTCTTTAATCCAATGACATTGACTTCTTATATTGTTTTGTGAAACTTCCACTCACTCACCTTTGGTGCTATTTTTGTCGATCTCAATATTATGAGTTGATTATGATAACTAACATTTATTATCATCATTAGAAGTTTGAAATTTCTTTCTTTTCCCATCCTCTCTAGGTACTATATCGATTATAGTATGGTAACAATGGAGATCAACTTTGAAATTTTCCGTTGCACTCTCTTGGTAACTATATCGTCTTGTTCTAATAGTGTGTTTACTACCTTATAGGGTGGTTTTTTACCATCTTATCATATGTTTCATCAATTTTGTCTTTGTTTGATGTGCACCTTTAGTGAACTATACTTGTACTCTCAATTTGATTACTCATGATTTCTCCCAACATTTTTTGAATAGTTAGTGTTTTCTTTCATCCATCAATTTACCTCAAACTAGCTTAGCCTTTTATGTGGTTGTAGCTCCACATCTAATGGTCTTGTCATAATGTCAATAGTCATGTTTTCATTACCATTCTTCCTTTTTTCAAGAGTTAACTTCTTTGAATCAACTCCGCCAACTAATATTTATATATGCCTAAATAATTTCCACGAATCATTTTATATAGTGTCATAATGTCCCTAATTTCTCTTTCCTAAACCACATTGTTTTCCTTTCCATGAAAATGCTATGCTGCCATATTAATTTGTTTTGGATATCGATATATCCTTACGGTTGTAAAGGGCTAATTATCTATCTTAACAATGACATAATGGTTTGAATATCAAAATGTCTAATTTAGTGTATATTAAACTATAAAAATTTAAACCTTCACTCTACTCCTTAAACCACTTACACATATACGATAGTAATTAAAGAATTACCATAAGAAAATGGTATAAACCATATTTTCATAAATTCATATCATCAATGGTTATAGTTATCAGCTAGTAAGTAAGATATATATATATATATATATATATATATATATATATGGAAATTTCAACGTCACTTGAAGAATGGAACGTTTCAATTGCATAAAAACAATTAGGATAGTTTCTGTTCTAATGTTCAAAAGTTATAGAAAAGTTTAATGTCTAAAGTGATGTTAACGTGCTTATTTTAATATAATAATTTGAATGTACTTCAAACTTTACTTGCATGATATACAAAATTTTAAACTTCATTATGGAAAAATTTACAGCTAATATCCATGAGTTATCTCAACTGCTTTGTCAGATGGAGTGTAAAGTAAAAGTAATAGATTAGGAATCAAGTGGGATTGAGCTTGATATATGTCTTCAATACATATATTAACACTAAATATCCCATCTCTTCTAATAAAATGTAGCATCCTAGGGTTCATATTTTTTGAATATCGAATTATATAAAATTTCATTTTATCATTGTTAAAAGTTTCAATTTCTTCCAAAAGTTCAAAACCACTTTTCTTTTCATTGAATATTACATAACATTGAATAATTTGGGTTAATTATAAAAGATGACTCGGAATAATACACCTCGGCTTATATTAGGATTTGTTGTTATAATTATGAAAATGAGGCGGTGATATCCAAGAATCAACACAAAATCTCGGTAAATAGTTAGAAACTATGTTATTTCCCATTGTGATCATTCGTTCTAGTACTTTCAACCTAGTCTAACTGACCCCTATATTAACTTTGTATTCATCAACACTTAAACTTATGGAATGAAGTTCTCCTGAAGTCATTTTTACTTGTAGGAAATCGTTTTGCATGCCATTGCCAACCCATATTTATTTAATGCATATGATGAAATTAGACTATCAATAGCACTAGTATCAAATAATATTTTGATTTTTATTTCGTTAATAGTACATGACGGAAAATGTTCCCTTGGAGTTGTTCGAGGAAAGTACAGAACATCAATCCACTATAATGAAGTCCTCATGTACTATTAACGACATAAAAATCAAAATATTATTTGATACTAGTGCTATTGATAGTTTCATTTCATGATATACCATGTGTAGCTGTCATATGTATACGTCGTATACATGCTAACTTTCTTTGATACCATGTGTAGAACCCCTATACCATCAATTTTATTCTAAACGTTTCTCTTTATATAGACTTAAGCATAAATCCAAATGAATGGAGACCGACAGTAAATTTAAACTTACATAAGTAACTATTTTATGCATAGAAAAATACCTGGAACGAATTTGGTGACTTATTGGGCTATGGCTCTCCTCGTGGATGCAGCGGACATATTACCGAAACAATCTTTTCCTTCCAGCCAATCTAGGAAACAATCCTAGACCCAGAAGATACCTCATCTGCCCCTGTGCCTAGAATTCCAAGAACAGTGAGTCTTCCCTTCAAAACAATTCATACCCCTCACTATTTCCTTTTACAATAGTGTGGAGATTAGCAAAGAAAAACCTCCCCTTCTCCTTCATATTCCTCCCCTTTTATAACTTTCATTCACCTCCTCTCATTTATGTAGATATTGACTAAGTCATTTATGTAGGATATTTATTAAGTCATTTATGTAGATATGATTTTGATTAATTATTTTAAGATTAATTTTATTATATTTGTTTTTAACTTAATTAAATTAACTTAATAATTTTAATCAAATTATATTATTATTTTATTTGTCCACTCAAATATAATTTGCACTCAATTATATTTTGTTTTTTTTTCTGGATCAATGCTCTATCACGCATACGTATATAAAAACGGTATACATGTTAAGTATCTAGCTTGATATTTCATTATCTCGACGAGATAAAATGCATTATGATATTCAATTCGTTATCCTAACTTAGATATTCTCAATACTAGCAGGTTTGTATACTAGTGCAGTGTATGCAATATATGCATATGTAGCTATCATATGCATACGTCGTATACATGCTAATATTATTTTGATTATAATTTGGAATGGGTCATTACATACTTCCTCCCTTTGGAAAACTTCGTCCCGAAGTTAGGATTTTATATAATCATATCAATAATTGCGTTGGAGATTAGGGTGATTGTGTAAGGTTTATATTTAAGATTGACTTTCTGTTTGAATATGTATGTATTTGTAATTTAATTGTCACTTTCCCTCTCAACCGAGTCTCCAAGCTATTTTAGAATCATCTTATCCTCCCTAATCTCTTCCGCTCCCATCCTATCCGTCCTCTACAGGAATATGCCATGGCATCAGTTTTACTGATTCAACCATTCATAGACCTTAAAGGTGTCAGCGTCGATTACATCGACCTGATTTACCAGTAGGCATCCGACAGTTATCATCACATGTTTAGGGGAGCGTGACTCGCATAGTCCTTCCATGACTCCAGGTTTTGGAGGATAAACAGTGGGTAACACCTCCACCCCTCCTAGTAGGACTAGGGTCAACACCCTATCATGGAATCTCATGGAGTCTCAACTGTTCCTGGAATTCTATCATCACGTGATAGATTTGGTAACGACGTGTTCTGCAAGGTAAAAATTTGTACACAATCTGCAATGTAAACACTAATACACACATTACAACATATGCATCCATATGTTCAATACAATTTCTCGCTAGATACAGCTCCTATATAATTGATACATGTTGCCATCTACGATACAATGTATTTAGCCATTTTTAATCTATATACTAATATGTTTAGCTTTCATATTTAAAATGTAGTTACTCTTCAATTTCTATTCCTTCAATCATATTGAGATGCAAAATTGAAACAAATTGATAGATAGCCTTATTTATAACATAATCTACGATCTAGATTTCATATTCCCGTAATGTTAATTTAAATGACATATTGCATATTGGTATCTATGCACTAGTAAAGGTAAGCAAATAGCATATATCCTGCATCAATAGAGTTAAGTAACATCATATCTTTATGGGTATCCATGTACCAGCAAAGTAAAACTCATCTTTACGTGATATTTCAAAATAGGGTCTCAAGTATCAAAATAGAGTAGTCATATACATATAAGGTTTCCAATTTCTCAAAATTTAGCATAAGTTGGGGTATTATTGGCATATGGTCTCAGCATCTTTCCAAGTCGCCAATCTAGGACTATATTTGTCCCACTGGACTTTAACTTGGTCTATCGGTTGATTCCTGAGTTGTCGAACCCTACATTCCAGTATATGTAATGGTTCCCTCGTCCCATACCTGCAGTTCCTTTCATTGAAGATTATGAGATTTGTCAACAATATAGTGTCGTAAGGTAGATACATGAAATACATTATGAATTTTGTGCAAGTGGGGTGGCAGTGCAAGACGATAGGCGACAGGTCCAACTTTTTCCAAGACTTCGAATGGCCCAATAAATTGGGGTGATAATTTTGTGCCCTTCCCAAACAGAATGGTGCTCTTATTTGGCCTGATGCGGATGAAAACCTGATTTCCTACCACATAGTTTCTATCTATCCTGTGAGCATCATCATAACTTTTTTGTCTATCATGTGCCTCTTTCAATCGTTGCCTAATCAACTGTACCTGTTCCTCCATCTCTTGGATCAATTTTGGCCCGACTATTACCCGGTCTTCTAACCTGTCCCAACTCAATGGTGTTCTGCAGAGTCTCCCATATAATGCTTCAAATGGTGGCATCCCGATTGAATTGTGATAACTATTGTTGTATGTAAATTCTATTAAGAGTAAGTACTTTTCCCAGCGCGATTGTTGGTCCATAACATACATCCTTAGCACATCTTCTAGTACTTGATTTACCCTTTCTGTTTTCTCGTCAGTCTCAGGATGATAAGGTGTACTCACATTTAATTGAGTCCCTAAGGTTGATTACATACAAGTCTAGAATCTCGACGTGAATCTAGAATTTCTATTTGATATGATTTTCTTAGGTACTCCATGAAATCTAATAATTTCATTTATGAATACCCGAGCTACATCAACAACTTCGTAAGTATCTCTTACAGGGATAAAATGAACGCTTTTTGTTAATTTATCTACCACAACCAAAATATCATTATGCTTTTGTTGTGTAAAGGGTAGTCCACCGATAAAATCCATAGAAATTATTTCCCACTTGGTCATAGGAATGTTGTGAGTTTGTAGGAGACTTGCTAGGTGACAATGATTAGCTTTTACCCACTAGCATTCAAGACACTTAGCGACAAATTGGACAATGTCGTTTTTCATGTCTGTCTAGAAGAAGAGTCTCTTAGTGTTAACATACATTTTCTTTACACTAGGATGTGCACAATGCAAAGCCCTGTGGGCTTCCTTTAGGATGGTGTTTCGGAGATCTCCACTATCTGATATATAAATCCTTCCATGAAATCATAAAATTCCGTCTTCTTCCAAATCATATCCTTCGAACTTAAGTTCCTTTGAATGGTTGCTATCAAGCCCTGACCTTACTTTTAAGTACCAACTATCTCTTACGAGATGCTCAAGTACTTGATCTCTTAAGTCCACCTTGATAGGTATGAGCGAAAATATTCGAGGTCTTCTACTTAAAGCATCTGCTACTACATTCTCCTTCTCTTTTATATATGAAAACTCAAAATCATATTCACTTAAGAATTCACTCCATCGTCTTTGTCTAGCATTCAAGTCTCTCTGAGTGAATAAATACTGTAAACTTTGGTGGTCACTTTTAAGCACAAATTTTCTCCCTACCAAGTAATGTCTCCATATCTTTAAAGCTAGAACCACTGCGGCTAAATCTAAATCATACATGGCATAAAGTTCTTCATGGAGCTTTAATTTTCTTGAAGCATATGCTATTACGCCTCCTTCCTGCATTAATACTGCACCTAACCCCTGTTTAGATGCATTGATACACAGTAAAATCTTTGTCCATATCAGGCACTCACAAAATTGGTGCACTAGTCAATAACCTTTTAAGTTCGGAAAATGCTTTATCACATTCCTCAGTCCATTCATACCTAACACTTTTGCGCTGGAGGGTTGTGATCGGCTTTGCAATTTTGGAGAATCCTTCCACAAACCTTCAAGTAACCTGCTAAACCCATAAAACTACGCACTTCATGTGCATTCTTAGGTATCGGCCACTCCCTGATTGTGTTTACCTTTTCAGGATCTATAGAGATCCCTTCACCAGATATGATATAATCTAAGTAACGAATTTCCTTTTGAAAGAAAGAACATTTGGATAATTTTCCATATAGCTTGAGTTCTCTAAGGCAAGATAATACTATCTGAAGATGCTCTTCATGCTCCTTCTCATTCCTAGAGTAAATGAGAATATCATCCAGGAAGACTTGCACAAATTGATCGAGATATTTGCGGAGAATGCTATTCATAAGGTTCATGAATACGGTAGGTGCATTGGTCAACCTAAATGGTACCACAATGAATTCATAATGCCCGAAACGAGTTCGGAATGCAGTCTTAGAAACATTACTTTCTTTAATCCTAAGCTGATGATAACCTGATCGCAGGTCGATCTTTGAAAACACTGCAGCTCCTTTCATTTGGTCAGAAAAGTCGTCAATATGAGGCATGGGATACCTATTCTTTACAGTGGCCCGATTTAAATCTCGATAGTCCACACACAGTCATAATGAACCATCTTTCTTATTGACAAAGATTACAGGAGTGCCCCAAGGTGAAATAGTGGGTCGAATGTGCCCTATATCTAATAGTTCTTTCACTTGTATTTGTAATTCTTGAATTTCAGGAGCTGTCATTCTGTAAGGTGTTTTAGATATTGGTTTCGTACCAGGTTTCAATTCTATTGTGAGGTCTAGCTCTCTTTTAAGAGGTTGCCAACCCATATTTATTTAATGCATATGATGAAATGAAACTATCAATAGCACTAGTATCAAATAATATTTTGATTTTTATGTCGTTAATAGTGCATGAGGACTTCACTACAGTGGACTAATGTTCTGTACTTTCCTCGAACAACTCCTAGGGAATATTTTCCGATGTGAGATACAATTGTTTTTCTAAATTTCCTCACCAAATCAAAGCACTTTCCTTTAGCTGAATATAGAAATCTTTATCTTAGAGGTAGAAAATATTCTCTTAGCGTGAAACATCTTGTCATTCCTTCCAACCATGCTTCAATACGTTCTCCGACTCGTCCTCCTAGAAAATCTAGGAGTTTAATATTTTGTAGCTCACTGGAAATATTCTCCTGTGATTGTCTATAATCTAAATATTTGGACTTCTATGGCTTTCCTACCTCAAGGTGAGATACCATGTGTAAGGACCTAAGTTTCACATTTAAC
This sequence comes from Pinus albicaulis, assembly GCA_034641835.2. NCBI lineage: Eukaryota > Viridiplantae > Streptophyta > Pinopsida > Pinales > Pinaceae > Pinus > Pinus albicaulis. The sequence goes on from CM076580.1 coordinate 1,822,798,297, forward strand.
AAAATTTAACAAAATTGATACTACATAATCTAGCGTGATTTTTTTTTTTTTTGAGCAGAATATATCAATTCACTCTTGAATAATTACTTGGAACCGTGTTTGAAGATGTTCCTGACCCGCAATGGCTCCTGTTCTCGTTACCAAACTGCCATTTTCCTCCTAGCCTATCCGGGGTCAACCTCTCTGGTCCCCAGATCCAGAAGACAAGTCTTCTGGCCCCCGTGCCCAAAACTCTAATAACAATCAAGATCACACCATGACTCTGTTAGAACTCACTGTTTTGGTCTCCCACAATTAGAAATCCTCTGACAACATTCAGGTTAGTTTTCCCACCTCATTGACCCATGCCCATCAAGTTCCCCCCCTTCTCCTTTAATACACAAATCCCTTGTCAAGATATTTATTAAAATATCCTCTTTTAATATATATATTAGTCAAATCTCATTTCAAGATATTTATTAAAATATCCTCTTTTTAAAAATATCTTAGCTTTATATTAAATTATTATTATTTCATAAATATCTTGGATTCTTAAAATATCTTGGATTTATTAAATATCATCATTTAATAAATATCTTGGATTTATTAAATATCATTATTTAATAAATATCTTGGATTCCTAAAATATCTTAGATTTATTATTAAATATCATCATTTAGTAAATATCTTGGATTTTATTAAAATATCATATTTTATTTGCATAAGTCAATGCTTTTACTTTCCTTGGAACAATATATAAGTTATATTATGATAGTGGTAGGTATAACTTTTACCTCACAATACATTCATTATTTTCTGGCGAGTTAGGTATTTATTCAATAATTCAATAATTCACACATTACCCTACACTGAGACTTTTCATAATTGATTAGTGCATATACTAGTGCAAGACACGTGATACATGCATATGTAGCTATCATATGCATGTTAATATTTATATGTTCCCTATAATTCAAGTTGGGTTATTACATGCTTGTACTTGTTCCTCCATCCCATCAACTACCTTCATGTACTCGTCAATCTTCATGGATTCAATGGTATATCATTCTTGGTGCCCAATTTGTGAAAGTTTCAAAACTGAAACCCTACTGTAGTGTCTAGATCTACTTCACCTACTTGTTTAATTTACTTAACAAGATATTTCACTAAAGTATTCAGAAAAACATTAAAGAGGACACAAACTGCAGCTTAATTGTTTAGATTCACAAGATCACTTTCAGCCAATAGGGTTGTATTCAGAGATTGGGCACCAATCAAATGTCCCCTATGAAAGCCAAGAAAGTTTGCCAAAAGAATACCAATAAGGTTTGCTGATTGGAGACCACTCAAATATTCCTCCTGCATGTGCAGAGATTGAAGAAGATTATAAAACATCTTCACCATTAATATCTTCATGGGGTTTTGAGGAAACACAATATATTGTTATCAGTCAAGATCCTTTACCCGAGATGATCGAGAGTTTGCAGCTCCCCTACAAGCCTCCGTATGACAAAGAAAAGGATGAAGAGCACATAAAGCAGTGGATCATAATGAAAAATAAGAAGGAACAAAGATCATCCTTGTTGCCGGAAAACAATCAATGGCAACACGCAAGAAAAGCAGCAGTTTGGGATGAGGTTTGTTTTCTTGTTACAAATCCTCCAGAAAAACTCGTGTCGCATGTTTTCCATGATCCTTTGGATAGTATATTGCAGCCATCAGTGAAGGAGGAATTGGCTAGATTCATCAATGGAGCTATGAAAATCAGTGGAAGAGATAAGTTGCCACGTTTTGAACCCATTCACCTACCTACAGGAATGTGATGCCAAATTCAGTTGAGCACTCATTTGCTTGAATGGTTACATTGGAAGTCTGATTATTATTTGATGGGATAATTTTTTTATCGGATTAGGTGTAGGTAGGAGTGCTAATAAGCTCAGTACTATGAACAAATTCCCAGTTGAGCTTTTGATTGTTTTGTAGTTTTCAGTTTAAGTGTGTCGCAGTTTCCAGTTTCAGGATTCAAAATTTTCAAGGTGCGGCAGTGACTTCTGTTTTAAATAGTTGGAAGTGCACAACCCAAAGGACACAGGATTACAGTGTGCATTTGCGACTCCATGAGCCCAATAAGGCACATGCATTCAAGTCTGCGAGTTCTCGACACACTTGGGAACAGGCGTGCCGTCCCCAAGTGGAACCAATGTTGTTTAGTAACCCCGCCGATCAATGAAAAGAAGTTGTCGAGTAAACGAATGGAAGAACACGGGTTAAGAAGATGGTGGATAGTGCAGATCATGAAAATGTTTTCTAAGGAACGGGCGCGATAAGATCAAATATCATAAAAATTACATACTAAAACAATGCTCACAGTTCCGCTGCAGAACCTTGCGCTAAGAGCTTGCGGCCAATACCTTTCCGTCGGCATCCCACCAATGTTGCGATGGTCGAAATCGACCCATCGGAGGAGGTGATGTCATCCCTCCTCTGAGCCAATCGAAAGGATTCCGTGGGGTAAATAAAAGGGAAAGGAGGCTCCTACGCACTCTGCCGAAACTCGAAAGGGGCTCGCCACGTTTGAACAACTGCCACCTCCTCCGCCTTGTCAGCATGGATCCTCCTCATCTTCAGTCCGTCCACGTGGTCCAGAAAGCTTAGGCACTTCACGACATAAAAACAAATGATAAATATCATGACTTGGCCCACGCGGCCTGTTTTTGTTTTTGTTTTTCTCACCATTTGTGTAATGTAAAAAAGAGTGAAATCTTGATTTCACCCTATGCACTCTCTATATTTCCTATCTTCTGTTATGTCCTTGTTACAGTCTGTGTCAGCCCATACTATTTAAGATGAGATGTCGTTATACCTCATCATATTTAATAAGGATTGGAAACGGCCATAGCACGAGAGAATATTTTGTCTCGAAAATATCTGGTTTGAAGGTCCATGTAAAGCACTCTAAAAGACCAAACCGCAGACTAAGTAATGGTTCTGGATTTTCTAGCAGAAGAAGTGGTAGTTTGTGTATCATCTTTTTGTAATTTAGAGGTTCGCTCTTAGTGCATATTTGAAGAGCCATTTTGGAAAAGTAATATAAAGCCAGTCTGTTGCATTAATGGATTCCTACTAGAATGAATGAACAATATGTATTTTCTTGGCATAGTGATTCAATTTAATATCCATTGTCCTTACATTTTCTCCTTGTTATCGTTGTTTTCGGAATGCGAGAGTTCTATGAGTTGGATATGAATTTATCTTTAATGGTACTCATGTCTTACTTTTCAGTAACATTTTAAATATTGCTTGAGGCACAATTTCTGTTTTCAAGTCCCTTTTTCATATCTTTATTCTTCTAATGTCATTTAAGGGTGGATTCTTGTGTTGTCATAAGCCTACCTTTCTCTGACGTTCCCTAAATATTCTTCACAGTATCTCATCTTCATTACCTTTATAGTTGTTCATTTGTCTCACATTCGACCCAGCTCGCAACGACTCTTCTTATGACTGCTTCAGGCCCATTATGAGCAAGCCTTTCTCTCGACAGCTAGAGCTCCTTTCTACCGATATACTTTCTATGATATCATGGACCGTCATTCAAAATTATTTCAAATTCATTTCATATCAGGAGGTCCCTTTTGATTAGCATGCAAAATACCTTTAAAACCTCATGTCTTAAGATGTCCTAGGCACTGGTCTTTGGCAACTCAAGGTTGTCTCTAGGAGTGACAACAGAACCAATGTACTTAGTTACAACTTCAGGAGAATCTAATGAAATGCCCAAACTTAGTTCTTGTTTTCTAAATTCCTCAGTAAAGCTTTACACGTTTTGTCCTTTACCTTGCCTTAGGTACTGCCACTCCATTAAGGCTTTTTGCTTATAACCCAAGGGATAGAATTGATCTTTAAGTGCAGCAATAAAACTTGACCATGAGGAAAGAAGGTTACCCAAATTACTGTTGCCTTGAAGTTTTCTCTCCCACTAGATGAGAGCGGTGCCAGTCAATCGAAGAGAAGCCAACTGGATCTTTGCCTCATCCTCCACAATCTTCTGAATCCTGCTGTAGAGTTCAAGCTGCCTAATCCAATTGTTAAGCTTCTCTGCATTACTTTCACCATTATACAAGGGTAGATAAAATTTAACATCTAACTTAAAGAAAGGTTTATTAGATGCATTTCTTGAATTTTTTTGATGATGGTGAGAAGAGGAGGAAGGAATTTCATTTGCTGAAGGTGGGTCTCCTCCCCCATCTCCATCTGCTGAACCTTGTCCTTTTGAAACATGCTCCCCTGTTTTCTCTAACTTCTCAAGTCTAGAGAACAATTTCTCAACCCGATCTGCCATGGTGTAGAAGGTCTTGTGGAAGTTGAGCTCCGCTTCATTTCGATTCTCATCACTCATGTTCCTTCTTTGATGTGCACGTTCCGCTTCGGGATCAAAAGACGGTAGCGTCCCTTTGCCTCTTCGTAGCCTGTTTCTAGTTACCATACAATCATGTAATTCACATCTGCAAACACCTGCTCCGATACCGCTTGATCCAAAATCTTTTGTTTGAGATGTGTTAAAGAATGACATGTGAAAATTGCAGCTTTAAATAAGAAACTTTAAAGGCATAAACATAAGAAGAGAGAAGCATTTAACATCATGCAAGAAGACACAAAATTGATATCCGAGTTCGTCCAGGAGGGACTACGTTTCCGGGCCCTACTCAAATAGTGGGGAGGCCCTCTTTCATTAAGTGGAAAAAAATGAAAGTACAAGTATAAAAATGAGAAGTTACACCCTTATACTTCCATAGCTGAAAGTGCTCGAAAATTTCAAACCTTTGATGAAGAAATGGACAGCACCGTTGGATTCGTGGCGCCGAGTAGTGCAGAATCCATATAAAATTTTCTTTAATCTGACAAAGTGAAAATTTGACCCCTCTGGAAAATGGCTCAGATCATGGTTTTGCCCCCCTCCTACACACTGCTAATGGTTCCGATGTCTCGGTTTCCATGCCCGCTCCTGACTTGCCTAGGTGCACTTCTGAAATGAAGGTATATATAATAAAGTGCTGGTGGACTTTCTAAAGCGACCTATATCTGAATTGGTTGAGATTCGAATTGTGTGGGAGGAGGTCGGGTGGTCAAACCCCGACCCCTCCCGCATTAGCATATAGTTTTTAAATCCAACGAATTTTATGTTTTTAAAAGCCATCGGTTGATATTGGTGGGGGGCTAGACCTGTATCGGGCGGCTCGCTCGAATTGCAATATGCCGTGTGTCATATGGATGGGGGGGCGGCGGGGTTGATAGCCTGCGCCCCACCCACATTACTTTACATATGCGTACGTTGGAACATGGCCGCGGGTCCGGCGGGGTCATGGCTGCCGAACCCTATTATTATATTATTTTTTGTTATGTGGGGTTGGGGCCATGGGGTCCGGCGGGGGTCATGGCCCGCCAGACCTATTTTAATATTTTTTTATGTATTTTTATAATAACAACCCCAACTTTTCAAATCTTCTCAATTTTTGACCAAAGGAGACAATTTAACCATCCCACAATTTCGCCTAGAATCTGGCCAGAGTTGACTGGAATCTGGTGGTCGGGTTTCAGTGATTTTGTTGCCTCCTTAAGCCTGCCAAGTCACCAAGTCAAACCAAATATTTGACTACTCCTAACTCCTTCATATAGACTCAGAATTGAGTGTCGTCTGCGCCGTTGGAATCCGAAAGACGAGCTCTTTAACCTAATATTGTTTGCCATATTTCAAAAACTTTAATTTTTGAGCCTTTGTACTCAAGCCACTTGTACTTGGACCTATTCGATCCACCTGGATCACCTTTGCATTCTCGCTATATCCTACCTGTTACACCATTTTTGGTCATCTAACCTATTATCATTAGATGGACCCAAGTATACCATGTAATACCAATTTTACCCTAAGTAAAATTGCTATCGCTATGTAAAATAACTTAATAAAACACATTTATTAGGTTGTTTATGGTCTAAACAGGAAACCCCAAAGGGAAATATTAAACAAATCTATATTTATTTGGTTTTCCTCATGGAATAATTAATTGAACAGTAATTTAATTATTATTCCTGTTCATATTAACCCAAAACAAGGAAATTAATTAGATAAATCCTTATTTATCTTATTATTTTCTAGGAATAATTATTTAAATCTTATTTAAATAATATTCCTTGTTAAATATGACTAAATCATTTATAAATAATTAAATAAATCATTATTTATTTAATTATCATTCAACAACTTCCTTAAAATAATAAATAAATCATTTATTTATTTATTATTTACAAATAAAGGGATTTGACCCAAGTCAAATACCTTTTCCCTCCAACAAATATAACAAAATATTCCATAAAAGGTGGATCTAGATTTGGTTAATATTATTTTAATCATGCACCAATATCTAGAATGACCTAATATTTTGTTATAAATAGAAAGGTTTTTTCTACCATTCATCACTTTTTGTTGCCTCTTAGATCACTCTGGATCTACACCCTTGGTCTGACTTTGAGCCATTATCATTGTCATATTTTCCATTATTTGCTTTGTGAGCTCCCTTTGAGTTCTATGTTTGTCTGGGTTTTCTATACCAACAAGAGAGAGAAATTCTAGATCTGAAGTGCTGAGGACTTCCAAGAACCCATCCCATTGAGGAGAATTGGAAACACCTTTCTTGTTTTCCTCCCAGGTGCCCTTAATATAAAATTTTTTAAAACATATTATTCTTGTCTTGTCTATTGGATGCATGGAGAAAAACCTTATTTTTACTACTTAATGTCTTTTTATGCATAGATTTGGATTTTTGCAGCATGTGTCTTGATCAACTAACTGTAGATCTGAAGATATTGGCAGCCATCTTTGATGTTAGGGCTATAAGATATGCGTAGCTAAAGTGTTCTTTTTTCGTACACTTCGAATAAAGATTCATACTAGCAACTGGCGACTCCACACAGGTTTTCAATTACGACTGTTGTCGTTTTTCATATTCCTGCATATCCAACTGCTTCAAACCCTAGGGTTTCTCTTCAACCTTTTTGTTTTTCCTATTTTATGTTGTTTTTCACCTATAAAACCCTCAAACATTAAAATTTCTAACTTCCGTGTGTTTCTGGCCCGATTGCGTAGGTAACAGACGTCAGCCACAACTGAGACGACAACTTTTTCTGAAATCTGCCGCTGAGAGACCCGGAAGTGCAGGTCGTACTTTTCGGCCCAAAACCTGTGACCTGGATTGCAGGACACACTTTTCAGCCTCAAAACTACGCCTTGGACAGAAAACAGGTCAGAACCTGTGATCTGAACTTTTTTCTGCAGGTTTTCTGAAAGTTTTATGGGTTTGTCTGAAGCTTCTGTCAGGGTTGTCCAGCCTCTGTCTCCGCCCGTTTAGACCTGTTTCTGTTCTGTTTTACTCAACTAAGTGGGAATCTAGCCCCTTAGGGCTTTAGTACCCTCCACTTTTTGTGGAAAAGTTTTAGCTGTTGCAGGTGTCTAAATTTTCAGAGTTTCAGCCTTTTCTTTTATAGATCTGATACCTCATCTTCAGATCCCTTTTAGATCAGCTTTTTTTTCCATTCAAATTACCTCATATAGTTTTGTTTGGGTTTGCCTTTAGGGTCACCTCCTTTTCCCTACTATCTTTAGCTTTTTGCCTCCTCTTTCACAACAACCTTGCCTCTGTCTCTTTGCTGTTTTCTGCACCTCTTTTCAGTAGATTTATCCTTTAGATCCCTGTCCCTTCCGACCTTAGATCTATTGGCTCATTTTCAGTGTGTTTTGACTAGATTTTTTTCCCTCTATTAGACTAGTTTTTGAGAGACCCGCCTCCTTGGGTTAGATTGATGCATTGTTAGCTGTTAATTTTCTGTTATTTTCAGTATTATATGTTGTTCTCTGCAGGTTTATTTTCAGTTACGCAGCACACTTTTTCTTTTGCTCTCAAAACGTTTGGGTTTAAAAATTAAAATTAACACACGCCACACACTCACCCTAAGCAAAGAAGAGCCTGGTTAACACCGCCAGGCAAAGACTTTAAAACATTGTAAAATCAATTGACACTGCACCTCTCTACCCTTGTTTCGACATTGTAATCACTTGATTCTGCACCTCCCTGCCCTTGTTGGTCGTTCTTCTTCACTCTGTGCCGTGTTTGTGTTGTCATCATTGCGCCCCCAAGGCGTATATCTCGGAGACTTCTTGGCCTTCATCCTCAGTTTCCGGTCGATCGACCTACTCCTTCTCGCCGTCGTCGAGTTAGTCCTCCTCCAAGTCGGCACTCCGACTCCTCTTCTGATTCATTGGGTTCTCCTTTTACTTCTGGTTCTCCCCCTGTCACCTTCACTATGTCTGGTCCAGGGCCTAACGCTAGCGGTAATCCCGACCCTACTGCTGGGAATGTTACTAGAGGAACCACCACGGGAACTACTTCGGCTATCCCCTTGCTCCCTTACATGGCAGGCCTCAGTCTCCCCGATTTCAATCAGTTAATCAAGGACCCTATCCGCCACAATGTTGGTTGGCCTGCTATGCCAACCAAGCTCCCCTCCGACATTCCCAAGTTCGAAGGCCTTGTTGGAGAAGATCCAACCAACCATGTCCGATCTTTCCACATGTGGTGTTCATCCAATTCCATTACCGATGATTCCATCCGTCTTCGATTGTTCCAATGCACGCTTACAAACGAAGCTTCTAAGTGGTATGTTGATCAGACCGCCTCTTCCCATACCACCTTTGCGACCATTGCCCAAGCCTTCTTATCTTATTTCCAGCTCCCTCTCCAATACGACACTGGTACTAAACTCTTGACGTCTTTCCATCAATCATCTGCGACTTGCCTTTTCGATCATGTCCAGGAATGGCGAAGAAGAAAGAGCTTATGTCGAGCTCCTACCTTTGAAGATCGTGTCTACATGGACTAATTCCTTAGATCTCTCTTACCTGCCATCAGCAAAGATGTCGCATCTCAGTTCCCTCAAACCGAAGAAGCCGCCATCCAAATAGCCTTGAAATATGACCTCATCTATGCTCAGTCTGGTTATGTTTATACTGTCCTTCCTGACCTCCCCAAACCCGGTGGCGCTAATGCCCCGGGGACATCTCATTCTGCCGACGGTATCGTTGGAGCTCTTTCTCATTTGTATGCTCAACCTCCTATGGGCTACGGTCTCCCTCTAGGAGGGGCCAACACCTCCAGCACTTTTCCCCCTCCAGGTAGTATGTATCCAGGATACGGCATGCCACATCCTTTTGCCCAACCTCCTGCTTACCTCAATGTTGCCCAACCTCACCATTATCCTTATCCACAGCCTGGTGCTCTAGCTCCCCCAGCATTTGCACCTTCTCCTCCCTTGCCCTCTCAACCCCAGCAACAGCAACTACCACCCCCTCTGGGGCAAGTATTTGCACAGCAGGGCGCGACTAATCCTCCCTCCTCTCAAAGGAAGAGGAAAAGAAATCAAAACCAATCTGCCCCTGGTACTCGTGGACCTAATCCTCAAGGTATTGACTCTAACGCTGCTAACCAGCAACAGGGCACTCAGCCCAAGCCGGACAGGCCTATTCGTACAAATAAGCCTTGTTCGTGTTGCGGTGTTTACGGTCATTACACTCATGATTGTCCCCTTTTACCACAGATGCAGCAGATGTGGGAGTCTCAAGCCACATTGCGAGGACAGCATGCCTCCCCTACTGCTCCCCCCAATGTGGCCCCTACTCAACTGGCTGTGTTTACCAATCCTTTCCCCCAGCAAGGATTCGTGGCTACCCAACCACCTGACGGACAAGGGGCCACTCAACCTTCTCCTTCTGGTTCCTCCGATTACCAGATCCTCATGATGAACTCTAATCAACCTCTAACCGTCGACCTTAACCTTCAAACTGGGTCTCGTCAGTTCTCCAAGCCTCCCACTCCGTCTGTCCCCGAGTCACCTTCTTCTGGTTCTACAGAGCCTCTTTCGACATCCAATGGTCCCTTGCATATCCCTCAGCCCAAAGTTGAGGTTCATACCAAGATTCCTAAGGGACCATTACGCCGAAATGCTGCTTCTGGTTGAGCTGCTCATTCGTATAGCATAGTAGATGATTTGGCACAGTCTCCTGCTGCCATTTCAACACTGGAGCTCCTCTAGTCGTGCCCTTCTCAAAAGAAGGCTCTACTATCCGCGATGGGCGCTATAGATCCTGCTGATGACCAATTCATTGTTTTCGACACCCATCAATCAGAACATCCCCCTCTTCCTGCTTCCGTAGCCTTCCAAATCCCAGTCAAAATCCGAAACGCTCACGTTTCTCGGTGTATCATTGATGAGGGGGCATCCACCTGTGTGATGTCCACTTCGGTTTGGAAACAACTCGGATCTCCTGAATTGGCCCCTTCCACGATCATCCTTCGAGCGTGGGATGGCCACGCCTCCCAACCCGTTGGCCTATTCCATAATTGTCCTATCACTCTTGCGGGTAAGACTGTTTGCGTTGACGTTGAAGTCATCGACGCCCCTCTAGATTAGAACATTCTCTTGGGGCGGAGCTACACCTATGCCATGTCTGCTGTCCCATCTGCGGTATACCGCAAGATGTCTTTCCATCATAATGGAAAGATAGTCACCATCGACCAGTTGACGTATCATGAGCCAAAATCTTAGACCTCCCTTGAGTCGACCATCTCTTCTATAACCAATAAGAAAACCGTCGATTCTTTGACCAGTGTCTCTCCCGGCTTCTACAAAGACTCTTCTTTTCTTGGAACCTTCCCTGGTCTCTCCCCTCCCCTTGTCTCTGATCCCAGCTTATCGAATGTTTGCATGATGCAATCGTCTCAGGCTACTCTCACGTGGCCTGCTTCAGCTAGTCAACAACCTCGCCCTCCACCGCCTTCTCCTAGCGCTTCGTGTCAGCCTTTTGGACCTTTTCCTTCTGACCGTTCACCTATAGCTGGTACCCATAAGCCCATTTACCCTCCTGGATCGGTTCCTCCAAGCCTTAGCCACCTTGGAGCCGTTCCGCCTGGCCATTTTTCTTCTGATCAGATACCATTATTCATTCCAACTCCTGGAGTTTACTCGGTACCTGTCATGGCTACCCTATCTCTTCCTAACCTGACCCTGGGGATTCCCGTCTGGTACCTTGATCCCCCATCCGCCACCCCGCCTGATCATCCCAAACCTTACCTTGCTTTGACCCCGGTTCAATCGGTCCCCATCACTTCTCCCGATACCACAGCGCCTCACACACCTCAATAGGAACCATCTCATGTTGCGACAGTATTGGAAAAAGTGGGCAAAACTCACACAAAAGAAACTAAGGACAAAGCTGCCCCGACAAACCCTGCCCCTCCTCGGCCACCAAAGCGTGCTATCCAGTGTGCCTTATGCGATATTGTCGGTCACGCCACCCATACATGTCCTGAATTGCCGCATCTCAAGACCATGGTCAACGAGACGTTTCCGGAATCTGATATCCCTGAGGTCTATGTCACTATACCTGATTCAATCCCAAAAATCAAAACCTTGTGCACAAATCACCCTTGTGCTTTGTGCGATTTCCACGGCCACTATACTCACCTCTATCCCCGCCTTGAAGAGTATCGCTCATCTTTGGAAGCGGTTTGCCAATTTGAGGCCAAGCGCAACAAGTCCACCACTCCCTTATTTGCGCATTTTGCTTCGGCAAAACCAGAGGACACAAATGCTCCCATCGACATTCCCCTTCTTGATGTCGAGATGACGGAGCCTTCGTCCACCATTTTCTACATATCATCATCCATGAGACCCTCGGTAGAAGTCTCCTTGGAGACTTCCCCTGATGTTTCACTTGACCTCCCTTCAACGATCACCCTGGGCTCAACATCGGTAGATCCTTTATCTGCTTACTCTTCTGTCACTCCTTGTGATGATGCGCATGTAAACCTCCCTTCTCATGATGATGAGTCAGGTAGCTTCGCCGCGTCAGGTGGTCTTTCTTCCACCACTCACCCCATCTTCTATCACGATGACGACATTATGGAAGAAATCACCACCTCTGACTTTATCTATTCCCCCTTACATCGAACCCATGCATTCGAACCACATACACCTTGTGGCCATTACATTGAAACCCAATGTTTGGGTAAGGGGGCACCCATATTTGAGAGACCAGGAGAAGCAATTCTCCACAACTCTCCTAGTGTATCTGGTTGTGTCGACTTTAGTACCATTATTCTTCCACATTTAGAAGAACCTCTAGAGTCCCATATCACCTCAGATCACTCTAGGGATGATACCCCTTATCGTTCCTTCATCTTACATCAACAACCTAGTCTCTTAGACATTGTTGTTGACCAACCTATGGGTTTTCTAGGAGAGCATCAGTTCATTATCTCCAAATCCTCTCTTTGGGATAGCGACACCAGGTATGCCAACCCAGAAACTTAAAGTCCATTTGATTCATATATGTAGTACTAAAAGAGATTGGTAACCCTCCATTTTCTTTCTCAAACTGCATAACCATAACGAAAACAAATGGCGCATCACATCTTTAAAATGTGTTTAGATTCCCCTTTTTCTAAATACATTTTGGCATGACCACAACATGCTTGGGGGCACCTATACCCCTCAACCATAAAAATCCCAGATCTTAGCCAAAAACAGCACTGAAACCACCTTTCTCTGATAGGTTGCACTTTTCAGGTCATTTCCTGGGACAGGTCGCAGTTTTCTGCCAAGTACCTGCTACCCAGGTTGCAGAACAGACCCCCAAAAGTGCGACCTGGCCTATTCATGAGCTCTAGGTACCTAAACTGAACTTTCAATCCATTGAAATGAAAGAGTAGGATTAGGCCTCTCACCTGCAACTGACAGATCTCAATTCCAATGGTCGGTTTGTCTGCTACGATCGCACTTGGCCTCCATACTTGTCCATGCTCGTGTTGATGTTCGTCGTGAGTTACCATCTTGTACTCATGTTTTTATGGTCCCCCATTAGACCTTTACTTTGTGGCAGCACCATCGAGTCGCCCGTGTTTAGAGCATCCGAGTTGAGTCATCATTGCATTCATAGAGTCTATCCTGAGTCCTTTTCTATCCTGCTATAGTCCTCTATTCTTCATTGCTTGGTCCCTCTCTCATGTCGCACATTATGGCCTTCAGTCCCACTACCCCCTATCCCTCATGATATTGTGTGAATCGCTGCCAGGTCATCCATGCCCTTTATGCTTTAACACGAGAAGTCGTCCATTAGCTATTCAGTAACCCCCTGTTGTCGCACAAATTGTCAAGGCACCGCGACAACGGCTTAGATTGGGGGCTGTCACTCTTATCCCCAATCTCTCTATTTAAGTTGTCTCCTTGCAAGCTAAGGGAGGTAGACCCTATTATAAATGAGGGTGACAAATCCAGGAGACACAGCTAAAACATCAAATACTTGATAGAAAGAACGATATTCCACAGATCTAAATTAGAATTCACGTTTAAGACCAGTGCCTTATGGAGTCAAACAAGATCCCGTTATGCAATTATAAACAAGTAAGTGACGATTAACTGCTGCTTATTAAAACATGATTGCTGACAATGATATTTAATTGAAAATGCCACAACCATGAATAACAATAACATGAGAATGCCAGATTTCCGAAAAATAAGATATTCCAATTATAATCCAGTTCGACAATCAAAATGTTCTATAGTCAAACTTTAGATAAAAATAAAATTAGCACATTTGACTATTGAAAATTTGAAATTTTTTTATGTTTTGTATTTTCTAAATTTTTTTAGAATTTTGAAATTTTTATATATTTTTATTATTTTTTATTTTCTAAATTTAAAACAAATTATAAAAAATCTAAATCTAAAAGACAAAAATCCTAAAATTAAAATCCAAATAAAACTAAAGTTAAAATTAAATTCTAAAGCTAACTAAATTTAAAACTAAAAACTTAAACTAAGTTAAAAATCGAAACCTAAACTAAAAAAAAAAAAAATCGAATTAAACTCTATGTGCTACCAAAATCGAGATCAACTAAAAAAAAACAAAAGAGACCCAATTAAGATCTAAAATCTAATACTATACAAAATCGACTTCTAATTTAATAAAATAAATCTAAATCTAAATAAATCGAAGTCTAAAGCTGCGACTAAAAAAAATTAAAACTAAAAATTAAACAACAACAAAAGGAAATGAAATCTATTTGAAACCTAACGCTAACAAAGAGAAACCGAACTATACAAAAAATGAAACGCGGGTTTTATCACTTTAACAGTGTGCATGCGTTTGTTCTTTGTTTGAATTGCAGGTCGAGGAGCGGATGGCGTGAGGAGATGGGACGACGCGTTGAAGAGCAGAGAGGATAGTCGACGTTTAAAGCAGTGCAGAGTTGAGGTTTAGACGTCGACGTCGAAAGGAGGACGCTGGATGGATTCGGATGAGGAGAATAGATGTGTATAGCAGTGTGATGGGGATGTCGGAGGAAGGGTGGCTTAACGCGAAGAAAAGGCAGGATGTGGAGGAAATGAGGACGCGGGCACAACTGCAAAGGAGATGGCTAGGACGGCAGGACATATACCAACCACTGAGGAAAAGAACACGGCAGCGGAGGAGGCTAGGTTAGCATTGAGAGTTTGACAGTGATTTTGCAGAGGCAAAATAATCTTGATAAACCCAGTACATACAAATTCCCCAGCAAACTCAGAATTTTCTTCAATTTATGCTCTCTTGAATTGAAACCATGTCCAGATTCGTCCACAGTAGTAATTTGAGACCAGATCTGGCTCAGATCTAAAAAAATTTCGATTTGAACCCTAAACCTGTACGAAATCAGCCGGATCTGAAGATACACACCAAACAACAATTAAGCCCTTACAATTCTAAAAGAAAATTTACAAATTTACAACTAGTTTAAAGATTTAAAACCCTCATGGTCAGATTTGAAATCCATTTAGCACAGTTTAGAAATTAAAATTTTTAAATGAGAGGCACAAGCCTTTGAAACCCTGGAAAATCACAAATATCGTAAGATAGACCAAGAATTTAACAAATAAAGAGCTTATCAGATTTATGTTTATTGAGAGTCGGCTGGTCCAACCGAAGACTTCCCCAGACGCCCAATCTTAAAAAAATTTCCTGCACACTTAGATTTGAATCTTAGGTCGATAGAGATTTAAGAAAAACAACATGAGACCTTTGCAGAAAAAATCAAAATGTTATTTTATAAACCCAGAAAACTGCACAAGATACCTGTATGCAGATTAATCCATGAAGGCCATCAACCATAAAATACAAGAAACAAAGTAGCAGAGTTTAGAGACAATTCACCACATAGATCTGAGAAGGAACATCCAGATTTGTAACTCCAAAGTCTTTATGCTTTATTCCTCAAAAGTTTACAAGAGCTTCTAAGAGCAAGTGCACGATTCTGAGATCGGATCACTCAAAAATGAGAAAGACCTCTAAATTTATAGGACAAGATCTGTAACGGCTAGTTTGGATGATCCTCGTCAAAATAATCTCAACCGTCCAAAAGATTTAATTATCTTTTAATCCGGAGCGTTGAAATTAAAATTTTGGGGAAAAACGAATTTATCATTTAATTCAATTTTAATTAACTCAAAAATATTATTTTTGAGTTAATTACCCCAAAATTTTGACCTTGACTTAACCACCAAGGCTCAAGGGTCCAATATTTCTTAAAATTCTCAATATTCCCTTGGCCTGGGGCTGTCAAAATCATTTTCCAAGGACCCACAAATTTTGCCTTTAAAGATTTAATCTTAATTTAGGACCCTAAATTAATTAAATTTCTGGTTTAGGATTTTATTAATTAATTGACCAGAAAATTTAATTAATTGACTAAGAGAGGATTATAATTATTTTTCCAACCCTCTTTTACATGAGATAATACATTTACATACATGAAGGGGGAATACCCAGACCCTCAAATAAATACCCAATTCTGCGACTCAAAACATGATCTAGTAGACCAAGTAGTTGAAACTACTTTTACAAGGACTCGATAAAAAACACTAGGACTCACTTAGCATGCTGATGACAAAATCCACCCTAGCTTTGGCGTGAGGTTGGAGGGAAAAACTCTGCCGATCACTTACGTGAATCAGTGAGACAAAAAACCTCCTAGGATAGAAATCATCAACAACATACTAGGCTTACCTAGGTTGTTACATATATGGACGGTCTTACTTAGATCATTTACATCATTACATGCAGAATGGGTTTACATCATTTGTAAAACTGTCGACTGTTGATTGATGATGGAAATTGAATGGCGCAACCACGTCGAACATGACGAATCCCATTTGAAAAAATGGGGGTGTACTGCTATGGGGTAGTTGACAAAGTGCGGTCAAAATCTGGCTCTACTTGGGGACACATTGCATCATTGAAGGAATGTGAGAATCCAGAATCTGCATCCAAGCAACACACAAGATTACATAAGTAGCGTCCATCCAAATATCATCATATAACATTAAGCTCATGAAAAATAGAAGCTCTTCTTTTATTTATTATTCTATTTAACATGAAAAGTAAATCTACTCTAACTACAAAATGAAATGCTGAAATAACAAGGTGTAAGGTTAGAGATACAATACAGAGGATGCCCTGTGGCATCAAATGTGCTCAATATAGTGTATGCTGAGCATTTGCCTGCTTTCAGGCAAGTCTGTGGGCTGCTTTTCAGATGTGCCATGTCCAATCTTGCATAGTGTAGGACTCTGTCTTATCCGAATATCAAGCTGCTCTCGACCATCAAACGAATCAAACCACTTACTTCTTTTTTGCTTCTTTCTCTTCTTCTGAGTGGGTTGTGATGTTAGCAATGAGACCACTGTAAACTCCTTGTCCTCATCTTGAAGATGTTTGTACAAAAAATCTGAAGAACCCGGAGCGTGACCAATATTATTCTGGATATACTCTGTCAATGGTGACACATAAGCTTGGTCTTTCTCAACATCCTTTGAGACCATAGTGAAATCATCCGTGTGATGAGATGGGAATGGCTTTAGCAAACAAGAAGTCTTATGATATGTTGATGAATCTTCATAATCAAATTTCGGCTGAAATTTTTGTAATTTTTCCATTTTTTCCAATTTCTTCTGTATGGAACTCATCTCCCTGGCATGCCTTACTATTAATTTCGTTTGATTTGTTTCCATATTTTTTATTTCCAACAAATGATTTTCCTTCATGGCAGTCATTTCTTGGGTGTGTCTTGCTTCCATTGCAATCACATGATTTTGTATAATGGACATCTGATTAGAATGATTAACTTCCATTATCTTTAACCTGTTTTCCATGACAATTATTTCCTGTGCATGACTTGCTTCCATGGAAGTTATCTTATTTTGAAGATTGATTTGGTTAGCTTCCATGTTTTGAATCATTTGCATATGATTGGGTTGCACATTCTTAATCATTTGAGCTGGTTCCTTAACATGACTTTCATGATCTTCTATATGCATGTGATAGTCCTTACCAACAACATTAATTTGATGGCTTGACCTTGCCATTCTACTAGCTATGATTTTTTTGACAACATGGCAAGTAACCTCTTCATGAAGATCATTACAGGCTCTACAATAAGGCAGAGCTTCATCCACAAGATTTGCAAACTCAAGCTGATTTGTCGGTCTCTGCTCATAAGATAGGCCTCCTTCCTGCAAAGCATTATTATTTCTAGGTTGGGAATTCTGCATTTGAGCCCTTTCCATTTGAACCAACCTAGCCTGTAAGACACTTATTTCCTTAGCATGATTAAGCTCCATGCTTTCAAGCTTTTGCATTAACCTTTTC
Organism: Pinus albicaulis; assembly: GCA_034641835.2. Taxonomy (NCBI): domain Eukaryota; kingdom Viridiplantae; phylum Streptophyta; class Pinopsida; order Pinales; family Pinaceae; genus Pinus; species Pinus albicaulis. The sequence continues at coordinate 1,822,816,061 of CM076580.1, forward strand.
ACAGGGTCATCATCATCTTCTAGAGGTTCTTTTAACTTAGTATCTGTCAAAGATCTATCAAAATCTGGAGTTTTGGACATTCTAGATGCTTTCTTATCCTTTTCAATCTCCTCAGCCAAAGATTGACAAGCTTTATAATTTGCAGTTTTAGCCCGCCTTAACTCATATGAAGTATCAGAATCAAAAGCATCAATGTAAAAATTCAGAAGAGATCCATCAGAAGGTTTATGAGTTTGAGATATTTCTCTAAGGATACCATTACATCTCCTGTTAAATTCTTCAGTCGTTTCATTTTCTTTCTTTTTTATGGTACTGATCTCTCTTACCAAATGCCTATCTTCCCTTTTATCACCATATTTTTCCTTAAAGGCAGCTACAATGGATTCAAAAGTATCAAATGAATTATCAGGCTTTTCCGTAAACCATTCAGCAACATCCTCGCCAAAAGTAAGAACAAAAGTTTTCATCTTTACATCATCGAAATTATTATTTGCAACTGCAAATCTATTCCACCAGTTAGTGAAAGCAAACAAATGAGATTTAACACTAACTGCATCATTTCCTTGAAAATAAGGTAATTTATCCATTTGAGGGAGATCATGGGGATAACCCTGAATATTAGCAAAATTACACGGGGCAAAAACATCCATGATATCGTTTTTAGGATTTTAGAAATAGATCCGTGTTCAGGAATAGTCAAAAGGTCCTCAAGAAGCGAACTTCTTAGCAGGAACTCTTGTAAGAAATGAAAGAATTGGAGTCGCCACTTGAACATGAAACTAATTCTAAAACAGAAGAAATAATCGAGAGATAGCAGATGGATATCAAATGGGGATTCTTGTCTGGGAGTACAAAGATGAATAAGTGGAGTCACCACCCAAACAAGAAGCCAATCGAAATGTCCAGGTGCTAAAGATACGATGATGAAATGATTAGTGAAATGATGAAAGATAAGATGATGAAGAGATGAAAGAACGCCAGAAAATGTGATTCCTTGCGACAGGCTAATGAATGGCGAAAGAAGATCTGAAGATTATAAAATGTCGTTACACTAGAAATCGTAAAACTCTATCTTTTTAACTATTAATAAAAAAATGTTATCAACATTAGATTACTTAAGTACTCATGTGAGATGACTCACAATACACTTTATCCCCAATCTCTCATTTAGCCTCTGTAAAGTTGAGGTAGACTTATTATATAATCAGGAGGAGAACCAGAGACACAGTTTGAAAGCATCAGGCCACTTCTGATAGAGAACGGACCTCAGTGCATCTAAAATCTGCACTCTCGCGCAAGACTGTTGTACCTATGAAACAAGATCTCGGCGCGTGGTCCCAAATATAAGTGACGATTAACTGCTGCTTATTAAAACACGATTGCTCACAATGATATTTAACTGAAAATGCCACAACCATGAATAACAATAACATGAGAATGCCAGATTTCCGAAAAATAAGATATTCCAATTATAACCCAGTTCGACAATTTCAAATTTTCAATAGTCAAATGTGCTAATTTTATTTTTATCTAAAGTTTGACTATAGAACATTTTGATTGTCGAACTGGGTTATAATTGGAATATCTTATTTTTCGGAAATCTGGCATTCTCATGTTATTGTTATTCATGGTTGTGGCATTTTCAATTAAATATCATTGTGAGCAATCGTGTTTTAATAAGCAGCAGTTAATCGTCACTTACTTGTTTATAATTGCATAACAGGATCTTGTTTGACTCCATAAGGCACTGGTCTTAAACGTGAAATCTAATTTAGATCTGTGGAATCTCGTTCTTTCTATCAAGTATTTGATGTTTTAGTTGTGTCTCCTGGATTTGTCACCCTCATTTATAATAGGGTCTACCTCCCTTAGCTTGCAAGGAGACAGCTTAAATAGAGAGATTGGGGATAAGAGTGACAGCCCCCAATCTGAGCCGTTGTCGCGGTGCCTTGACAATCCGTAAATTTTTGTAGATGTTCTATGCTTGATGCAACTTTACTTTTATTACAACAATCACACAAATGGTTAAGTAAAATGCTGATAGAACATATCAGTGGATCTTATAGAAGACAAACCAGAAACAGAAAAAATGTGATGGTGCGTTACGGCGGTCAACAGGATGCTTCAACCAGCAAAGTCTCCTTGATCAGCCAACCCAGAATGTGTCACAACAATCCTCAAATCAGCTACCGAGTTAACCCAAGTCAACTCCAGAAAAGTCAACGCAGGGCAGCAACATAAAAGTCAACGCAGCAACAAGTTCGGTCAACCTTTTGACCTCGGTTTCTGTGCCAATGTGTACGGCCTCCCAAAATCGAAGTCTCCAACAATTTTTAGCCCTTTCGGACCATGCGTTGACGAAAGTCAACACTGGTCAAACTTCCTTGGAAACCCTAGCTGTAGAAATTTCGTCCTTCCTCTTGGCCGTACAGATTCGTCCTTCTTCTTCACACGTGTGAGCTGAAATTGTCCTCCAAGGAGCTCGTACTAAATCAGATGAGAGAAGAAGATGTGAGTTGAGTTGTTGTGAAATGCTCTCCAACTTTGCCTGTATTTATATCCATCATTGGGGTGTGTGACACATCTGCTGGGGGTGTGAAACCTTAAGGCCGACCTGCACATATAATTTATTATAAATAATAAATTCAAAATAAATGTTCTGCTCATCGGATTAAGATATAATTTATATGGATTTTACACCTCTCCGAAAGAGGAATCCAACAAAAATATTAGCCTCTTAATCTGAGCATCACAACATGGAGTTTGGACCTAGTTGTCCAATTTTAACACAATCTGTGCGACAACACCCCCATCTCATCATCATCATTGGTGCCAGTCTGTTAGTCGCTCTCCTATTTTCTCTCGTGCTTTAGTTGAGGATCCCTTATTACCTCACCTATGGCGGACCTCCTGCTGTTGACATCAGCTCATTCATTCCAGCAGACAGGTCTAGAGGGCGGTGTACCTTGGTTCCAACTTCCACTCTTGTTCGGTGCCTAAGATCAGGCAAAGGGACTCCTCATTACCCTTTGACTTGATTGTTTCTCAGCTCCAGCTCCTTTCAACATGATCGAGATCTGTATACTTAATGGTCCAGTGATGCAACAGCTGATACCAGTGATTCCCGGGGGTGTGTGAGATGTCTCAACCAAGGTTACTTGAGAGCGGGAACGAAAACGCGGAGCGGGAGCGGGACCGCCATTTTTAGAAGCTTCCGGTCAAGAGCGTTTTCGGGAGCGTTTATATATATATATATATATATATATATATATATATATATATATATATTTTATATTTTGATGCATATATGTCAACAAAAAAATGTAGAATGATGAATTAGACATAAAAACATAAAAACATAGATTGAATCACATAACATCAATCATCTAGAAGTTATAATCTTCATCAACCATGCCCACAAGTTGGAAGCATACAACATATTGACTCTTGAGTCTCGCAAATCATCAATCTGAAGGTTTCAAGCTTTCAAAATTCAATATATAACATTTATCATCATTGATTTCAAATTTCAATATCTAACATTTATCATTATTGATTCATTGATTTCAAAATTCAATATACATTTATCATCATTGATTCATTGATTTCAAGATTTAATATACATTTATCATCCTTGATATATATCATTTATCATCATTGATTCATTGATTTCAAAATTCAATATATAACATTTATCATCATTGATATTATATAACATTTTTCATCATTGATTCATTGATCACCATATAACTTTCATGAAGCATCATATTCATAATTCATAATGACTTGTAAACAGTAAACTTATAAATGCCAACTTCAAAGTTTCACCATTCAAATTCAAACTTCAAACTTAAATTGTCATTAAATATATGAAATCAGAAAGAGTCAAGTTTCAACTGTTCAATTGTCAACAACAAATAGAAAAGACTAGTAAACAACAAATCTATTTTATCTGGCTGGCCCCTTGCCACGCACACGAGAAATGTCTATTTTTTGTGAGCCACGAGGAAATGTTGGTCTTCTAGTACTCTCAGGAGTACCACAACCATGACTAGAAGGTGGAGGCTGGATCTGCAAAGGAACAATAGTGTGATATCGAGGAGTGGCACTAGCACCCGCACTGCTACCAGTAGATGGTGGGATTGGCCTTGTGTGTGGCGGTGCTGTTGATGCTTCATCATCATCCCTATAAAGTTCTGCTTCTAATTCTTCCAAATGTAACATGTCGTCCTTCAAATTATCATCCTCTGGGTTGTTGTCCCAGACTCTGTATGATTGATCCTCATTTGCCCGATCACAGTAATGGCTCAACAACCTCAAGTTATAATGCACATAAACCAAGCTTTCAGCTCGGTTTTCATTAAGCCTGTTTCTTCTCACATTGCGTATAAATCTGTAGGTGCTCCAACACCTCTCTGCAGAAGAAGTGTTCACAACCTGTGAGAGAACTTTTTTAGCCAACTTTGGCAAAAATCCCATGCCGCCATATGCTTCCCACCATGTGAGAGCATCAAATATGTCCCTGTCTTCCATTGCATGGAAAGAACCAAAGTTAGCAGTGCAACTTAAGTATTTGCCTAATTCAAGGCGCAATCTAGCACACTCTTCCCTGTCGGGTACCAACTTGTCCAATGCCTTCATGTACCCCTGTTGTACCTCTAGATTGGTGTGAGGTTTCATGCTAACCCCACCTCCAGGTGCAGGTTGGCCCAACCAAGATGGAGAGTAATATTTTGGCGTAAGGATATATGCCAAAGCATGTAGTGGAACATTGAGTTTATTCCACCGTGCACACACACAGTCATGAATCATAGCATACAAGTTGGGATCATTATCCTTAACAATATGTTTTATTTGCCCCAACATGCTGTCCATCTGCTCATAAACCTCTCCAATGATTGGTTTATCAGTATCTGCAAACCGAATCATGTTATAAATGGGCTTGGTAAAATTCAAAATTTCCCTCACACGTGCCCAAAATAGAGGGTCAAGGGCGGTCTCCTCCACATGTTCGAAACCTTGCCTGTCAACTATTGTTGCTGTCCTGTCCTTTAATAACTGCCAGTGTGGGCTTGATACCATTGCAGCCAATGACTCTCTTACCTTCAAAAGGCGCTTGAAGGTGAGGTAATAGCTAGCAAATCTAGTTTTTTCTATTTTCAACAACTCCAATTTGGAGTGAGTACGGAAAAGCCCATGGGTATTGCTATGATTTGTAATAAATTTTATCATTTTTTTACCTCTCTTGTACAAATCACCAAGACATTTGAATTGAGGTTGTTTGTTTTTGATGATATCATGCATCAAAAGGTTCATTGTGTGAACCAAACACCCAGACCAAAAAATGTTGGGGTATTTATCCTCAATAATTGCTCCTATTGCCTTACAGTTAGCAGCATTATCAGTGATGACCTGTATGACATTGTATGGCCCAGTCTTTTCAATTATATCAAGTAATGGTTCTACAATGTTAATGCCGGTTTTGAATTTGTCTGAATAATCATATGCTGCCAAGAAGATTGCACCACTAACCGACACAGCCAAAACACTTATCAATGGTTTTCCTTTTACATTGGTCCATCCATCAGAGACAATGGACAGCCCATGCTCATTCCACGAACTTGTCATTCTAGCCAAAGAATGGTTTATTTTAGCTTTTTCATGATCAAGACCCACGGTTATGGCCTTGTCATACCCAGGGCTTTTGTATCCTTTGGGGGCATCATTAATGGCAGAAACCATTTCATGCCAATAAGGTGAGCGAAGAACATTGAATGGCACCCCACATGCATATAGAAACCGGTAAACTTTTGAATCCACATCATTCCTACACCCTTCGTCCAGGAAATCGGATATGGTTCTACGCCTTAATCCAGTGCCACTGCCTCCAAAGCCACTGGAATGGGTGGAAGTTGAACTTGTTTGTCCATAACGTCTTGGGCTTGAATCAATGAAACCCCTAGAAATTTTAGATGACTTTTGTAGGGCAGCCCCCTCTTCCTTCCTATATTTCTCTCTCTGTGTTGCTGGCACATTAGTACAAACTTTGATTCCAATATCTCTAGTTCCATCCCCTGGCATTATCCCACAAAGGTTCCTTCTCGATTTTGAAAAAGTCGCGAAAAAGTCGGCCGATTTTATCAGCTCCTTCAAAAAATCTCGATTTTTTCAAAAAGTCGCGACTTTTTCACGACTTTTTCCACACTGGCTACAACACACGTTAGACTATTATTTCTCTCAAAGTTTGGTTTATTATTGCGAGTAAGCACCATCTCATCTATTGTGGAAAATTTGCATGTATCATTTAAATGAGATTAATCAACATTCATTTCACACAAGCAACTCATTAAAACTTACCTCCAACATAAGTTGGTTGTATAGACCTCTGGGACCCTTTACTCCCCTATTGACTCCTCACTATGAGATCCACATAATTTGGGCGAGGGTGAGGTCTGGGGATTGAAGAGTTGATTTGAAATATTTGTTGTAGAGTAAGTTTAACTAACATGAACCAAGAGCACTCATCATCACATTTCTCTTTTTATGGTTGTTGATCTCATGCAAGTAGTGTGATTTTACTTTCTATATTTGCAAAGTTTATTTTCATCTTTAACATCTAAATATTTGGTTGCTTCTAACTATGACAAGATATATTTAAATGTTGTGATTTGGTTATCTTGTAATAATTTTTATCCTGCAAATATCTTGTGTTGACATCTTTTGTTTCCGTTTCAGGATTACTGTGTTCTCATCTCTTTGAGCATTATTCTTGAGCACATTATTTAAGGCACTGGTTGAATGGTTTGATATTATTATTTCAAATCTGCACATAAAATGCTCATAAATCTTTAAAAGTAATCCAATTTCACTCTAACAATTATCCTAAAAACTCAAAATCTTTTGCTTAGTTTTTCTATTAGGGACCACCCCCCATAACTAACTTAGGAGATAGCTTAAATGAAGAGAGTCGGGAGTAGGTGACAGCCCCTTCTCTGAATTCCTTGCCACCAACCACACCTTGTGGGGTTGAAGGCTTTTTCCACTAACTAGTAGGTAGGTGTAGGCGGCAAGGCGACAACATTTTTGGCGCCATTGTTGGGGACAAGTCTTCTTGTGCCTGGGATAATGACTAACTTTAAGTTTTGGCATATTTGAATTTTAGATTTAGATTCTTGCTCAAGTGGCGACTCCACTCAATCCTAATTTTGCAAGAGTCTATACTAGGAGAAATTCAAGTGGTCTAGTTAGCCCCTCTCCTAATCCTGGAAGGGTTTTCAGAGAGAGGTTAAATAAAATTTCTCATAGTAGAGCTCTTGCTAGTCTTGGGCAAGAGGCTATTTTTGACATTCATTTTCTATTTCAAGAACAAGTCGAGCCTAACATCATGAATGATCTTTTTGCTCCTTGTAACTTTACTAACATTAATGGCTATCCTCACAATATCCCTGATAGCCATTAATGTTCTTTACTAACATTAATGGCTATACTAACATATTGAAAGGTTTCCTTCTTTTCAAGGTAACAATTCCATTAGCATTGCATCACATGCGAAGAACTTTAATGTTTGTATCTTTAAGTGGTGTAACGTCGCTAACTATGAGGATGTAAAGATGGGGCTTTTTGTTCTCTCTTTAGAAGACGATGCTCTTGATTGGTTCACTGAGCAACCTGCTAACTCGTATGATTCTTTACAAACAATTGTTAATTCTTTCATGGGAAAGTATGGAGAGAGAAGAGAGAATAATAATCTGATCAGTGCGATTAGCACCATAAAGAAGAATGAGAATGAAACCATGGAGGAGTTTAACAAAAGATTCAATGAATTGGTTAAAAGCATGCCTGCAACTGTTAAACCTCCGAATGAATTTCTCTTATGCTCATATTTAGATTCTTTTGGTGTGGATGCCGCTTATGAGTTGAGGAGGAAGGAACCTATAATTTTGGCTATAGCTCAAACAGAAGCCTTGAATATGGAGAAGGCTAGAAAGCAATCAAGAAAATCTGAGATTCCTGGTTACACTAGAGGGCCATCGAAATCGAATGATTCCAAAGGCTAGGCCAAGGAAGAGGCTACCCATGATCCTATTAAGGAGTTAACTCAACTCATCAAGAGCATGGAAGCAAACCACACTAAAGAAATGCAAGCCATGCAAAGTAGGTTGGTGGCCATGGAAAGATCGCAAGTGCAAAGATTCCAACCTAAACCAAATAATGGATGGAAAAAGAATAAAGGCCCTCAACAAGATTATAGGCCTCCAAATCCATTGGAATCCACCAACATGGTCAATCAAATTCCCCCTTTTCGTAGGCCATGTAATGAGTTCCATGAAGAAGCCACATGCCCATATGTAAAGAGAATTATGGAAGGTAGCATGTTGGGAGATGAACATGTAGGAACTAGTGGTAAAATGAATATGTTCTCCATGGAAGATCAAATATACACCATTGAAAGTGATCAAGAGGTTGACCATAGTCCTAATAATCTTGGGGTTGACAATATGATTGCAAATCTTGATAAAATCACTAAGATTTTTGGGGAAAAGCCTACATCTGGACAAATTCTTGCTATGGAAAAACACAAAGGGATGACTTATCAGAGAAGGGATATTCAAGACCAGAATAATCACAAAAAAAAAATTCTCCTACTTCAGAGTTAAATTTTGACTTGGGAAATTGGGTGAATAATGCAAAGGTTTCTATCCCAGTGACAGAGCTTTTAAAGATAACATCTCAAAGGGCCGAGTTACTAAGTGGAATTGAAGTTACTCAAAAGGAAGAAAAGCCTAATAATGAACCAGAAGATGAAGAAATTTTATTGAAAAGTATGAACTGTTATGTGGGGAACGAAGATCATCTGCCATTTTATGTTTCTTTGATAGTGAATGATCGTCTTTTACACAACTACATGCTTGATTCAGGGGCTTCATCAAATGTCATGACAAAGAAAGTAATGGAGCAACTGAATTTAAGGGTATCTAGGCCCTATCACAACATATGTTAAATGGATTCTAAAAGACTTGAAGTGTGTGGAATAATTAAAGATTTGCAGGTTTTCCTAGCTGCATACCCAGACAAAATAATGACTATGGATATTGTTGTGATAGATGTTCTTGATTCATGGGGAATGCTCCTATAAAGAAAATGGGCATCAGATTTAGGTGGTAGACTTCAAATGAACTGGTCATATGCCACCATCCCCATGCCAGATAATAACTTTGTCAGACTTGATCAGGTGTTAGAGAAAAGATATCATGTTGAGGATCCAAGGAAACCCAACAATGAGATTATCTATAGATCATGCTGTTGGAAATACTGAGAGGGGGGTGAATCAGTGTTTCTTTTCAATTGTTAATTGTACCAGTTAGATCACTTATATTTAAATCACAATATGAACAATAAGAATAAATGCTTTTATTAATTTCTTCTTTACAATAAATCAAGTACAATATATGTAGGGTTCCAACCCTAAATGAAGACACCAATCTTCAATTTCCCAGCCTCCAACCTGTATTTTCCAAGCACCGACTTGGACTTCCAAGGCTCCAACCTTGTCAATTCTGAGGCACCAACCTCAAGGGTTCCAACCCTATATCTGGTACAGGGTCCTACCGAGTCTCTTGAGGACTCCTATCCTCTAGGGCTTCAACCCTATCTTCCAAGGCACCAACCTTGTCAATTCTGAGGCACCAACCTCAAGGGCTCCAACCCTATAGCTTCAATTCGTCAAGATATATTTGGTTATACTTCACGGCTCCCAATGTCTTCTGCAACAAGCCCTGACAATCTTCAGTTTTCCCCTCTCTTAGTCTCCACGTTACTTCATCAATGACAACCTTTTCCTTCTCATGAAGGTGTAACCACTGTTTTTCATCGTACCCAAACACAAATCTCCAAGGTTACCTCATGATGACATCAGCGATGCATCATGAGCATCAACATAATCTCCAAGGCCAGCATCTACAAGTCTTCCAAATATCTTCAAATAATTCCTCAAGGTGTCTTCAATAGGCTTCTCCAAGAGTGTCTCCAATAGACTTCTCCAAGAGTGTCTTCAATAGGCCTGCATACTACTTCTCACAATGTCCTCCAATCGCTTCAAAGACTTACTTACTTCAAAACATCATCCAAATGTCTTCAATCATTGCTACCATAAATTTCTCCACAAATTGTTCCAAGGATCTGCTCTAACAAATGCCCAACAATTCTTTGATAAGACTGTTACAAAAAAACTTTAGAATTGGTTCAAAAGTCTGCTACAACATTCTTCAAAGGTTGCTCAAAGGAATATCAAATTTGTGAGCAAGGGAGATGGACTTTTAAAGTTGTTCCAAGTCTATTCTACAATTGTCTCCTTTTCAAAGTATTTTCAGTCCTCCACAGTAGGTTTACTGCAGACTTTTGTTGTCTAGCACATAGATGAATTTGCTACCGGTTCAAACCTCCTGATCACTGTTCAATGTTCCAGGTTCTTCACTGCTCAAATCTCCATGCTTATCACTATTTCAAATCTTCAAATTGTTCACACCTCCAATGTTCTTCACTGTTCACCACAGGTCTTGAGCCTTTACACAAGTCTGAGATGAGGTGAATCGAGCTTGTGACTGCCAATCCGGGCTAGAATGCAACAACTATTTCAAGCTCCCACAGATGATTGAACACACCGAGCTTATAATGTCCGGGCCTCTATCCACAATCCGAGTTTGTCCAAACTGTCTTGGAGTCTGCACTTCTCTGGAGATCTGAAGTTTTATAGGCAGTTGTCCAAGCTTCTCACAAAAATTCTGTGATTCGAGCCTCCAAACAACAGTCCAAGCTTAAGAGATAATGGGAAGCTACAGGTGACTATCCAAGTTTCACAAGCACAGATCCTGAGACCACCACAGAAGGTTAACCACAGATTTAGTCACAAGTCCGAGGCTAATGAAGTAACCTTCCACAAGGCTGCAATCCGAGTTCCTGCACCATAGATCCGAGCCTAACTAACTTGTTCTTGGAGACATGTTAATTGTTAGGCCAGCTGTTTGAGATCCGAATATTCTAGACTATTCCAGCAGTCTTTCATGTCTGAGAGTTGTATGCTTCTTATCTATCCTCCACTGGTTTAAGCCTCTAACAAGTCCGAGATTATCAACAGAAGTATGAGCTACCACAGGTCTGTGGTATACTCAATCAATTAATTCAAAAACCGAATTAGCCCAATAGTGATCTTCCTTGTCTCCTCGGCTTCTTTCTTGTTTTGTGCTTCTGAACCTTATCTCTGAAATCTTCACCGAAAATTGATGACAAAAATGAATTTCAGACTCTGTATATATAGTCTTTATTGTGATGACAAACGAAGAGACACGTCACTGTTATGTAGGCCGACTTGAGAGGTTAGGACAGGTCAGCTCCAAAAAATAATAATTATTGCACAACTTCAAAAATCAATATCTTTCTAACCACGGGGAATTTTGGGGCATATGAGGGCTCATTGGAAAGAGGAAGGAGTCCTCCTTAAGATGGTGAAGGAGCCATTTTGAAATGATGTCTTCAAGATGTCAAAAAAAAAAATTTCTTTATGACTGTTTGGAATTTTTTAGTGCAGAAGGTGATTAGGACAGCAAGAGGTCATTACTGTTTTCTCTATTGTCATGTAAGATTAAGGCCTAGATCATCAAGTGCATCAAGTGCATGCGACATTAGATCAAGTACTTCTTAGGGCTTCCTTCATTAGTGGTTTGACTTCTTCATTGATGGTATCTAGTCAACCAAGAGTCATGACATCATCATTTGGAACCAAGTATCTCAAGAATATTGACTTCTCGATCAATGCCACATTGACATCAATGACAACCTTGATTAACAATCTCCCCCTTTGTCATTGATGGCAATATTCTTGCCCTTATAATTTCTCTCCCCCTTTGACATCAATGGCAAACGGGGTGCCCAAATACTCCCTCTGTCAAGTTGCTTCTTTTCTTCATGAATTGTAGTCCTTCATAGGTATGTTACTCCCCCTGCCATGGTGCTCTTTCTTCTGGCAATATGTTCCATGATAGATGTGTTTGGATTTCTTCATGTGATGTACCATCTCCCCTTGTCTGCACAAATTCCTTTAGCTCATGAAAGATTCTTCACCTTGTGTGATCAGGTAGAAGGCATCATCATAATATCATGTTTTTCTTCAATGGAGTTACTTCCAAGAGATGATTTATCAAGATTGTCCATGTGTAACTCATCAAGGATTTCATAAGGGCCCACTCACGGATCACTTTCTACAGGAATACTCAAGAATCACAAACTCCCCCTAACTGTATGCATGGTCTCCTTTTGCCAGGGTTTCACTGTCAAATATTTGGAATATCAAGGATGACTTCATCTAGTCAATAACATGTGTTGTTCGCTGGAGTGTTCAAGAGACTTCCGGACCCAACTTGTTTCCTTCTCCATACTTGTGTAGTTTTCTTCTCTGGCATGGTTCTAGCTTGTGCAGGGGCCCAAATCAAGTTACAATTGCGTGCCATATGTCCAATGTTATGGCAATTGAAGCACTCTATTTTGTTCATGAATAAGAGATCATGACTTCTTCTTGCAAAATTGCTTCGAGGAGATTGACGGGGACCATTATATTTGTCTTTGTGATATGCCCTACAGTCTTTTGCCATGTGCCCAAAGTTTGTACAAGAATAGCAATAACCAAGAAATATACTTTGGTACCTTGGAGATGGAGTTTTCCTTGATGTACTTCTGAAGTCTTTTTGCCTTGGGATTCTTTGATGATATTCATTGCCTTTTGTATTATTGACACCATCTGCAAGTCTCCTTGGAATAGAATTTCTTCCATTGTCTTGATTCTTCTCCTTGCCCTTGTTGGAACTGGGAGCATCAATATTTCTTTCTAGGTTCCTTACATCTTTGTTGTTTGAAGCATTATCATTCTTGCTTGAGGAGTCACCTGCATAGCCAAGACCTGATTTATCAAGGGGAGACCTTTGATGACTTAGGATGTCATCTAGGGTTTGAGAGCTTTTCAAGTTCTTATTCAGCAAGTCAACTTTCTTTTTGAGAAAGGCAATTTCTTCTTTCAACTTTTCACAATATTCATCTTTCATAAGTAGTTGCTTCTTCATTTCTTCCATCATCCTTGTTGCTACATGTGCTTCGATTTTAAGGGAGATGATATTTGATTTCATTATGAATACTTCTTCATTCTCCTTTGCTAGACTACTCTCCAATTCTTCTTTTATTCTTGTAGCTTCACATGTTTTGGCCTTGAGAAGATTGATGTCTGATTTTAGTTTCAAGATTTCTTCATCCTTTTCGTCTAGTTGGCATATCATGATGTTTCTCTCATTTTCTGCTTCATTAACTTGTCCTTCTATGGATGCCAAAGTTTCCATCACCTTCTCAGCTCCTTGCGCTTGTTTCCTTGCTTCTTCTAGTTGAGATCTAAGAGAGAAGACCTCTTCTTTGTATTGACCAATCTCTGCTTCAAGATTGTTAAAGCTCTTAATTCTTTATTCAAGGTGACTTGACAAAGTTTCTTCCCTTTTCTTTGCCTTATCCAATTGATTTGTTATAGATATGACTTCTTCATGATGCTTTCTTTTATTTTGATGAAATTCCTCTTTAAGTTTGGCGAGTTCTCCATCTCTTTCTTGTACTTGAAGCTTGACAAAGTTAACTTCCTTCCTTGTCTTGTCTTGGTTACCATCTTGCGCTTTCTTCTTAAGTTCCTCATTTTCATTTTTCAAACTGTTAATCTCTTCCATGGAAGCCATAAGTTTATTCAAGAGATCTTCTTCAAAGTCTTCTTTGTTCTCTTCATCTTCTAGGTCTTCTTTAGCCTTGTTGTCATTTCTCTTATCTTCAACTTCCTTGATGGATTCTGGACTTCTTTCTTGTTTTCCATCGTCTTCTTGACTAGAGATCATTGTCAACGCTCCTTTTGAGTGAAGATCATGAAGTTTGTCCCATATGACTTTTGCTGACGAACATTTTTCGAAATTGGCCTTCACAGAATTTGGTAACCCATTCAAAATTGCCTTCATTACTCTTGTATTGTACTCCTTGGATTCTTTGTCCATCATGTCATTAGTAATCATTGATTTCCAAACTTCAATTCTTTGAGTCTTCAAGAAATTCTTCATTCTTGCCACCCATATATCAAAATTTCCATTGAACAATGGAGCCTTCGCAAATTGATTTACTTCAATTTCAATGGTTGAGGAAGACACATCTTTAGGAGGATTGTAGACTTTCTTCCTTGGCTTTGCCATTTGTGTTCTAATGATCAACCGTCAAGCTATTAGGCTTTGAGTGAAGGTACTGGCTCTGATACCAATTGTTGGAAATACTGAGAGGGGGTGAATCAGTATTTCTTTTCAATTGTTAATTTTACCAGTTAAATCACTTATATTTAAAACACAATATGAACAATAAGAATAAATGTTTTTATTAATTTCATCTTTACAATAAATCAAGTACAATATATGTAGGGTTCCAACCCTAGATGAAGACACCAATCTTCAATTTCCCAAGCTCCAACCTGTATTTGTCAAGTACCAACTTGGACTTCCAAGGCTCCAACCTTGTCAATTCTGAGGCACCAACCTCAAGGGCTCCAACCCTATATCTGGTACAGGGTCCAACCTGGTCTCTTGAGGACTCCTATCCTCTAGGGCTCCAACCCTATCTTCCAAGGCAGCAACCTTGTCAATTTTGAGGCACCAACCTCAAGGGCTCCAACCCTATAGCTTCAATTCGTCAAGATATATTTGTTTATACTTCACGGCTCCCAATGTCTTCTTCAACAAGCCCTGGCAATCTTCAGTTTTCCCCTCTCTTAGTCTCCAGGTTACTTCATCAATGACAACCTTGTCCTTCTCATGAAGGTGTCACCACTGCTTTTCATCGTACCCAAACACAAATCTCCAAGGTTACCTCATGATGACATCAGCGATGCATCATGAGCATCAACATTATCTCCAAGACCAGCTTCTACAAGTCTTCCAAATATCTTCAAGTAATTCATCAAGGTGTCTTCAATAGGCTTCTCCAAGAGTGTCTCCAATAGGCTTCTCCAAGAGTGTCTTCAATAGGCCTGCATACTACTTCTCACAATGTCCTCCAATCGCTTCAAAGACTTACTTCAAAACATCATCCAAATGTCTTCAATCATTGCTACCATAAATTTCTCCACAAATTGTTCCAAGGATCTGCTCTAACAAATGCCCAACAATTCTTTGATAAGACTGTTCCAAAAAAACTTTAGAATTGGTTCAAAAGTCTGCTACAACATTCTTCAAAGGTTACTCAAAGGAATATCAAGTTTGTGAGCAAGGGAGATGGACTTTTAAAATTGTTCCAAGTCTATTCTACAATTGTCTCCTTTTCAAAGTATTTTCAGTCCTCCACAGTAGGTTTACCGCAGACTTTTGTTGTCTAGCACAGAGATGAATTTGCTACAGGTTCAAACCTCCTCATCACTGTTCAATGTTCCAGGTTCTTCACTGCTCAAATCTCCATGCTTATCACTATTTCAAATCTTCAAATTGCTCACACCTCCAATGTTCTTCACTGTTCACCACAGGTCTTGAGCCTTTACACAAGTCTGAGATGAGGTGAATCGAGCTTGACTGCCAATCCAGGCTAGAATGCAACAGATGATTGAACACACAGAGCTTATAATGTCTGAGCCTCTATCCACAATCCGAGTTTGTCCAAATGTCACTGTCTTGGAGTCTGCACTTCTCTGGAGATCTGAAGTTTTATAGGCTGTTGTCCAAGCTTCTCACAAAAATTTTCTGATTCAAGCCTCCAAACAACATTCGAAGCTTAAGGGATAATGAGAAGCTACAGGTGACTATCCAAGTTTCACAAGCACAGATCCTGAGACCACCACAGAAGGTTAACCACAGATTTAGTCACAGGTCCGAGGCTCAAGAAATAACCTTCCACAAGGCTGCAATCCGAGTTCCTGCACAATAGATCCGAGCCTAACTAACTTGTTCTTGGAGACATGTTAATTGTTAGGCCAACTGTCTGAGATCCGAAAATTCTAGACTATTCCAGCAGTCTTTCATGTCTGAGAGCTGTATGCTTCTTATCTATCCTCCACTGTTTTAAGCCTCTAACAAGTCCAAGATTATCGACAGAAGTACGAGCTACCACAGGTCTGTGGTATACTCAATCAATTAATTCAAAAACAGAATTAGCCCAACAGTGATCTTCCTTGTCTCCTCGGCTTCTTTCTTGTTTTGTGCTTCTGAACCTTATCTCTGAAATCTTCACCGAAAATTGATGCCAAAAATGAATTTCAGACTGTGTATATATAGTCTTTATTGTGATGACAAACTAAGAGACACGTCACTGTTATGTAGGCAGACTTGAGAGGTTAGGACAGGTCGGCTCCAAAAAATAATAATTATTTCACAACTTCAAAAATCAATATCTTTGTAACCACGAGGAGTTTTGGGGCATATGAGGGCTCATTGGAAAGAGGAAAGAGTCCTCCTTAAGATGATGAAGGAGCCATTTTGAAATGATGTCTTCAAGATGTCAAAAAATAATTCTCTTTATGACTGTTTGGAATTTTTTAGTGCAGAAGGTGATTAGGACAACAAGAGGTCATTACTGTTTTCTCTATTGTCATGTAAGATTAAGGCCTAGATCATCAAGTGCATCAAGTGCATCAAGTGCATGCAACATTAGATCAAGTACTTCTAAGGGCTTCCTTCATTAGTGGTTTGACTTCTTCATTGATGGTATGTAGTCAACCAAGAGTCATGACATCATCATCTGGAACCAAGCATCTCAAGAATATTGACGTCTTGGTCAATGCCACATTGACATCAATGACAACCTTGATTAACACATGCCAGACAGCAGGTGATGTTGTGTTCACAAATTTTCTTCCCCCCTTAACAGAACAGATTCAAAACAAAGAGATTACGCATAGCTCAAAAAGCTAGGGTACTTCAAATCTTCTATCAGAGCATTTTCAAGACAAAATTGTAGCATTGACAGTAATTGCATCATCATCGCCATCGCAATTAACCAGGAAGAAAAGAAAAAAAACCAGAAAAGAAAAAGGATATAAAAAATGAACCACCAGTTTTGAGCAGGATCAAGCCTCAATGAGTCAAAAGTCGAAAAAGGAAAAAGAAGAGGTTTGGTATATTTGATGGCCACAAACATGTTAACATTGGGGCAAGTCATAGTCCCAAGATAGTCAGAATTGGACAAGGCACATTAGAGAAAGAACCTATGGATTTGCTTGTGAGTAGGCCGGTTCTCAAGATGGATTTCACCAAAGACATTTGATGCCATGGAGCATCCTGTGTATTATATTCCTAACCCTATCCCTTGTAAATTTTGTTTAAGTAGTTTTATTTTATGAATAAATTGTTATTTATGTTTTCTAGAATAAATTTCCATTTCTGTACTTGATTTTATTTGATGATATTCTGAATGGGTATTGCTAAGTTATATCTTTGGTTGGTGGATGCAGATTCCAGGTCCTTGCACACTATCACTTCATATCTAGCATGCATCCCCATATGGAGCCAAATGTTGACCACTGGAGTGGCACCTGATGATAATGAGAAGACTCCATGCCCAATGATGAACCATAAGACATTTGTACCATCAAATATCATCAGATATCATCAGTTCAACAAAGTTTTTGAACTCTACCTCTATTTCTCAACATCTTTCTCTAATGCACAGATTCCACGCCCTACGAGGAATTGTAATAAGTGATGCTAGTAATGATGAATTTGAGTCAGTATTGAGTCTGTAACAGGCCTAGGATGTTGGAACTCGATCAACAAGTGAGTACACCTTGGAGTGTTTTTTATACTTGGTTAATTATTCCTTCTTTTTAGCGGCGAGTAATTTTCTAGGTTTTTTCACTCATTGCATTGCCCCAAAGCCGGGGTGACGGCTTGAAGATTCAGCCCCTGACCCATCTTAGAGTTTGGAGTCAATGTATATTACCATACTAGATCACACAAAAAATTTCGTGGAATTTGGTTAGGTCTAGGTAGTAATTTTTTAATTTTTTAGATTTCCCGCAGGTCAAAAACTGCAATTAAATTTGTAATTGGATTGTAATAAGTGTTGTCTAGAGAATTTGTATGGGGTATCAACTTCTACCATGACACACTTTGAGGGGTTAATAATGAGTTATGGACCCTCAAAACCCACATTTCTTAAGTTTAGTGGAAATTGTGGCATTTAATTAGGCTAGAGTTAAATAAAATAGAGAGAAATAAATTATTCCATGTGACAAAATGACGTGGAAATGACTTGGAAATTAGCCTAAGTCAAAGGTTGAGTCAACAGACATGTGAAGAATGAATAAGCACTCTACATCATTAATTCATCATTTATTTATGTAAAATTGAATTTTCCAGAGACAAAGCAACACTTACACTTAAGAAAAATCAAATTTACTAGAGGCAATTGAGCATAAAAGGAATATTCTACTGGATCGGTTGACTAAAGACCAAGTGGGGACCTCTGCTCATGAGCTATCTAGAGTGCGACAGAGCTCAGCACTACACTCAGAGGATTTATGCTATTTGGACTACGTAGTCACTAAGAGCCACCACGCAGTTTTCAGGTACCTATGCAGAAGATCACTGGGGTGAGCTACAGGGATGGTTTCAGTTGGTTCGAGTTTGCGGTCATGGACTCAATGTAACACGGGACTTCCTCTGGCTTATGGATAAGTTCACTAGATCATATGGGAATTGGATTTCCTCATGTGTGCACAAAGAAATTCAATTTTGCTTTGATTGTCTCAGTGTTCTCCATATGGAACTTGGCTTACCTTTACTCAGGTTTTTCTTCAAGTTCACTTCTCACATGCATTCGTCCTTGGGATTTGCTCCCAAATATCTATATAACAAAGCCATTGGCTATTGTATTGTATCATGTTATGATCTATTGGGCTTGAGGAAACTCTGCCATTTTTGTATATCAATAAAATCAAGACTTTGGGGCTATTTAGCAGATGTTCTCTTGGCGTTATGAGGTGATTTCTTTCCATACTATTGCTATTGTATTTGAATTCGTTTACATGCTTGATCATTATTAGTTTACATTTGCCATCTAGCTTGGATTGATGCGTGCAAGCTATTTTGCATGCATCATTGATTTAGAATATGTAATATTCCCAATTAACAGTAGCTAATTGGCAATATTAATTTTGTTCAGTTTTGCCTTTCTATAGTTAGACAGTCAATAAAGGGGGTGACGGGACCCATAACCCACACTTACGAAATAATAATTCCCTATAGTCACTGAGGCAACTGTTATTTGGCAGTGTGGGACCCAGGAGGGCCAAATGACAGCGCAGGGAAGAAGCAGCATGGGCCAGGCAGTGCAGTGACTGCATGGGCCAGGACAACGCAGTGGCAGGGACAACGTGGCCAAGGAGGGACAACGCAGATGAGTGGGGCCCAAGGGGGAGCTAGGCTCTCAAAGCATAAAAGGGATAGGAGGCTCACCATTCATTCATTCTATTATGCATCTTATGATTTTTTTCTTTTGACGTTGTGCATGCTTTTGTTGTTGAGCGAAGTCTGCAAGTGTTGTTCAGCACATGGGTGTCTCCGAGCGGAGATCCCAACCTCAGCCTCAGGGGACTTCGAGTGCCCGCTCAGGTGAGGAGTTCCACCATTATTTTTTTGAGCTTAGAATTCACCATCCTTCATCCAAGAGCACGCAGTTTCTTAGATAGCGTGGTCCCTCTAGGAGATTATGCAGTTTGGAGAGGAGGCGACACTGGGAGAGAGGGGAGTAGGAGATTTCAGTTCGGGAGTATTGTGAAGGGATCAACCCTTCACAAATCATCCTTTGCAGGAGGAGGAGGCCATCAATTACAATTTATCAGTTCAGGGCCAATGTGTAATATCTCCAATAGGAAATAAACAGTAATACACAGCAATACAAGCATACAACTATATAGGAAAACTGCCGGAAATAGAATATAGAGCAAGTACACGTAAAAATACCAGAACGCTAAGCCATTTTATTAATCTGAGAATATATATGGGTACAATAGATAATCAGAATAAGTGCACCTATCCTTGCACAAGGCAAGTGAAGAACCCTCTCAGAACAGGAAATGGCTGCTATAGAGACTGCGTCCCAGCTGCTGGAAGAATCTGCCGTAGAATGCTGCTGCTGCAATGAACTGGAACTAGGGGCTGATCCCCTCGCCGGAATGAGCTGAAAATCGGTAGACTGCCTGTACTCCCTACTCCGGACCAAACCCAGAAACCATGAAGCAAATGGACCGCCTCCAAAAAACACCCCAGAAGCCCTCCTCAAGAAAAAATCTCTTTGTCCCCTCCGGGCCAAACGCGGATACTAAAGAAGAATGTTGAGAAGAGTCTCGTCCCTGCGACTCTCAGGCGAAGAAGTGACCCTCCAGGCGGAAACACACGAGATCTCCCCAAAATACCCACAAGCCCGAGCTATCTAAGCAAGCTAACGTCCTCCCTCCAGGCTAACGCGGTCACGGTGAAGCTCGGCCTCCTCTACAAAACGTCCAACCAAATCACCTGCAAACCAACTGCTGAAGACTGAAGAAATACCTTGCCCGAGCAGGCACTCGAAGTCCCCCGAGGCCAAGGGCAAGATCTCCGACCGGAGACACTCAGTCGCACTAAACAGTGTTGCAGACCGACTAAACAACCGGCGTGCTCAAGTAGACAGAAGTCTAGCTCAAAATATCATCAACATATCAATAATACCAAATGGAGTGAAACTCCCATCTTTTATAGTGCTAGCTCCCCTCAAAACCCTAACTGCGTCCCCTCTCTCCATGAGCTCCTCCTATGCCTGCGCAGTTGCTTCTAGAGCCTACGTGAGGCCTCTCTCATGCGAAGTGTGGACCCCCAAGGCTTTCCTTTAAGTCACAACGTTGCTTCTACTAGGAAGCACTTTATTTTATTAAAGTGAGTTGACCCCTCTTTCTCACTTTTATTTATTAATTAACTATAGGCGGCAAAACTATACAAAAATGAAATATTCCAATTAGCGGTGCTAATTAGGAATATCACAGTCTCCCCCGGCAGAACGTTGCTTGTACTCAAGCAACTGAAGTGATGGATGCTGCAAAATCTTTTCATCCTCCCAAGTGGCATCCTCATCCGGCAAATTCTTCCACCTCACCAAGAACTCCCGGATCGTCCTGCTCCGCAGCTGCCTCTCCCTAGTATCAATAATAGCCTCTGGCTACAACACCAAATGCCCCTCATCATCCGTGGGTGGTAGCTCAGCTGTGACTGTCACCTGCTGGCCCAATGCCTTTTTCAGGCATGATACATGAAAAATGTTATGGATCTTGCTGCCTTGGGGCAGCTCCAACTCGTATGCAACCTGCCCAATCCTGCGTATCACCCTGTATGGCCCATAAAAACGGGGCTTAAGCTTCTCAGCCCCCTTCTGCTTAAGTGAAGACTGTGGGTATGGCTGTAGTCGCAGGTAGACCAAGTCTCCTACCTCAAAGTGTCTCTCCACCCGACCCTTATTAGCATACAACTTCTGCTGATTCTGCGCTGTGGCTATGTTATCCTTGAGAGCTCGGAGGATATCTTGGCTCTCTTGGATCCAGATCTTGGCTCTCGGAGCCCTATTAGCACCAAACATCATGTCCACAAAAGATAAAGGATGATATCCATACAAAGCATAGAAAGGTGACATACCAATGGACATGTGATGCGTCGTGTTGTAGCAGTACTCTCCCAGATGCAGGCACTTCAGCCATGCCCTCTGCTGCCCACTGACATAGTTACGCAAGCAGCCCTCCAGCCACTTGTTAACTATCTTTGTCTGTCCGTCCGTCTGGGGGTGATAACTAGTGCTCGGCGTCAACTCTGTCCCCACTAGCCGGAAGAGCTCCTACCAGAATCCGCCCATGAAGCGGCTGTCCCTGTCACTGACAATGGTCTTAGGTAGACCATGTAACCTGAAAATCTCCCTGAAGAACAGCTCAGCCACCTGCGCTGCTGTGTGGTGTGCGGAAATGGCGAAAAAATGAGCATACTTCGTCAATTGGTCAACGACGACAAAGATGCAGTCCTTGCCCTGTACCATGGGCAACCCTGTGATGAAGTCCATTGATATGCTCTCCCATTTCCCCTCTGGAATGGGAAGAGGCTGCAACAACCCTACAGGATGGCTCATCTCTCCCTTGTTTCTCTGGCAAACATCGCACTCCCTGACATGCTGGAGTACGTCCTCCTTGAGGCCCTTCCATGAGAACCTCTCCCTGATGGCCCTGTAAGTCTTGGTGAACCCCTGATGGCCCGCCAATGGAGAATCGTGTGAAGCCTGGAGTATCTTCTTCTTGAGCTGAGATCCCTCATTCAAGAAGATCCTGTCCCTGTAATAGATGATCTCGTCGACCACTCTGTACCTGTCATCCGCTACCTGCCCATCCAACACCTCACACGCAAACCTGTCCTTGGAGTACTCTACCAACAGTCGAGCCCTCCAATCAGCGTCCAAGCTCATAAGAGATAACGTGGCCGGTCTACGGGAAAGGGCATCGGCTACCAGGTTATTCTTGCCTTTGACGTACTCAATGTCAAAGTCATAGGCTTGGATCTTACTGATCCACTTCTGCTGCCTCTCCTGCAACTGCTTCTGCTCCAGAAAGTACCTGAGGCTGTTGTGATCTGATCTCACCCTGAATCGGTTGCCCACTAAATACTGCCGGTACTTGGCCAATGCATGCATGATGGCCAACATCTCCTTGTCGTATATGGAATACAACCTCTCATGTGGAAGGAGCTTCCGTCTCTCAAAAGCTATCGGGTGACCGCCCTGCATCAAAACTGCACCAATCCCCTCTCCTGATGCATCACACTCGAGGACAAAAGGTTGAGTGAAATCTGGCAATGCCAGCACGGGGCAACTGCTCATCACCTCCTTGAGCTTGTCAAAAGCTCGCTGTGCTGTGTCCGACCAACTGAATGCCCCCTTCCTTGTCAAATCTGTGAAGGGTGCAGCAAGCTGTGAGAAGCCCTTGACGAACTTCCTGTAGTATGTGCAAATGCCAATAAATCCCCAAAGCTCAGTCACATTCCGCGGCTCTGGCCAATCTCTGATGGCCCTGATCTTCTCTTCGTGGACTCTCACCCCGTCCACTCCTATAATGTGCCCCAAGTACAAAATCTCTGTTAAGCCGAACTCACACTTGGAGAGCTTGGCATAGAACTGCTGCTCCTCCAAGATGTGCAAAACTGTCTCAATATGCTGGAGATGCTCCTCCCAAGTCCTGCTATATATAAGTATGTCATCGAAGAAGACCAGCACAAACTTCCTCAGATGACCTCTGAAAATGTGGTTCATGCACGACTGAAAGGTAGCGGGTGCATTGGTCAGCCCGAATGGCATGACCAGAAACTCGAAGTGCCCATAATGACACTTGAAAGCGGTCTTGGGAATGTCTTGTTCCCTCACGCATATTTGATGGTACCCGGATCTCAAGTCAATCTTTGAGAAGAACCGTGCTCCTCTCAACTCATCCATCAGCTCATCGATCCTGGGAATGGGGTACCTGTTCTTCAGGGTCTTCTTATTCAGAGCCCTGTAGTCAATGCACATGCGCAACGTGCCATCCTTCTTCTTCTTCACCAACACCACGGAAGAAGCAAAAAGGACTGCGTGCTCGGTGTTGTGACCAAGGGCCGACTAAGGAAAGGCCATGCCTAAAAAAATGTCTGGAGTAGGCCTTGGGATGCCTATAAGGTGTGGTGATCACTGCCTGTATACCCTGCTCCAGCTCAATGGTATGTTCGAACCCCCGATCCGGTGGTTGCCCTGGTGGAATATCCCCGAATACTACGGCATACCTGTTGAGGATAGACTGCAGCTCAGGATGCACTGTCCGACCTGTATCTACTACCTCCGAAGCTCGCAACTCTACGGCCCACTCTATGTCTCCCTTGCGGAAGGTTGTCTCCATCCTATGTGCCGACACTGTGTGAGGTGGGTATGTGTGCTGTCCCCGTATCTTCTCATGCCTCACTGTGCTTGGGATCATCCCACTCCATCTCTAGGGCCTTCCGATCTATCGTGACCTTCCCCGGAGTAATGAGCCACTGCAGCCTTTGAACACCCAATATCATGTTGGTGTCCCGCAAGGATATCCACCACAAAGAAATGATGTTTGTCAATGTATAGGTGCCCATCGTCACTGATAACTCGGGAACATATCGAGCACACACCATGGTCTGATCTCCTGGGACCAAAACGGAAAATCCATCAAAACTCTCAGTCTGTATACCTCTCTGCTCAACCATCTGTGCATCTATGAAGTTGTGGGTTGCCCCACTGTCGACCAAGACTGAGACTCGCTGGCCACACACTGTCCCCCGTACGCGCAACGTCAAGTACTTGGGAACTCCCCGCAATGCGGCTAGAGCTCCTCCAGTAGGTGCAAACGATGCACCACCTGCTGCTGGTGGTGGAGGTGGTAGGGTACCCTGCGCTGCATAACAATCTCCTGCCTCCACGTCATCCTCCTCATCCTCTTTCCCGCTACTCTCGGAGAAGACCTCAATGAAATGTGCTTTCCCTGCAGCACATCTATGTCCCGATGCCCATGGCTCCTGGCAAGTGAAGCACAACCGCTTCTTCTTCAGCTCTCTCCTGGCCTCATCATCAACCTGCACTCGTCCAGGATTCGCCTTGGGAGGCGGAATCCTCGTGTCCTTCCCCTTAGGCTGGAAAGCCGATCTCTGGGGGTAAGGTGTCCGAGTCCTGGGTAGGACATCCTATAAATCTCGGGTCCTGTTGATGGCATCCTGAAGTGTAACTGGTCTAGTCGACCTGACTAGGCCACGAAGTGGCTCTGCTAACCCCTCCACAAACATGTAGACCATCCGAGCTACAGATAGATCTGGCACCATCACTGAAACCCTCAAGAAATCTGAGATGTAAGTCTCGGGACTCCCAGTCTGTTTGAGCTTTGTCAGCTCAACGAAGTGCTGCTCTGGATCCCTCCTGTCAAAACGCTCTATCACCCTCCGGGTAAACTCGGCATATGTCCCCATTGCAGAATGCCCGAGTGTCGTCATCCCATGAAACCACCAGTCCTGGGCCTCACCCTCCAGATGTAATGTTGCCACTTTAATGGCCTCTGACTGCGACATCTGATTAAGCTGGAAATAGATATCCAACTTCTCTACCCAAGACTTTGCCGAACTGTTTGATGAACCATCAAACATGGGCAAATGAAATCTGCTAGCTGCGCGGTGGTCATCATGATGATGTATGTGTCCCCTGTGATGATCACGGGGTCTACCATCACGCTGGAGCTTAACATAATCCCTAAATGAGATAAGATCTCTGATCGCCGGCCCGCGTGCCAGGTACTCTGCAATGTAGGCATCCATCTGGCTAGGGTCAACCTCCGGCTTCTGCCCCTGTGTCCTCTGCTAGGAAAGTGGGCATAGTGGATCGCGTGGGTGCATGCGATGCCATGATGGGGACAACATCACGCTCCGGCATATGGTGTGACGTGCCTGATCCCTCACCGATCTGAAAACCCCTTGGGGTTTCCCGCTGCCTAACCTCCAGCGCAGTGAGTCTCTGTGACACATTTTGCATGTGTTGGAGGAGCGCCTCTCTAAATCTCCTCGCATCCTCCTCGTCTGCCATAGGACCCTGCTGCTCTGCGTCCCCCACAGGCTGCTCCTGCTCTGAATCTGTCTCAGGCTGCTCCTGATCTCTATGTATCTCGAGCTGCTCCTGATCTGTGTCCACCACTCGAACACAGTCCCCCTCTCCGTAGGTGTTCTCCAACCTACGCTCAACATCTCTGTATTTCTTACCCCCTCTGTATCTCTTCCTATAATAGGTGTGGGGTTTATCCGGCGTCATGTTGCTAGCTCCATGGTCGAACGAACTATGCTACGATACCACTGTAATATCCCCAACGGGAAATAGACAGTAATACACAGCAATACAAACATGCAACTATATAGGAAAAAAATGCTGGAAATAGAATATAGAGCAAGTACACATAAAATACCAGAACGCTAAGCCATTTTATTAATTCTGAGAATATATATATGGGTACAATAGATAATCAGAATGAGTGCACCTATCCTTGCACAAGGCAAATGAAGAACCCTCTCAGAACAGGAAATGGCTGCTATAGAGACTGTGTCCCAGCTGCTGGAGAAATCTGCCGTAGGATGCTGCTGCTGCAATGAACTGGAACTAGGGGCTGATCCCCTCACCGGAATGAGCTGAAAATCGATAGACTACCTGTACTCACTGCTCCGGACAAAACCCAGAAACCATGAAGCAAATGGTCCACCTCCGAAAAACACCCCAGAAGCCCTCCTTAAGGAAAACACTGTCTCTCCTAAGCACAGTGCAGATGCCAAAGGAAGAATGCTGGAAAAGGGCCACAAATCCCTCTGCAAACTCTCCAATTGAGAAGACTGACCCTACAAGCTGAAACACGCTGAAAACTCCACGAAAATCCCCTACAAATGAGCTACTCCAACACCAACTGCGTCCTCCCTCCAGGACTGCGCAGTCACTCGAAGAGGCCCAGCTCCTCTGCAAAACGTCCACCCAAATCTCCTGCAAATCAACTACTAAAACTGAAGGAATACCTTGCCCGAGCAGGCACTCGAAGTCCCCCGGGGCCAAGGGCGAGATCTCCGAACGGAGACACTCAGTCGCACTAAACAGTGCTGCAGACCGACTAAACAACCGGCGTGCCGAAGTAGACAGAAGTCTAGCTCAAAATATCATCAACATATCAATAATGCCAAATGGAGTGAAACTCCCACCTTTTATAGTGCTAGCTCCTCTCAAAACCCTAACTGCGTCCCCTCTCTCCATGAGCTCCTCCTATGCCTGCGCAGTTGCCTCTAGAGCCTACGTGAGGCCTCTCTCATGCTAAGTGTGGACCCCCAAGGCTTTCCTTTAAGTTACAACGTTACTCTACTAAGAAGCACTTTATTTTATTAAAGTGAGTTGACCCCCTCTTTCTCACTTTTATTTATTAATTTAACTAGAGGTGGAAAAACTATACAAAAATGAAATATTCCAATTAGCGGTGCTAATTAGAAATACACAATTTACTCATGCGGAGTGCGTGATTTTCCAAGGGAGGTCAATTTTCGGGGACAGCCATTCCGAGATTCCTTCCTGGGATTTTCCAGGTTATTGGAGGAGAGCTTATATCTCGAGTTTCATATTTTTCTAAGCAAGGGAACAGCCCCAAGGAGCAGCTCCATTCCAGCAGTAGCAGCAATTTCGACAGCGACAGCAATTCCGACAGCAACAGCAACAGCAGTTTTAGGGGTTACGCAGTCATAGAGAGAGCAGCCATTCAGTGAGAGATTCTGAGAGTATTTCTAGCTTGCCTTGAGCAAGCCAAGGTGCCATCATTCTGACCACCTTTGTACCTATTGTTATCTTTCAGTTTATAATAAAATGGCTCAGCGTTTCTCCATATTTGCAGTGTTTTTATGATGTCTCTCTATTTGTTGTAGTTATTTGTTTATGTTGCTTTGTATTGTTGTCTATTTCCTATTCAGAATATTACAATGGTATCAGAACTCATAGACTTGGCTCAGCCTATGGAGCAGATCAGTCTATGACACCAGGAGGAAAACCATATATCACTTACCGGGGAAGAAAGTACAAGAGCCAAGAGCAGAGGCTCAGGCCACTTTTGGAGAGGGGGGCTGCGTTCCAGTGGTAGACGCAGAGGAGGAAGAACCTATGGCAGAGGAGAGATATGAAGGGAAGGAGTTCGGGCAACTCCTAAAATCTGTGCAGGAGCTCTCGAGGAGGATAGAAGAGATGGGGCAAAAGCTTACTGTGGACCATAGACAGCACGAAACCCCAAGGGGTTTTCACATTGGTGAGGAATCTGGTACTTCCCATCACATACAGGAGCAACCCACAATGCAGCAGGTAGTGTCACTCACTCCCCTGTGTTCTACGATGCCCACATTTTTTACTACAGGCACCGGGACGGGAGGACCTCAGGAGCCGGAGCCGGTTCATATGGGAGATTATTTTGCAGAGTATCATTCCTATGGGCGAGAGTTCGGTGAAGCTCTCACTTTTCACAATTTTTTCCAATTCAAGAAGGACAACAGACCTCACAACCAGAACAAAGGTGGCAAGTACACGCAGGATGGTGAGCTGCAACATACGGTGGGAAAGTTTTTCTTGCCAACATTTGATGGATCCTCAAAATGTTCAGCGAAGGCTTGGGTGGAGAAGTTGGACATTTATTTCCAACTCAACCAGATGACAAAGGGAGAGGCCATCAAGGTGGCAGCGCTGCACCTTGAGGGAGAGGCCCATGACTGGTGGTTCCATGGGATGACCATGCTGGGTCACTCTGCAGTGACAGCGTATGCAGAGTTTACACGTAGGTTGGTGGAGCAGTTTGACCTGAAGGATCCAGAAGAGAATTTTGTTGAGCTGACCAAGCTCAAGCAAACCAGGAACTCAGAAACTTACATTTCCGAGTTCATGAGGCTTTCAGTGATGGTGCTCGACTTGTCCTTAGCTAGGAGGATTTACATGTTCATTGATGGGTTGGCAGAACCTTTGCGTGGGCTAGTCAGATCCACAAGGCCTGCTACACTTCAGGATGCCATCGGGAGGACCAGAGATTTGCAAGATTCTTTTCCCAGGACTAGAGCTCCTTCCCCTAGAGACCGACATGTCAGCCACAGGGAAAGGACACTAGAGTTCCACCTCCCAAGGGGAACCAAGGTTGGCGGCCTTTGGATGATGATACCCAGAGAGACTTGAGACAGAGAAAGCTATGCTTCACATGCCAGGAGCCATGGGCATCGGGTCATCGATGTGCCGCGGGGAAGGCACATTACCTAGATGTCTTCTCCGACGGTGAGGCAAAAGAAGATGCTTATGAGGGGTTAGAGACAAAGGCCAGCTTTGTAGCGTAGAGAGGGGATTATCCACAACCTCCTCCCCCAGGAGCAGGAGGAGCAGTGTTTGCACCCACAGGAGGAGTCCTTGCATCCTTGCGAGGGGTTTCGAAGTATTTGCCACTGCGTGTCTGTGACACCATTCAGGGACAACATGTTTCAGTTCTAGTAGACAGTGGGGCCACCCATAACTTTATTGATGCCCAGCTAGTAGAGAGGAGGGGCATACAGACAAAGAGCTTTGATGGCTTCTCAGTACTGGTACCGGGTGCCAGAACCATGTAGTGTGCCAGATACGTTTCGGCAATAGCCATGACCATGGGGACTTATACGATGACAAATCATTTTTTTGTGGTCTACATTCTAGACACCAACGTGGTGTTGGGAGTGCAGTGGTTGATCATGCTGGGGAAGGTCACCACAGACTGGGAGACATTGGAGATGGAGTGGACGAACAAGAAGAGCGGTAAACACGTGATGATTCGAGGCATGCACACGTATCCTCCATAGACTATTTCAGGCTTTACCACACCGAATGGAGGCAGACTTTTGGAAGGGAGAGATAGAGTGGGCAGTGGAGCTGCGTATCTCAGAGGCAGGGACCACAGGGCAGACAGTTCACCCAGACGTGTAGTCGATCTTGGACAGATATGTTATGGTTTTGGGGATATACCTCCAGGACAGCCACTGGATCGGGAGTTTGAGCACACCATTGAGCTTGAGCAGGGTATTCAGGCTGTGATTACCACACCCTATAGGCATCCCAAAGCCTACAGGGATGAGAATGAGAGAGCCATTCACGAGCTCTTACCACTGGGACACATCTGGCCCAGTACTAGCCCATTTGTTTCTTCTGTTGTATTAGTGAAGAAGAAGGATGGCACACAAAGGATGTGCATTGATTACTAGACTCTCAATAAGAAGATAATGAAGAACCGATACCCCATTCCGCGAATTGACAGTTGATGGATGAGGTGAGGGGATCGAAATTCTTCTCCAAGATTCATCTGAGGTCGGGCTACCATCAAATCCGAGTGAGGGACCAAGATGTCCCTAAGACGACTTTCAGACGTCAATATGACCACTTTGAGTTATTGGTGATGCCCTTCGGGCTAACCAATGCACCGGCCACCTTCCAGTCCTGCATGAACTACATCTTTTGTGGTCAATTGAGGAAGTTCGTGCTGGTATTCTTTGATGATATCCTCATATACAACCGCACTTGGGAGGATCACTTGCTGCACATTGAGGTTGTACTGCGCATCATGGAAGAGGAACATTTCTACGCTAAGCTCTCCAAGTGCGAGTTTGGGTTGACAGAGATGCTCTATTTGGGGCATATCATCGGTGTGGACGGAGTGAGAGTCCACGAGGAAAAGATCCGAGCCATCCCAGAATGGCCAGAGCCAAGGAATGTGACAGAATTTTGGGGGTTTGTAGGCATCTGCACCTACTACTAGAAGTTTGTCAAGGGGTTTTTCCAACTTGCTGCACCCCTCACAGACCTTACCAAAAATGGGGCATTCAGTTGGACGGACACAGTGCAGAGAGCCTTTCACAAGCTCAAGGAGGTGATGAGCCGCTGCCCAGTATTAGTCTTCCCAGATTTTACGCAACCTTTCTTCTTGGAGTGTGATGCTTCAAGAGAGGGAGTGGGCACAATTTTGATGTAGGGAGGCCACCCCATAACTTTCGAGAGTAGAAAGTTGTTGCCACATGAGAGGTTGTATCCTATATACGACAAGGATATGCTGGCCATATGCATGCATTGGCCAAGTTCCAGTAGTATCTGGTGGGCAACAGCTTCTGGGTGAGGACTGACCACAATAGCCTCTGATTTTTTTTACAGCAGAAGCAGTTGCAGGAGAGGCAATAGAAGTGGGTCAGTAAGATCTAGGCATATGACTTTGACATTGAGTACGTCAAAGGGAAGAACAACGTAGTGGCCGATGCTCTATCCCACAAACCGATAGCGTTGTATTTGATGACTATAGACACGAACTGGAGGGCTCAACTGTTGGTAGAGTACTCCAAGGACCGTTTTTCCTGTGAGGTGTTTGATGGCCAGATCACAGATGACAGATACAGAGTGATGGACGAGGTCATTTACTTCAGGGACAGGATCTTCTTGATTGAGGGTTCTCAGCTTAAGGAGAAGATATTGTGTGCCTCCCATGACTCACCATTGTCGGGTAATCAGGGATTCACGAAGACTTACAGGGCCATCAGGGAAAGGTTTCCTTGGAGAGGCCTCAAGGAGGACGTACTCCGGCATGTCAGGGAGTGCGAGGTATGTCAGAGGAACAAGGGGGAGATGAGTCACCCAACTGGACTACTACAGTCGCTTCCCATTCCTGAAGGAAAGTGGGAAAGCATTTCGATGGACTTCATCACTGGGTTGCCCACGGTGTAGGGCAAGGACTGCATCTTTGTAGTCGTTGATCGAATAACAAAGTATGCTCCTTTTTTCGCCATATCCGCATGATACACAGCAGCACAGGTGGCAGAGTTGTTCTTCAGGGATGTTTTCAGATTGTATGGTCTCTCGAAGACCATAGTCAATGATAGGGACAGTCGTTTCATGGGCAGGTTTTGGTAGGAGCTCTTTCGTTTGGTGCGTACAGAGTTGACTTCGAGTACCAGCTATCACCCTCAAACGGACGGGAAAAGAGAGATAGTGAACAAGTGGCTAGAAGGCTACTTGCGAAACTATGTCACATGATAGCAAAAGGCGTGGCTACGTTGGCTGCATTTGGGAGAATACTGCTACAACACCACTTTCCACATGTCTATCAGTATGTCTCTGTTTTATGCTTTGTATGGTTATCATGCTCTGACTTTTGTTGATGTCATGTTTGAAGCTAGCAAGGGCCCCAGGGCCAAGGATTGGATCCGTGAGAGTCAGGATATACTCCGGGCTCTTAAGGATAACTTAGCCACCGCACAAACTAGCAGAAGTTGTATGCCGACAGAGGATGGGTAGAGAGGCAGTTTGAGGTAGGGGACTTGATCTACCTATGACTTCAGCCATACCGATAGTCCACACTGAAACAGAAGGGGGTCCAAAAGCTCAAGCCCTGCTTCTATGGGCCTTACAGGGTGGTCCGCAGGATAGGGGAGGTTGCATATGAGTTGGAGCTTCCCACAAGTAGCAGGATCCACAACATCTTCCACGTATCATGCTTGAAAAAGGCATTGGCGCAGCAGGTGACTGCAACAGAGGAGCTTCCACCTACAGATGATGAGGGGCATTTGGTGTTACAACCAGAAGTCTTTGACACCAGGGAGAGACAGCTGAGGAGCAGGACAGTTAGGGAGTACTTGGTGAGGTGGAGGAATTTGCCGGATGAGGATGCCACTTGGGAGAGTGAGAAAATTTTCAAGGGACAGTGTGGCCAACAAGGGGCAACACAGATGAGTGGGGCCCAAGGGGAGCTATGCTCTCAAATCATAAAAGGGAGAGGAGGCTCACCATTTAGTCATTCTATTATGCATCTTATGATTTTTGTCTTTTGACATTGATCACGCTTTTGCTGTTGAGCAAAGTCTACAAGTGTTGTTCAGCACACGGGTGTCTCCGAGTAGAGATCCCAACCTCAGCCTCGGGGGACTTCGAGTGCCCGCTCAGGTGAGGAGTTCCACCATTGTTTTTTCGAGCTTAGCACTCAACATCCTTCATCCAAGAGCACGCAGTTTCTTAGAAAACGCAGTCCCTCTAGGAGATTACGCAGTTTGGAGAGGAGGCAACATCGGGAGAGAGGGGAAGTAGGAGATTTCAGTTTGGGAGTATTCGAAGGGATCAACCCTTCACAAATAATCCTTTGAAGGAGGAGGCCATTAGTTACAGTTTATCAGTTCAGGGCCAGTGTACTCATCCAGAGTGCGTGATTTTCCAAGGGAGGTCAATTTCCGGGGTCATCCATTCCAGGATGCCTTCCTGGGTTTTTCCGAGTTATTGGAGGAGAGCGTGTATCCCGAGTTTCATATTTTCTCTGAGCAGGGGAACAACCCCAAGGAGCAGCTCCATTCCAGCAGTAGCAGCAGTTCCGACAGTAGCACCAGCAGCTGTTTTTGGAGTTACGTAGTCCATGAGAGAGCAGCCATTCAATGAGAGATTTTGAGAGTATTTCCAGCTTGCCTTCAGCAAGCCAAGGTGCCATCATTCTGATCACCTGTGTACCTATTGTTATCTTTCAGTTTATAATAAAATTGCTCAGTGTTTCTCCATATTTGTAGTGCTTTTATGATGTCTCTCTATTTGTTGTAATTACTTGTTTATGTTGCTTTATATTACTGTCTATTCCCTATTCGGGATATTACAGAATATTATTCTAGAAATTATATTGCCAAGTCATTTTCGGAGGAATGTTTGGTTTATCTATTTCATTATGATGTTCTAATCCTTTTGCAGACTGATATTTGTTTAAGTGTGTAGGGAAGATCTATTTGTATTATGTGCAGTAAATCCATCCAGGCGTGGGAGAAGTCTCAAATAGATCAACTCACTTCTAGATTCAAAGCGATCCAAGACTCAGCTACTTTCAACCCAAAGTTTTTCATCAAAGAAAGACAAAGAGGGAGTTTCTCGCTCTTTAGCTACTTGATCATCTATTTTCAATTCTAAAATATAAAAATTTCCATTTGTAGAGCATCTTAAAGTCATATTTGTTACTTCAAGAGCGTTTTTCTAGACTAGGCAAGAATGGTGGTGTTGTTATGACATCCCCCACTGAGCTGGGAAGTCTAATCATAAAGAGCTTATTCTGCAAAGCAAATATAACAAGGACCGCATGGACTATCAAAAGCCCCTTTTCCACCTATCGGAACCCTTGAAAGGGCTAAAAATCCACCTTTCCGATTTTAAAACGCTCATTTTTACATATCGGGCTTCTAAGTGCCTTTCGGCCTAAGCCCTTAGCCCCCATTTCTCATATAACCCCGCCCCATGTCCGACGGTTAAAAGTCCTTAAGCCTCCTTCGGCCATCGGACCTCACTAATTCCCAAATCCATTCCTTTTTCACTATGTATTTCCCTGCCAATGCGCAAAACCCCGACACAATCCTGACCGTTGATCTCCTCCCTCAGATTCAACGGTCATCGCTCCACCGCGCTACCCCCATCAATCGCGCATCGCACTTCGCTTCATCTAAAGTTCTCGTTCCTGAACTCTTATTTAGCCGATGTGTGAAATCCCAACGCGATCCTGACCGTTGATCTCCTCCCGAATCCAACGGTCATCACTTCATCGCGTTGCGCCCATCCATCGCTCATTGCATATCGCTATTCCCCGTTTCCATCCGCCTTTTATATTTTTTCGCCGATGTGCGAAACCCCGACGAAATCTCCACCATTGATCTTCTCCCGCAGATCCAACGGTCATCGCTTCATCGCGCTGCACCCATCCATCGCTCATCGCACATTGCAGTATTCCATATTCCGTTTACATTTTTCTGCCGATGAGCGAAACGTCGATATAATCTCCACCGTTGATCTCCGTAAATCCAACGGTCGTCGCTCCATCACTCCATCGCATATCGCTCCTTCATGTTTCACTCTATATTTTGACCGCCGATGTTCGTCCCCCGCGATATGATCTGGACCGTTGATCCTCCTGATCCAACGGTCAGCGCTGTCTCGCTGTATCACTGTCCTCCACCTCATTTATGCCTTTCTGCAATTCCGCGATGCGTTCCCCATCGTTCAATTAACCCAAATCTACGGTGCAGGATCACTACGGGGGCACTTGACCAAAGTGGCCCATACTCCTCAGTGCCCCCGCAGTTAACTCCTTTAACTGATCAAGATCTTCATCCAACGGTCCATATTCACTACAGGGGCACCCGGTCCACAGACTCATCCGTACTTCCAAGCACCCCCGCTGTTGATCTCCACCGTTGATCTCCATCCTGATCCAACGGTCCTCGCTCCATCGCTCCTTCACAATTTTCCCGATCACCCATCTATTATTTCACTCCCCCGCTCTGATCTGGACTGTTGATCTCCCTCATCGGACGACTCCCATTCATTTTCGCATTCATTTCATAGCATCCCCCCAACTCGTTGTTTCCACGCGAAATGGGTATTTTTGTGAGGACACGCATCACCCACCTAACCGTATCGCATGCCTCTAGCCCATTATCGCTTACCACTCAACCCCCACGCGAAAACCACTTATGGTTTCCTGCGAAACCGCCCATCATATTTCCACGCCATATTTTGATTTAAACCCTGGTTTTCGCCTCCGCCATGGTTTTACCTTCCATCGCTGCATTTGCACTTCCCCCGCATCGCTCCATAACCACTCGCTGAGCCATCTGAAGCAGTCAAACCATAAACACAAGATTTATTTAACTAGTTTGTTGTCTGTGCAGGTTTTCATGGAATTTTAAGTATGTGTGCCATTACAATAGCCAACTACAGTGGTTCGAGGCCAAGGATGACAATCCTCCACACCCAGGAAGCAGAGAAAAAAGACACAGAGGGTCGATTTCACGTCCAAATCAATGGATCATGACCATTGGCCAATCTACAAGACCCTCCAGCACAAAAGGCCAGCTTTTCCACTACTAGCAGTACTGCATTCTCCAGCTCAGAAGGCCAGCTATCCCACGACTAACTGTATCGCCTTTGCCAGCAGCAGCAATGGCTCCGACTCATCAAACAACACTGATCATTCATGATTGGACCCGTTTGGCCTTTTTACCATAGGTTCTCTTCACGTTGTCTTTTCGGGTGAAATCCTTATTTCACTCATGCTTTTCACTTTCCGTTTAGTAAGTTGTTTACCTTTCAGTTAGAAACGGCTTTAGGCCTGTGTTGTAAGATGGTGAGAGACAGTTTTTCCTCATCATCATTTCTGTTTTGATTTAGACCTGCAACAACATACCAGCACGCGGGGCAGATATTTTCCCAAAATATCTTCTCTCGCATAGGAATCAGAGGTTATAAAAGCAAGAAGCAAACACTAAGAAAAGGTTCTAGATTTTCCAAAGGACTCACTAGTTCGAGTGTTCTGTATGCATGTTGTATGAATTTTGATAGTTGATGTTGAAGATCCCGTAGGGACTCAGTGATAAGAAGCTTTGTTAGAATTGGAGATTCCGCTCTAGATGATTCACAGTTTGTAACTCTTCTCCCTGTTTTTAATACAAATGTTCATTTCGTATCTTTCCACATTTCTTGTATCTAATGCTCTGGAATGTGAGTGCTCCCATGTTTAAATGTGAATTTATCATTACAGATACTCATATTTACTCATACATAGCGCTTTAAATAGGCTCAGACAGGATACTTTGTTTCATTTTCCATCTCTTCCATCATTCTTCCAATATTAACTACAATGGATTCTTGTCTTTGAAATTGTCCAGATATATGGATTCTTATCTCTGAATAGGCCCAGCATATATGGATTCTTATCCTTGAATAAGCCCGGTTATAGTTAATATCTTACTATATCTTCTGCCACAGTCATCACCCACATATTACTTGATATCTGTGCGTTCATTTTAGAAGTCAGGCCCCTTTACAGCATTCTGTCTTAAAGCTGTCTGATGCATTTACTTATTGAAGTTTATACTCAGTTTCTGCAGTTTTCATAGTTGTTGTGTTTAACTTTGGGGTCTTGGTTCCACCCTTATTAAAATCATTCATTTGAGTGATTATAGCATGAAAGCTTAACATTGTCAACTGCAATCAGTTGAGTCATATGCTCCTTGCATTTAAGATGTCTTAGGCACTGGTCTTTATACAACTCAAGGTTGTCTCTAGGAGCTACAACATCTTTCTAGCACCGTTGCCGGGGAAAGAATTTCAAGAACTAAATCCTTGGGCCTCGACAAATATTCATCCACCCTTCAAAATAGGTGAGCAGGAAGGGTTGGGAGTTGTAGATCCCTCACCTTGGTGACTCCACTATCATTCAAAAATAAATCTATTTGCAGTCCTGGCTTCTTGAAAGCCACACCTGAGGTCAGATACATCCTAGTTGAGAACACCTTCATTGTTTGATCCAGAGAAGATTTTGCACAAAAGAGGTTCGAGAGAAAGACAATCAGCTTATACAGATATTCCCAGATTCTCCCTGGAAGACTCCCCATCCTCCTCTCAATTAGCTCAAGATCAAGGTCCTGATTCTATTACAAAAGCCCTTGATTATACTTCTAGTCGCTCCTCCCTTGAAAATATTGAAGTAAAAGCCGAGGCTGAATCTGTAGATACCACAAGCTTTTTTCTGCATCCCACTCCCGAAGCCAAAGAAGTTAAAGAAGTTACAGAGGTTTCCGCTGCTCATATTCCATCATTTCAATCAACCCCTCAAGCCTCTGTTCAATATATCCCTATTGTCATACACACTTCTCTTCCACCACCTCCCCTCTTACACATCAAACTCTCCCGCCACCTCTAGAACCTTCGATGGCTGTTCCTGGCTTCCTACTGAACAAATATGCCCCCCTGGCATTGCCTCAGATCCTGAATGACATGCCTCAGGATTACTTAAAGATCCTACCTCGTTTCAATGTAGAAAATGATACTGAAGCTCAGAAACACCTGGAAGTTTTTTGCGCCTTCGCAGAGAATTTCAATGTTGAGCATTTGGATGTGGTGTTGAGATTGTTTGTCCAGTCTCTAGATGGAGAGGCTAGAAAATGGTTCAAGACCTTGGGAGACCACTCCATTAATAACTGGGAGGAAATGGAAAATGCATTCACAAGGAAGTGGGGAGAAAAGAAGGATCATGGATATTGCCTTACGGAATTCAATGCTTTAAAGAAGAGACATAGCGAGGACGTGTCTGAGTTTATTAAGAGATTTAATAAACTATATACCAGTGTGCCTGTAGAAATGAAGCCGCACCAGATCGCTGCTAAAGTGGTGTTTGTAGCAGCCTTTGATTCAGAATTCGAATTCACCCTAAGGGAAAGGAAGTCTGCTACTTTGGACCAGGCTCAGACCGATGCACTAGAAGTCGAAGCTAACTTCGCTTCTACTGGAAAATCTAGGGGGAGGCTGGACCATGATGCTAGACAGAGAGGGAAAGAAGAAGCATCTACCTCCGGTCAAGATAGAGAGGTAGCAGATTACAAAATAGAGGAGATGAGCAAAAGATCAAGAACCTTTCAAGCAAGTTGGTGAAGCTTGAGCTCGAAGCAAAGAATTCCTCCTCCAGGCCACCTCAAGCTGCTCTGAACAGGGGTTATAATCCCCAATACAGAAAGCCTCCTTTGCAAATATTACAAAGAGATCGGAAGGAGTAGCAAGACCACATACAGCCACTGTTGTATCTGGAAGGGAAGATGGATGGCCCTGCCGAAGACATCCCCGATGGGAAAGATGATCAATATATTTCTTACTCGAATGGTGATGAAGTTGAGTCTTCTTTGCAAGAAAGTGGAGTGGAGCTTTCCTTGCAAGAAGAAGAAGAAAAAACAAGTGATGCTGAAGATCCAGAGATCGTTGATTACTGTAAGCAATTCGTAGACTTCATGCAAGCGTAGTTCCATAGAAAATATGATCTCAGATCCTCTAGAAAGAGAGCCCGCACACAAGAACAAGAAGAAGAGATGCCTCAGAAGGAGACAATTGTGCAGAAGGTCGGAGATAAAGGTAAGAGACCTATAACTGAACCTTTACATTCTAACAACTCCATTCCTTCCTCTTCTAAGTTGGCCTCTAATCCAAATGCAAATGTTAAACCTATTCCGAGGGGAGAAAAACCTTCAGCTGAGAGTAGAGAACCAAAGGAAAATACCAAAGAGAAGTCTCCCTCTGCTTTTAATCTTCAAAAAGAACTAGAAAAGGTTAAAATCCCAATCCCCCTAACTGAACTCCTGAAACAGCCAGTCTACCAGTCTCAAGTGTCTTCTTTCATGCTGCCTCAAGGAGTTGCTCCAATCCCAGACAGTTTAAACCTCCAAGAAGAAAGGCCCATGGTTGTGTTCGGTCCTCATGTTGAGGAGTTAGATGTTTCAACTCCTCCTTTCTATGTCTCCTTAGTAATTCATGACCTATTATTGCATAACTGTATGCTGGATTCTGGAGCGTCTCATAACCTCCTGCCCCTGTCAGTGATGGAACAATTGGGGCTGCAGATCACTCGCCCATATAAAGATCTCTACTCTTTTGATTCTAAAAGAGTCAAATGTTTGGGGATGATCAAGGATTTGGTGGTAAATCTAGCCCAAATCCTAGCAAAGAGCGTGGTAATGGACATAGTAGTGGCTAACATCCCAGCTGGGTTCGGAATGTTGTTATCAAGATCATGGGGTACAAAAATCGGAGGATCTATAAAGCTGAACCTAACCTATGCGACCATCCCTATGTTTGGAGGTCAAGAAAGGAGATTATACCGGGAAACAAGGTTTGTGAAGATGGTCACTAAAGCTGATAATTCAGTGAATTCACCAGTGTACAGCAAAGAGGGAGAGTTTTCTTGTCTAATGCTTGAGGAAGACCAAGATTACTTGCAAGAGCCATCTTTCTGTCAAGTAAAGACCGAGTG
This sequence comes from Pinus albicaulis, assembly GCA_034641835.2. Taxonomy (NCBI): domain Eukaryota; kingdom Viridiplantae; phylum Streptophyta; class Pinopsida; order Pinales; family Pinaceae; genus Pinus; species Pinus albicaulis. The sequence goes on from CM076580.1 coordinate 1,822,855,500, forward strand.
GTCTTCAAGTAATGAAGAAGGTGGGATTTGGACCTTGCACTTTGATGGAGCCAACTCAAAGGAAGGGAATGGAGCTGGGGTTCTCCTGATTTCCCCTACTGGGCAACTGGTCCCATTATCTTTCAAATTGGAGTATGAAGCCACGAACAATGTGGCTGAATATGAAGCATTGCTCCTAGGTCTACTAACAGCAAAGAATATGAATATTCAGAGTTTGAAGGTTCTGGGAGATTCAGAACTGGTGGTGAAACAAGTAAGAAATCAATGTCAAGCTAAGCACCCAAGACTGAGGGCTTACAGAAATGAGGTATGGGACTTGGTAGAGAATTTCTTATTAGCATTTAATATACAATTCATGCCAAGAGACCAAAACAGAATGGCAGACTCTCTTGCAGTAGCTGCAAGCACTTTTCGGCCACCGCAGAATTCCCTCCTGAGGTACGAGATAGAGGTCCGTTACCGTCCTTCCATCCCTAACAATGTCAAACACTAGCAGGTGTTTGAAGATGAAGAGCAAGTGAGAAGATTCATGGAGACTGTTGGGGAATTCTCCAATATGGACATAGATGTAGGTGAGGAGGAGATTGAGGACCTTCCTCAGAATAAATGGCAGGATACCATGGCTGGGCACAAGGTGCTGCAGCTCAAAGGGAATGTGATACCCAGAGGACTGGTCCCCCTGAAGAGGCTGTTCGATAAGAACGATGTCCCCATCAGGCCAAACAAGATCGTTGAAGAGAATCAGGTAGATGACTTGAACCTCGGCACTGAGGCCGATCCAAAGATTGTGAAATTGTCTAATAAGGTACTTGAAGAATACAAAGAGCAATATCGGGAGCTATTTCAGACATATCTAAAGATCAAGATCTAAAGACCTTTGATATTAGCATTATCCAGCACAAGATTCCATTAAAAGGAGATGCTAAGCCACACAAACAAAAATTAAGACAGATTAATCCTTTACTCCTTCCTTCCATAGAAAAGGAAATCAAGAAACTGTTGAAGGCTAAGATTATTGTGCCATTAAGATATTCTGAATGGGTGGCCAACTTGGTCCCAGTCCGAAAGAAGAACGGGGGAATAAGATTGCGTGTGGACTTTTGAAACTTGAACAGAGCATCTCTGAAGGAAAATTATCCGCTGCCAAAGATGGACCATATATTGCAGAAGGTGGTAGGAGCTTCGCGAATGTCTATGATGGATGGCTTTTCTGGGTATAATCAAGTAGCAATGCTTCTAGAGGATCAAAATAAAACTGCATTCACCACCCCTTGGGGAACATTTATGTATGCTCGAATGCCGTTTGGGTTGATCAATGCGGGGGCTACATTTCAAAGGGCCATGGACATTGCTTTTGTGGGGGAACAAGACAAATTCGTGGTGGTCTACCTGGACGACATCGCAATCTTCTCAAAGGACGATGCTGAACATATAGAGCATTTGCGCAGAACCTTTGACAAGTGCTGAAGGTATGGATTGTCTTTAAACCCTCAAAAATCTCTGTTTGGTTTAGAAGAGGGTAAACTGTTGGGGCATATTGTAACAAAGGCAGGGGTGAAAATTGACCCAAAGAGGTAGAAGTCATAAATGGTATATCCTTGCCCAGAAACAAGAAAGAGGTTCAAGTCTTTCTTGGACGTATCAACTTCTTGAGAAGATTCATACCGAACTATGCAGAGATAGTCCGGTACATAACTGAGATGCTAAAGAAGGATAATGAAGTAAAATGGACTATTGAGTCACGAGAGGCTTTTAACAGAATTAAAAATTCTTTCGCAGAAGCCCCAGTGTTGGTCGGACCTGATTATGCAAAACCTTTCATGATATTTTCGTTTGCATCTCCCCACACTGTCGCAGCAGTATTATTGCAGAAGAACGAGGAGGGTCATGAACAACCTATTGCCTTCTTCAGCCAAGTGCTCTGCGATGTTGAGCTAAAATATAACATCCTGGAGAAACAGGGTTATGCATTGGTCAAATCCCTGAAGGCTTTTCGGATGTATGTGTTGCAGTCAGCTATAACTGCATTCATACCACAGCAACTATAAAAGACATCTTGATTCAGGGAGACAGTGAAGGAAAGAGAGGAAAATGGATTGCCAAGATACAGGAGTATGAGTTGGAGATACGCCCCACTAAGCTAATAAAGGGACAGGGATTAGCCAAGATCCTTTCTGAATCAAATTGTCAGGCTTTGGGGATAAATTTATCTATGGTGGCAAATGAAGAGTCTGGGGGAGCAGATGAGCAGTGTGGGATAGAAACCGCTACACCAAAGACCCATATGAAGTACCTTCTCAGTCCATGGTACAAGGAAATTGTAGAGTACCTCTTGACTCTTAGATGTCCTCCAAGCTGCGACAAGACAAAGTATAGAACGTGTTGACCACACTTTGTCAATGGCTCCATAGCAGTACACCCCCATTTTTTCAAATGGGACTTATCATGTTCGAGGTTCACGTCATCCAGATTTCATCGACAGCCGACATTTTTTATAAATGATGTAAACCCATTCTGCATGTTTATGATGTAAATGATCCAAGTAAGACCGTCATGTATGTAACAACCTAGGTAAGCCTAGTATGTTGATGACGATTTCTATCCTAGGAGGTTTTTTGTCTCACTGATTTACTTGTGTTTTTCGACACAAGTTATCGGCAGAGTTTTCCCCTCCAGCCTCACCCCAAAGCTAGGGTGGATTTTGTCATTAGCATGCTAAGTGAGTCCTAGTGTTTTCTATCGAGTCCTTGTAAAAGTAGTTTGGGAATAATCCTAGCTATTTGGCTAGATTATTTTATTACAAGCTACTTGGTCTACTAGATCATGTTTTGAGTCGTAGAATTGGGTACCTATTTGAGGGTCTATACGAATGGGTATTCCCCCTTCATGTGTCTAAATGTATTTATCTTATGTAAAGAGGGTTGGAAAAAAATAAAATTATAATCCCCTCTCAGTCAATTAATTAAATTTCTTGGTCAAATTAATTAAAAAATCTAAAGCCAGAAATTTAATTAATTTTAGGTCTTAGGTGTGTATAAAATTCTTCAAAGGAAAAATTCGTTGGTCCTTAAAAAATGAATTTTTAAAGGCCCCAGGCCAAGGGAATATTGAGAATTTCAAGAAATTTTGGACCCTTGGGCCTGGGTGGTTAAGTCAAAGTCAAAAAATTGAGGTAATTAACTCAAAAATATTATTTTTGAGTTAATTAAAATGGATTTAAATGATAAATTCTTTTTTTCCTCAAATTTATAATTTCGACAGTCCAGATTAAAAGATGATCAAATCTTTTCGACGGTCGAGATTATTTTGACATGGATCAATCGAACTAGCTATTGGAGATTTTGTCTTATAAATTAGAGGTCTTGATGTGACATTTGATTCGATCTTTGAATCGTGCACTTATCTTGGAAGCTCTTGCGAATTTTCTTTGATGAATAAAGCATAAAGACTTTGGGGTTACAAACTTTGGTGTTCCTTTTCCAGATCTATGTGGTGATTTATTTCTAAACTCTGCTACTTTGTTTGGCATTTTTATGATTGATGGCCTTCATGGATTAATCTGCATACAGGTATCTTGTGCAGTTTTTGGGTTCATAAAATGACATTTTTGATTTAACGGAAAGACTAGTTATCTATTTTTCTGAAAGATCTCATCTTATTTTCTTAAATCTCTATCAATCTAAAGTTCAGATCTAAGTGTGCAGGGAAATTTTTTTTTAAGGTTTGAGCATCTAGGGAAGTCCTCAGTTGGACGAGCGTCTGAGGAAGTCTTCAGTTGGACCAATCGACTCTCAGATTTCTTAAATCTGAAAAATCCCATTGTTTCTAAATTCTCAAAGCTATCTTACGAAATTGTGTTTTTTTTACAGGGCCTTTTAAGGCTTGTGCCTCTCTTAAAGTTTTCTATCTTCTAAAAATTGTGCTGAAATGGGTTTAAATCTAGCCATGAGGGCCTCCGATCTGTAGATTAGCATTGTAAATTTGTAGATTTGCTCTAGGGTGTAAGGGTTTAATAATTTTTGTGCACAGTTTTTTGGATCTATTCTGGTTTTGCAGGTTTGCAGGAGGTTTTCAGAATTTTTTTTTTAAAAGGTCAGGCTTCAGGATCGCTTCTGTTGGTAGATCTGAATGTTATTTTATTAAAGGTGCATCTAAAATCTGAGTTATATGGAAAGAAGTTAATCCGCTAGATGATTTTGATTGTACTGGGTTTTATCGAGGTAATCACTGCCATTGTCCTGCATACACACTTGTCTTCTCCGCTGCCCTTTGATTTTTATCTGTTGTCCAGCCTTTATTCCGATCCCTTAGTTGCTGCCTCGAGCATGCCGTCGACTTTCCTTGTCTGCGTCCCAGATTCTGCATTTTCCCTTCAATTTCACTGTCTTCCTCTACCCTGACCGTTGACCCTCGCATCCTTGCCGCTGCCCCTGTTCAATGCTGCCATCAATCCATCCTTGTCCGCCGTTCTGCCTCTCCATTTCCATCGTCCAGCCTTCACACAATCACTCATACGCTGCAAATCTTTTCTCTTCTGCCATCCAGCATTTTCCTTGGCCGTCGCATACCCATCTCCTTTGCCGTCGAGCTATCTGTCGTGCTCCCTCATCGACCTGCAAAACAAAACAAACGCTCAATGTAATATTCCCAATTAGCGACAACTAATTGGAAATATTAATTTTGATCAATTTTGCCTTCTATAGTTAAAATATAAATAAAAGTGAGAAGAGGGGGGATATAACTCACTTTAAAATAAATTACTCTCCCTAGTAGACTCAACGTTGTAACTTAAGTGGGCCAAGGGGGGCCAAGAGACCACGTAGAGGGGGACCCACTTAGACCACATGGGCAAAGACAGCGCAGTTGAGTTGGCAGCGTGGGCCAAACGGAGGCTACATTGGAGATGGTGGGGCCTAGGGTTGAGAGAGGCCCATCGTTATAAAAAGGAGGAGAGCCTCCTCATTTCCTCATTGGAGTTTATGTATATTGAGCTGGTCACTTCGACTTTGAGCACGTTAGCTGTTTAGCTTGTCTGCAACACTGTTTAGTGCATTGAGTGTCTCCGTTCGGAGATCTCACCCTCAACCTCGAGAGACTTCGAGTGCTTGCTTGGGTGAGGCATTCCCATCAGTATTTTGCAGGAGGATCGAATTGTGGCATTTGTGGAGGAGCATTGCATCTATAGACTACGCAGTCTTGAGAGGGAGGACGCAGTCCATCTTGAGGGAGCTCTGGTTTGGTATTATTTCGGAGGTTTCGGGTCAAGAGATTGAGCAAGGGGCCAACCCTTGCCTATTGGAGGCTTTTGGCAGAGTGGGAGGCCATATTTTGGGAGGATTCATTCAGCATCAGCGCAGAGCCTTGGAGGATAGCGTAGATCCCCAAGGGGGTGTATTTTCGGGGGTCGATCATTCCAAAAACGCTCTCTGGACTTTTCTGGGTTTTGTGAGTAGAGGCTGATTCCAGGTTTTTAGCTTATTCCGAGTAGGGGAGCAGCCCCAAATACTCATCTTGTTCCAGCAATAGCAGCTACACGGTAGTTTTCCAACAGCTTGGACGCAGAGCAGAGAGTAGCCATTCCATCGATATTCTAAGAGTATTCCTACACTTGCCTAGTGCAAGTCGAGGTGCCATCACTCTGATCACCTCTTGTACTCATTTCTATTTCTCAGCATAATAAAATGGCTCAGTATTCTCTCTGTTTCATGTGTATCTGTTGCATATACTGTTTCTAGCATTTCATGTACTACTGTATGCTCCGCATCACTGCTTATTTCCCTTTGAGACATTCCAGTTGCTATCCCATCTGTTATGTTTTTCCCATACTCTATAGACGGAGTCTGGTGAGGGCTAGGTAGCCTCCAGATCTCACCCTCTTTTCAGAGGTGAAATATCTGGTAAACGCCCCTCCAGTCCATCTCTGGTTTAGAGTTGACTGTGTTTGAGAGATATCCCTGAAAGGGGATATTACAGTGGTATCGGAGCTCATAGATCTAGCTCAGCCTATGGGGCTAGTTGTCTATAACACCGGGAGATAAGCCGTACATTTGCTACAGGGGTAGAAAGTACCGTGACAGAGAACGTAGGTTGCAGATCACCTACGGAGAGGGTGACTGCGTTCCGGTAGAGGACGTAGAACAGGATCCAGTAGTGAACGCAAAACAGGGGGAGCCAATGGCAGATGATAGTGATGCAAAACAGTTTGGGGAAATGCTCCTCAAGTCAGTGCAGGATCTGGCGAGGCAGATTGAGATGATGGGTCAAAGATTCACTATTGTGGAGGCTAGACAGTGTGAAACCCCAAGGGGTTTCAAGGTTGGTGAGGGGTCAGGCACATCCCACCATTTGCAGGAGCAAGATGCCACTCCAGGATCTGGCGAGGCAGATTGAGATGATGGGTCAGAGATTCACTGCTGTGGAGGCTAGACAGCGTGAAACCCCAAGGGGTTTCCAGGTTGGTAAGTGGGGGTCGTGGAACACTGCACTATTTGGCAGGAGCGAGATGCCACCTCGCACATGGCATCACATGCCCTCACCCGTTCCACTATGCCCACCTTTCCGGGTGCGTACACCGGGGGTAGGAGCACAGCCGACGAGCCAAAGCCTGGCCGCATGGGTGATTATTTTGCCGAGCATTGGGCATATGTTTGTGAGTTCAGTGATGTCTTTTCATTCATAGATTTTGTTCACTCACGCGGACAAAGAAAATTCTATGGACCATCACAGAGGGCATCGACATTATCACGAGGGAGACACTCAGCGTACAGTGAGCAGGTTACTTTTGCATATGTTTGATGGTTCATCAAACAGTTCGACAAAGTCTTGGGTGGAGAAGCTGGACATATACTTCCAGCTCAACCAGATGGCAGAGATGGAGGCCATCAAGGTGGCGACGCTGCATTTGGATGGTGAGGCTCAGGATTGGTGGTTCCATGGGATGGTTACACTCGGGAATTCGACAGTGACCACATATGCCGAGTTCACCCGGAGATTGATACAGAGGTTTGATCAGAGGGATCCAGAGGAGCACTTTGTTGAGCTGACGAGGCTCAAAGACACCGAGAGACCGAAGACATATATTGCAGATTTCCTGAGACTTTCGGTGATGGGGCTCGATCTATCCGCGGCATGGATGATATACATGTTCATTGAGGGGTTAGTAGAGCTGCTTCGAGGTTTGGTCAGATCCACTAGACCAGCCACACTCCATGACGCAGTTGGCAGGACTCTAGATTTACAGGATGCCTTACCCAGGACCAGGATGCCTTACCCACAAAGACAGGCTTTTCAGCCTAAGGGGAAGGACATGAGGATTCCACCTCCAAAGGGGAATCCGGGTAGAGGACAGTTGGACGATGATGCCAGGAGGGAGTTGAAGAAGAAAAGGCTGTGTTTTACCTGTCAGGAGCCGTGGGCACCAGGACACAGATGTGCTGCTGGTAAAGCACACTTTATTGAGGTCTTCTCCGAGAGCAGCGGAGAAGAGGATGAGTATGATGACATGGAGGCAGGAGGCAGCCATGCAGCGCAGGACCAGTTGCCACCTCCACCACCAGGAGCAGGAGGTACAACCTTTGCACCCACAGGGGGGACCCTTGCAGCATTGCGGGGAGTACCCAAGTATTTGACGCTGCGTGTCCGAGGGATAGTATGTGGGCAGCGAGTTTCAGTACTGGTAGACAGTGGGGCAACCCACAACTTCATCGATGCACAGATGGTTGAGCGAAAAGGCATACCGACAGAGAGCTTCGATGGATTTTCAGTGTTGGTCCCAGGAGATTAGACAATGCAGTGTGCCAGATATGTTCCAGCGCTGGCTGTGACGATGGGTAACTACACAGTGACTGACCACTTTTTCGTGGTTAACATACTGGATACCAATGTGGTATTGGGTGTACAGTGGCTGATTACTCTAGGGAAGGTGACCATAGATTGGGAGGCCTTGGAGATGGAGTGGGATGATAAGAAGACCGAGAACAATGAGAAGATATGAGGGATGCACACTTACCCACCCCAGACTATTTCAGCTCACCGGATGGAGGCAAACTTCCGGAAGGGAGACATAGAGTGGGCAGTAGTGCTGCGTGCATCAGAGGCAGGGACTACCGGGCAAACAGTTCATCTTGAGATACAGACCATCCATGACAGGTATGCCACGGTGTTTGGGGAGATACCGCAAGGACAGCCACTAGATCGGGGATTTGAGCATACTATTGAGCTAGAGCAGGGCATTCAGGCCATTATTACCACTCCCTATAGGCACCCCAAGGCCTATCGGGACGAGATTGAGCGGGCTAACCGTGAGCTGTTGGCTCTTGGACACATACGGCCCAGCACCAGTCCTTTCGCTTCTTCAGTAGTGTTGGTGAAGAAGAAGGACGACACATTGCAGATGTGCATTGTTTACAGGGCTTTGAACAAGAAAACCATGAAGAACAGGTACCCCATACAACGGATTGATGAGCTGATGGATGAGTTGAGAGGAGCATATCTCTTCTCAAAGATTGATGTGAGATCCGGGTACTACCAGATTTGCGTGAGGGAACAGGACATTACCAAGACCGCCTTCAGATGCCATTATGGCCATTTCGAGTTCTTGGTGATGCCCTTCGGGCTAACCAATGCACCTGCCACATTCCAGTTGTGCATGAACCATATCTTCCGCAGTCACCTGAGGAAGTTTGCGCTGGTTTTCTTTGATGATATATTGATATACAGCAGGACATGGGAGGAGCATCTCCAACACATAGAGGCGGTATTGCATATTCTGGAGGAGCAGCAGTTTTACGCTAAGCTCTCCAAGTGCGAGTTTGGACTGACAGAGATGCTATATCTGGGACACATTATAGGGGTGGACAGAGTGAGGGTCCAAGAGGAGAAGATCAGGGCCATCAGAGACTGGCTAGAGCCGAGAAACGTGACAGAACTTCATGGGTTTGTAGGCATCTGCACCTACTGCAGGAAGTTCGTCAAGAGTTTCTCTCAGCTTGTTGCACCCATGACATATTTGATGAAGAAGGGGGCATTCAGTTGGTCAAATACAGTGCAGCGGGCCTTTGACAGTGTCAACGAGGTGATGAGCAGCTGCCCAGTACTTGCTTTGCCGGATTTCACGAAGCCGTTTGTCCTAGTGTGTGACGCATCGGGAGAGGGGATTGGTGCAATATTGATGCAGGGAGGTCACTCGATAGCTTTTGAAAGCCGGAAGCTCCTTCCACATGAGCGACTATATGCCATATATGACAAGGAGATGTTGGCCATCATGCATGCCTTGGCCAAATTCCGGCAGTACCTAGTAGGTAACAGGTTCAGGATGAGGACTGACCACAACAGCCTCAGATTCTTTTTAGAGCAGAAGCAGCTACAGGAGAGGCAGCAGAAGTGGGTCAGCAAGATCCAGGCCTACGACTTTGACATAAAGTATGTCAAAGAAAAGAACAAAGTGGTGGCTGATGCACTTTCACGCAGACCAGCCGTGTTGTCTTTGATGAGTCTGGACGCAGATTGGAGGGCTCGACTCTTGGTGGAGTACTCCAAGGACAGGTTTTCTTGCGAGGTTCTGGATGGACAGATGACGGATGATAGATACAGAGTGATGGATGAGATCATCTACTACAGGGACAGGATCTTCTTAACTGAGGGCTCTCAGCTCAAGAAGAAGATACTACAGGCTTCTCATGATTCACCATTGGCTGGTCACCAGGGGTTTACCAAAACCTACAGGGCCATCAGAGAGAGGTTCTCATGGAAGAGCCTCAAGGAGGACGTACTCCAGCATGTCAGGGAGTGCGAAGTTTGTTAGCGCAACAAGGGAGAGATGAACCATCTAACAGGGTTGTTGCAGCCTCTTCCCATTCCAGAGGGGAAATGGGAGAGTATTTCAATGGACTTAATCACGGGGTTGTCCACAGTGCAGGGTAAGGACTGTATATTTGTCGTCGTTGATCGACTGACAAAATATGCACACTTTTTCGCCATATCCGCGCACTATATAGCAGCATAGGTGGCAGAGCTGTTGTTCCGGGATATCTTCAGGTTACATGGTCTTCCCAAGACCATTGTCAGTGACAGGGACAGCCACTTCATGGGCGGATTTTGGCAGGAACTTTTCCGATTGGTGGGGACAGAGTTGACACTGAGCACCAGCTATCACCCATAGACAGATGGGTAGACGGAGATAGTTAACAAGTGGCTGGAGGGCTACTTGCGTAACTACGTCAGTGGGCAACAGAGAGCATGGCTGAAGTGGCTGGACCTAGGAGAGTACTGCTACAACAACACACATCACATGTCTATCGGTATGTCTGCGTTTTATGCATTATATGGTTATCATGCTTTATCTTTCGTTGATGTGATGTTTGGTGCCAGCAAGGCTCTGAGAGCCAAGGATTGGATCCAAGAGAGTTAGGACATTCTCCGAGCTCTCAAGGATAACATGGCTACAGCGCAGAATCAGCAGAAGCTGTATGCCGACAAGGGTCGGGTGGAGAGACAGTTTGAAGTAGGGGACTTGGTCTACCTACGCTTGCAGCCATACCGACAGTCGTCTCTGAAGCAGAAGGGGGCTGAAAAGCTCAAGCCCCGCTTTTATAGACCATACAGGGTGATACACAGGGTTGGACAGGTTGCCTATGAGTTGGAGCTGCCCCAAGGCAGCAAGATTCATAACATTTTTGATGTATCATGCCTGAAGAAGGCTTTGGGACAGCAGGTGACAGTGACAGAGGAGCTTCCGCCTACAGATGATGAGGGGCATTTGGTGCTACAGTCGGAGGCCATCATTGATATCAGTGAGAGATAGCTGCGAAATAGGACAGTTCGGGAATTCTTGGTGAGGTGGAAGAATTTGTCGGATGAGGATGCCACTTGGGTGAGTGAGAAGATCTTTACAACATCTCAAAAATCAACAGCTTGGGGTCAAGCAACAAACGCTGTTTTGGGAGACCGACATTCCCCACCAGCGATAGCTACACCGAAACACACTTTGGACTAATTTTGGTATTCTATAGTTAAAATATAAATAAAAGTGAGTAAGAGGAGACATAACTCACAAAAATAAATTACACTCCCTAGTAGACTCAACGTTGTAACTTAAGTGGGCCAAGGGGGCCCAAGAGACCATGTAGAGGGGGACTCACTTAGACCACGTGGGCATAGACAGCGCAGTTGAGTTGGCAGCATGGGCCAAAGGGAGGCTACGTAGGAGATGGTGGGGCCTAGGGTTGAGAAAGGCCCATCATTATAAAAAGGAGGAGAGCCTCCTCATTTCCTCATTCGAGTTTATGCATATTGAGCTGGTCTCTTCAACTTTGAGCACGCTATCTGTTTAGCTTGTCCGCAACACTGTTTAGTGCATTGAGTGTCTCCGTTTGGAGATCTCACCCTCTGTAATATTCCTAATTAGCGACAGCTAATTGGAATATTCGATTTTGTTTGATTTTGTCATCTATAGTCTGTAAATAAATAAAAAGTGAGTGGAGAGGGTCTAACTCACTTAAGTGAAATAAGACATCCACCTAGTAGCACAACGTTGTGACTTAAGTGGGAGTCAAGGGGGGCCAAACACCACGTAGAGGAGGGGGGCCTACGTACACTCTAGAAGCTTCTGCACAGATGAGGATGAGCATGTGGAGGAGAGAGAGGCTACGTTGGGGTTTTGGAGGGAAACCAACATTATAAAAGATGGAGGAGCCTCCTCATTTGATTCATTCTGGAGTTGATGATTTTGAGTGAGACGTTTGTCTTCTTGAGCACGCTGGCTATTTAGCCTGTCTGCAGCACTGTTTAGTGCATTGAGTGTCTCCGGTCGGAGATCTCGCCCTTAGACCCGGGGGACTTCAAGTGCCTGCTCGGGCAAGGTTAGTTCTTCAGTATTTTGTGAGTAGTTTTGTTGTTTGGGTTTGTTGCGGAGTTGGAGCTTATAGAGACTGCGCAGTCACTGGGAGAGAGGACGCAGTCCCTTTTTGGAGGTGCTCGAGATTGGGGTTCTGCAGGAGATTTAGCCGAGATTTCGAGCAGAGGGTCAACCTTTGCCCACAAGATTTTGGCAGAGTTTGAGGCGGAGTTTCAGCTATTTCCATTTGGCCTCTGCACAGAGCCTTGGAGGCCAACATAATTCATTGAGGAGGTATTTTCTGGTGATTTTCGGGGGTTGGCCATTTTTGATATGGTTTCTGGGTTTTGTCCAGGTTGGTGAGGAGAGGAGGTTTGCAGATTTTCAGCTCATTTCAACAAGGGGATCAGCCCCTAGTCTTCATTCCATTCCAGCAGTAGCAGCGACACGGCAGTTTCCAACAGCTGGGACGCAGTTCATTGAGCATTCATTTCCTGTATTTTCTGAGAGTGTTTCTTCACTTGCCTTGAGCAAGATTAGGTGCCATCACTCTGATCACCTATTGTACTCCATTATATTTCTCAGATTAATAAAATGGCTCAGCATTTCCTCTCTATGTTTTCTGGATGAGTTGCCGTAATTTCTTTCTTTGTTATTATATGTCTGCTACACTGTTATTTATTTATATTTCTGAGCATTCTAGTTCTATAGCACTTGGTGTGTTTATCTTTCACTCTTAGACAGAGTCTGGAAAGGGCCAGGTAGCCTCCGGATCTCATCCTCTTTTTAGAGGCAGAATATCCGGTAAATGCCCTCCCAGTCTATCTCTGGTTGGAGTTTGCTGTGTTTTAGAGATATCCCCAAAACAAGATATTACAGTGGTATCAGAGCATAGTTCTGGCTCAACCTGTGGAGCTAGTGGTCTATGACACTGGGGAAAAGACCATCTATTTGTTATAGCAAGAAGTACAAAGACCGTGTTCGAGTGGTGAAAAAAGAACAGGAGGAGCCTGTGATAGACGCAGAACAGAGGAAACTTGCATTAGATTCAGAGTTGGGGATTCCGATGGCAGATGAGGACGGGAAGAGATTTGCGGAGCAGCTCCTTAAATCAGTACAGGAGTTAGCCAGACAGGTTGAGGTAATGGGTCAGAGATTCACCGCCGTAGAGGCTAGACAGCGTGAGACCCCACGGATTTTCCAGGTCGGAGAGGGATCAGGTACATCCCACCACATGCCGGAGTAGGGTGCTGCTCAGCGTGATACTCCTCAGCCGATGGCTTCACGTGCACCTACCCGCTCTACCATGCCCACTTTCTTGGGAGTAGACACAGGGGCAGGAGCCCAGCAGGAGGCAGAGCCTGGACACTTAGATGAGTATTTTGCAAAGTATCAAGCCTACGGGCAGGAGTTTAGGGATGCTCTCACATTCTGAGATTTTGTGCAGCTCCAGCAGGACAGTAGACCCCGCGGCCATCGTAGAGGGCACTGGCATTATCATGATGGAGATTCCCACCGTGCCTCTAGCAAATTTCATTTGCCTACATTTGATGGGTCATCAAACAGTTCGGCAAAGTCTTGGGTGGAGAAGCTGGACATCTATTTCCAGCTTAATCAGATGTCGGAGACAGAAGCCATTAAGGTGGCAACATTATATTTGGATGGTGAGGCCCAGGACTGGTGGTTCCATGGGATGGTGACACTCGGGCATTCCACAGTGACGACATATGCCGAGTTTACCAGGAGGTTGATGGAGCGTTTTGACCGGAGGGATCCGGAACAACATTTTGTTGAGCTGACAAAGCTCAAGCAGAGAGGGAGCCCAGAGACATACATTGCAGATTTCTTGAGGGTTTCGATGATGGTGCCAGATCTATCCGTGACACGGATGATCTATATGTTTGTGGAGGGATTGGCAGAGCCACTTTGAGGTCTAGTTAGATCTACTAGATCAGCTACACTCCAGGATGCTATTAGCAGGACCAGGGACTTACAGGATGCATTGCCCAGGACGCAGATACCTTACCCCCAGAGACAGGGCTTCCAGCCCAAGGGGAAGGATGTGAGGGTTCCTCCTCCAAAGGGGAATCCGGGAGGAGCATAGATAGATGATGATGCCAGGAGAGAGTTGAGGAAGAAGCGGTTGTGCTTCACTTGTCAGGAGCCGTGGGCACCTGGGCATAGGTGTGCTGCTGGCAAAGCACACTTCATTGAGTTCTTCTCCGATGATAGCGGGGAAGAGGATGAGGAGGATGATGAGGAGGCAGGAGATAGTCAGACGGCCCAGGATCAGTTGTCGCCTCCACCTCCAAGGACAAGAGGTGCAGCTTTTGCACCCACAGGAGGGGCCCTTGCAGCTTTGCGAGGAGTTCCTAAGTATTTGACGCTGCGTGTACGAGGGACAGTACATGGCCAACGAGTATCAGTCTTGGTTGACAGTGGGGCGACCCACAACTTCATTGATGCACAGATGGTCGAGAGGAGGGGTATATCGACCGAGAACTTTGACGGATTTTTCAGTCTTGGTCCCAGGAGCCCAGACGATGCTGTGTGCCCGGTATGTTCCAGAGTTGGCAGTGACGATGGGTACCTACACCGTGACTGATTACTTTTTCGTGGTCAACATCCCGGATACCAATGTGGTATTGGGTGTTCAGTGGTTGATTACTCTAGGGAAGGTCACCACGGATTGGGAAGCCTTAGAGATGGAGTGGGATGACAAGAAGACCGGGAAGCATCAGAAGATCCGCGAGATGCACACTTACCCACCTCAGACAATTTCGGCACACCGGATGGAGGCAGACTTCCGGAAGGGGGACATAGAGTGGGCGGTTGAGTTGTGGGCATCAGAGGCAGAGACCACTGGTCGAGCAGTTCACCCAGATATACAGACCATCTTTGACAGGCATGAGGTAGTGTTTGGGGATATACCACCAAGTTGGCCACCAGATGGAGGATTTGAGCATACCATCGAGCTTGCGCAGGGTATTCAGGCGGTGATCACTACACCCTATAGGCATCCCAAAGCCTATCGGGATTAGATTGAGCGGGCCATCCAGGAGTTGTTGGCTCTTGGACACATCAGACCGAGCACGAGTCCATTTGCTTCTTTTGTAGTGCTGGTGAAGAAGAAAGACGGCACCTTGAGGATGTGCATTGACGACAGGGCCTTGAACAAGAAGACTCTGAAGAACAGGTACCCTATACCCATGATCGATGAGCTGATGAATGAGCTGAGAGGAGCTAAGTTCTTCTCGAAGATTGATTTGAGATCAGGGTACCATTAGATTCACGTGAAGGAACAAGACATTCCCAAGACCGCCTTCAAGTGTCATTATGGGCACTTTGAGTTTTTGGTTATGCCTTTTGGGCTGACCAATGCACCAGCCACCTTTCAGTCTTGCATGAACCATATCTTCCGCAGTCATCTAAGGAAGTTTGTATTGGTTTTCTTTGATGACATACTCATATATAGCAAGACTTGGGAGGAGCATCTTCAGCATATAGAGGCAGTACTACGCATCTTGGAAGAGCAACAGTTCTATGCTAAGCTCTCCAAGTCTGAGTTTGGGATGACGGAGATGTTATATTTGGGTCACATTATTGGAGTGGACGGAGTGAGGGTCCACGAGGAGAAGATTAGAGCCATCAGAGATTGGCCAGAGCTGAAGAACGTGACGGAACTTCGAGGGTTCATTGGGATATGTACCTATTACAGGAAGTTCGTTAGAGGATTCTCACAGCTTGCTGCACCCCTTACAGATTTTACGAAGAAAGGGGCATTCAGTTGGTCAGATACAGCGCAGCGAGCCTTTGATAGGCTCAAGGAGGTGATGAGTAGCTGCCCAGTGCTTGCGTGGTCGGATTTTACGTAGCCATTTGTCTTGGAGTGTGATGCATCGGGAGAGGGGATCGGCGCAGTATTGATGTAGGGAGGACACCCTATAGCCTTTGAGAGCCGAAAGCTCCTTCCGCACGAGAGGTTGTATCCTATATACGACAAGGAGATGTTGGCCATCATGCATGCCTTGGCCAAATTCCGGTAGTATCTGGTAGGGAACAGGTTCAGGGTGAGGACTGATCACAACAGCCTCAGGTTCTTTTTGGAGCAGAAGCAGCTACAGGAGAGGCAGCAGATGTGGATTAGTAAGATCCAAGCATATGACTTTGACATTGAGTATGTCAAGGGTAAGAATAATGTGGTAGCAGATGCCCTTTCACGTAGACCAGCCACGTTATCTCTTATGAGCTTGGATACAAATTCGAGGGCTCGACTTTTAGTTGAGTACTCCAAGGACAGATTTGCATGTGAGGTGCTGGATGGACAGGTGGCAGATGACAGGTATAGGGTGGTTGATGAGATCATCTATTACAGGGACAGGATCTTCTTGACTGAGGGATCTTAGCTTAAGAAGAAGATACTCCAGGCATCACACGATTCTCCATTGGCAGGCCATCAGGGGTTTAACAAAACCTACAGGGCCATTAGAGAGGGTTTCTCATGGAAGGGCCTCAAGGAGGACGTACTCTAGCACGTCACGGAGTGCGATGTTTGTCAGAGGAATAAGGGGGAGATGAGCCATCCCGCAGGATTGTTGCAGCCTCTTCCCATTCCGGAGGGGAAATGGGAGAGCATTTCAATGGACTGCATCACAGGGTTGCCCATGGTGTAGGGCAAGGACTGTATCTTTGTCGTCGTTGATCGACTGACAAAGTATGCGCACTTTTTCTCCATATCCGCGCATTACACAGCAACACAGGTGGCCGAGCTGTTCTTTAGAGAGGTTTTCAGGCTGCATGGTCTCCCTAAGACCATCATCAGTGACAGGGATAGCCGTTTCATGGGCAGATTTTGGCAGGAGCTTTTCCGAGTAGTGGGGACGGAATTGACATCGAGTACCAGTTACCACCCACAGACGGATGGATAGACGGAGATAGTTAACAAGTGGCTGGAGGGCTACTTGCATAACTATGTTAGTGGGCAGTAGCGAGCATGGTTGAGATGGTTGCATTTGGGGGAGTACTGCTACAACTCGACACATCACATGTCTATTGGTATGTCACCATTTTATGCTTTGTATGGGTACCATCCTTTATCTTTTGCTGATGTGATGTTCAGTGCTAGTAAGGCTCCTAGAGCCAAGATTTGGATCCAAGAGAGTCAAGACATCCTCCGAGCTCTCAAGGACAATATGGCTACAACACAGAACCAGCAGAAGCTGTATGTCGACAGAGGTCGGATGGAGAGATAGTTTGAGGTAGGGGACTTGGTCTAGCTGCGGTTACAGCCATACCGACAGTCGTCACTGAAGTAGAAGGGAGTTGAGAAGCTCAAGCCTCGCTTTTACGGGCCATACAGGGTGATACGCAGGATTGGGCAGGTTGCGTATGAGTTGGAGCTGCCCCAAGGCAGCAAGATCCACAACATTTTCCATGTATCATGCCTGAAGAAAGCGCTGGGACAGCAGGTGACAGTGACAGAGGAGTTACCACCTACAGATGATGAGGGGCACTTGGTGTTGCAGCCGGAGGCCATTATTGATACCAGGGAGAGGCAGTTACGGAGCAGGACGGTCTGGGAATTCTTGGTGAGGTGGAAGAATTTGCCGGATGAGGATGCCACTTGGGAGAGCGAGAAAATTTTGCAGCATCCATCACTTCAGTTGCTTGAGGATAAGCAACGTTTTGCCAGGGGAGACTGTAATATTCCTAATTATCGACAGCTAATTGGAATATTCGATTTTGTTTGATTTTGCTGTCTATAGTTTGTAAATAAATAAAAAGTGAGTGGAGAGGGTCTAACTCACTTAATTGAAATAAGACATACACCTAGTAGCACAACGTTGTGACTTAAGTGGGAGTCAAGGGGGGCCAAACACCACGTAGAGGAGGGGGGCCTACGTACACTCTAGAAGCTTTTGCGCAATGAGGATGAGCATTTGGAGGAGAGAGAGGCTACCTTGGGGTTTTGGAGGGAAACCAACGTTATAAAAGATGGAGGAGCCTCCTCATTTGATTCATTCTGGAGTTGATGATTTTGAGTGAGACGTTTGTCTTCTTGAGCACGCTGGCTGTTTAGCCTGTCTGCAGCACTATTTAGTGCATTGAGTGTCTCCGGTCGGAGATCTCGCCCTTAGCCTTGGGGGACTTCGAGTGCTTGCTCGGGGAAGGTTAGTTCTTCAGTATTTTGTGAGTAGTTTTGTTGTTTGGGTTTGTTGCGGAGCTGGAGCTTATAGAGACTGCGCAGTCACTGGGAGAGAGGATGCAGTCCCTTTTTGGAAGTGCTCGAGATTGGGGTTCTGCAGGAGATTCAACCGAGATTTCGAGCAGAGGGTCAGCCTTTGCCCACAGGAGGATTTTGGCGGAGTTTGAGGCGGAGTTTCAACTATTTCCATTTGGCCTCTGCGCAGAGCCTTGGAGGCCAGCGTAATTCCTTGAGGAGGTATTTTCTGGTGATTTTCGGGGGTTGGCCATTTTTGATATGGTTTCTGGGTTTTGTCCGGGTTGGTGAGGAGAGGAGGTTTGCAGATTTTCAACTCATTCCGGCAAGGGGATCAGCCCCTAGTCTTCAGTCCATTCCAGCAGTAGCAGCTACACGACAGTTTCCAGCAGCTGGGACACAGTTCATTGAGCAGTCATTTCCTGTATTTTCTGAGAGTGTTTCTTCACTTGCCTTGAGCAAGATTAGGTGCCATCACTCTGATCACCTATTGTACTCCATTATATTTCTCAGATTAATAAAATGGCTCAGCATTTCCTCTCTATGTTTTTTGGATGAGTTGCCATAATTTCTTTCTCTGTTATTATATGTCTGCTGCACTGTTATTTATTTATATTTCTGAGCATTCTAGTTCTATACCACTTGGTGTGTTTATCTTTCACTCTTAGACAGAGTTTGGAAAGGGCCAGGTAGCCTCCGGATCTCGTCCTCTTTTTAGAGGTGGAATATCCGGTAAATGCCCTCCCAGTCTATCTCTGGTTGGAGTTTGCAGTGTTTTAGAGATATCCCTGAAACGGGATATTACACCCTCAGCCCTGATAGACTTCGAGTGCTTGCTCGGGTGAGGCATTCCCATCAGTATTCTGCAGGAAGATTGAGTTGTGGCATTTGTGGAGAAGCATTGCATCTATAGACTGCGCAGTCTTGAGAGGGAGGACGCAGTCCATCTTGAGGGAGCTTCGGTTTGGTATTATTTCAGAGGTTTTGGGTCAGTAGATTGATCAAGGGGCCATTCCTTGCCTATTGGAGGCTTTTTGGTAGAGTGGGAGGCCATATTTTGGGAGGATTCATTCAGCATTAGAGCAAAGCCTTGGAGGATAACGTAGATCCCCAAGGGGGTGTATTTTCGGGGGTCAATCATTCCAAAAACGCTCTCTGGGCTTTTCTGGGTTTTGTGAGTAGAGGCTGATTCCAGATTTGCAGCTTATTCCGAGTAGGAGAGCAGCCCCAAATACTCATCTTGTTCCAGCAATAGCAGCTACACGGCAGTTTTCCAGCAGCTTGGACGCAGAGCAGAGAGCAACCATTCCATCGATATTCTGAGAGTATTCCTACACTTGCCTGGTGCAAGTTGAGGTGCCATCACTCTGATCACCTCTTGTACTCATTTCTATTTTTCAGTATAATAAAATGGCTCACTATTCTCTCTATTTCATGTGTATCTGTTGCATATACTGTTTCTAGCATTTCATGTATTGTTGTATGCTCCGCATCACTGCTTATTTTCTCTTTGAGACATTCCAGTTGCTATCCCATCTGTTGTGTTTTTCCCATACTCTATAGACGAAGTCTGGTGAGGGCCAGGTGGCCTCCAGATCTCACCCTTTATTTAGAGGTGAAATATCTGGTAAATGCCCCTCCAGTCCATCTCTGGTTTAGAGTTGACTGTGTTTGAGAGATATCCCTGAAAGAGGATATTACAGTGGTATCAAAGCTTATAGATCTGGCTCAGCCTATGGGGCAAGTTGTCTATGACACCTGGAGATAAGCCGTACGTTTACTACATTTGTCTATGACACCGGGAGATAAGCCGTACATATGTGGAAACACAAACATAGAAAACATATAAAACGAGACATAGATATATGTGGTTCACCCAATTTTGGCTACGTCCACCCGAAACAACCAATCCTTCTTTTATATTATCCAGCAAGATGAAGCGACACAACCTACTTCAGATCCGCTGTAATATCCTCTACTCTCTCTCACAGTCCCTCTTTCTGTTTCTCTCTCATAAAACACATACAAACACAACCGAATACAATACCCTCATACAAAATGAGGGGTTGCCTTCTAGGGTAAAAAACCCTACATTAAACATAACTTCTACCTTTAGATTATCTGCCTAATGAATGGTCCAGATTGACTACGAAATTACAATATTTTACAAGGCAATTTTAGATTTGTTTTTGGCTTCAGGGGCACTGCCCCCGAAACCCCTGCCGAGGGACCGCTGGTCCCCAGAGCTCTCCTCGTGGAGGGGTGTACAGTGTTCCTAGGGTATACATCTGGCTAAAAGAAAGACCTCTGAATCAGGATGAAAATCAAGCCCCACACCCAACAATACTCATGATTATGAATCAAGGAAATCAATCACACATGACACCTTTATTTTGGACTAAGTCCCAGAAAAAACTCAATGCGGGAAAACTGGTGCAACAGATTTGAGGGTTTTATTATTAAGCAGTAGCAATGTCTTAATACATCTTTGAATATCCCTAGGGTTATTCAGTTACAGAGAGAAATATTGGAAGAAGAATTTGTGAGGATTCACCTTACTTAGTTACTGAGTTCCCGGCTGATCCAAATGAAGAAAACCTGCCTTGGAGAGGCACTGCACAGTCCCACTGCTGGACATTTCAGCCTCTACGTCACCCCTGCCACGCTCAACGTTCAGCCCCAACCAAGTTTTTTGCCTCTATGGACCCTGAGGAACAACCTCCCAGTGTCACTTTCCAGATCCCGGCCTCTGAAATTGATCTACATGCAAAATTCCAGAAACCCTCCTTTGCCTCTACGTGAGCCCTACGTAGTCACTGCGTTAGCCATCCTTTCTTCAGCACTAGCTTGGTTAGATCCCCTCTACCACTCTTTGACTGATGCTCCACCGGCTGAGAAAATCTCTTCCTCTTCGGATGCTATCTCTGCCCCTCACGGCTCAGATCTCTAGCTCGAATTTCTCAGCAAACCTGCCCCAGAAATTTCGAACTCTAGATCAATTTGGTGTGTCTTCCAATTGACCCTCAAGCCTTCCTTTATAACATGACTTGATCTTCGTTTTCTAGATCATTCTCACACTGTTTTATTAATACCCTTTAATTAATTAATTTCCCTGAGTTTAGACTTAGGGTCCCCATTAAAATAATTAACTATTTTAATAAAACATTAATTGAGTGGAATTTTCGCAAATGGCTTCTTGGTTCTTTGGAATACCAGTGTCTAAGCCTCTCCACAAAATTTGGGATTTAGAGCACTTTTCGATGCTACAAAAATCAACAATTATTAATGAGTGGGGTGTGCATGTGGACCCAACCAAGGAACAAGTTATTCAGGATTGGCCAGCCCCAACCACTCTAACAAAGCTCCGCAAATTTCTGGATGTTACCAATTTCTATCGTAGGTTCGTGTTGGGATTCTTTCATATCACTTGGCCTTTGAGTCAAGTCACCAAGGGCGGAGCGAAAGCAAAGTTCTTTTGGTTTGAATCCCAATAGAAGGCATTTGTCGAATTGAAGCATCACCTCTGCTTTGCAATAGTGTTCACATTACTAGACCTGCAACAACCATTTGAAATTGCGACAGACGCCTCCGACTATGCTATTGGTGTAGTTCTTACCCAGCAAGGGCATCTAGTAGCATTTCATAGTGACACACTTTCAAATACAGTCTAAAAGTATCCCACTTATGACAAAGAGATGTATTCTATTGTGCAGGTCTGCCGACAATGGAAGCATTACATTCTAGGGAAGGAAACAGTCATCCACACAGACCACCGACCCCTGCAGTTCATACAGTCACAAGAGAAGTTGTAGAACGATCGCCATAAAAAATGGTCCACCTATCTGCAACAGTTACATTTGAACATCGAGTACAGGAAGGGCAACACCAATAATGTTGCAGAATTTCGTAGCCGATGACCAGTTATGGTGCTCACCACTGTGCTCGACTCTTGTGGACACGAGATGTCGGGGTGGCTGCATCTTTACAAGAGCGATCTAGAATTCAGAAACACATACCAAATGGTCATGGAAGGCAAGTAGGTTCCAAATTTTCACCTCCAAGGTGCACTTTTATGCCACATGGGACACCTACGTGTTCCTAAAAGCGAGCGTGGCAAGATGATTTGGGAGGCGCACTACAGTCTGGTCGCTAGACATTTTGAAGTTGAGAAAACAGTGGTAGTGTTGCAAAAGTATTTTTATTGGCCAAACCTTCAACAAAATGTTGGCAAGTACATTAGAACTTTCACTGTTTGCGCCATTGCCAAACTGACAATCAAGAATCAAGGTGTATATACTCCTTTGCCTACTCCTATTCGGCCTTGGGAATCCATCCTACATGGATTACATGTCGAGCCTTCCTTCTACCAAGCATGGAAACGACTGCTAGTTTGTGGTCGTCGACAGATTCTTTAAGATGGCCATTCTGGCAGCTTGCAAGAAGAGTATCACAATAGAAGCCACTGCTAAGCTCTTCTTTGAACGAGTGTGGGTACATTTTGGGATCCCATAGTCCATTATCCAGAAAATTCCTAAACCGGAATCCTATTGCAGCAACTCGAAATTATTCTCCTAATTATTAATTTAATTTAACAATTTATTTGTTGTTTTCTACGATAAATACTGAAAAAATCACACTGCAATCGACACAAATAAAACTGCAGAAGAATAAACGCTGGAAGAAATGCTAGCACACACACATAACATTAACACAATTATTTTTGGACAAATGTCCCTGGAAAAACCCAATGCAGGAAAACCGGTGTAGCAGTTGAGGGTTTTATTATTATGAAGCAGTGAGAAAATATAAGTACAACTGGATGTCGAAATACTGACAATCCTATAGAGAAAAACTATTGATAGAAATCCAAAGAGGAATTTTCCTCACCCCACAGGCAATCTCCCGACACGACTTGCCTTCAGAAATATGACCCTCTAACTCTCTGCGTCAGCCTCTACGTTGCTCTGCATAGCTGGCTGGACGTAAAGCCTTAGACTGAACTCTGATGAAGTTGTTCTGCCTTTTGTTGACTGGAAAGGTGCTTCTCTGGCACTCTGGGATTCCTTCCCGACCTTTGGAACTGAAAATGTCTCTCCTCCACAGCGAATCGATTTGCCTCTAGAGACTACGACGTTGCCCCAGCGTCAACCTCTCTATGGCTCTTCTACCTCTTTGCAAATGCACTCGCTGGATATGAAATGCCTCCTCCAGCTTCACTGTCTCTGCGCCTGTCTCACTGCTTCGATCTCTCTAGCTCTCTCTCCGGCAACTGAATGTCTTTGGAAATTGATTTGCCAATGAAATCGAACACTACAAGTGTTTTCTCCATCACTACATTGACCTCCTCTTGTAATCCTCTGTGGAAGCACCAACGACTAAGATTAAAACTTAATTAACAACTATGATAATCTTGGAGTAGATCCGTGTGAGTATCTATACTATTCTCGCATTATCTCAATTAATATTGATTAATTAACCATATTCCCTAAGTTTAGACTTTGGAAATATTTAAAAATCAGTTAATAATCTAATTGAGACACCTCTAAGTGGAATTGCGAAAAACAATTTTTGGATTTTGGAGATCTCATGTATGCTACCCTCTCCACAAAATTTCGTGGCTAGAACACATCCAATGCTACAAAAACTAATAGTATTACACTCTCGAAGAGTAATGATGAGCTTGTAGATGTAGTGTTGCCCCTCCACAACAGAGTGTTGGGAACTTTGATGATTTTGGAAGTTGATTGACACCTTAAAGCACCCTCAAATGCTAAAATGGTGAGCTCACTTTGCTTAGTGTTGGAGATTCTTGATGATGTACCCAACATACCTAGCATGCCCCTAAGATGAGCTTGACACTATTTGATTACCATGCCTTGATTTGGAGTCCATATGATGATGAGCATCCCTAGGATGATTAGGGAAGGGCTTGTACCACCTCAAGGAGCCCCAATGCTGGAAATAGATTGCACCATGTTGTCTTGATGGTACCCATGGAGATGATGTAAGGTGCCCAAAGTTGGCTTTTGGACACATGGAGATGTTTTGAGGGTTGACTTGAGAACCCTTCCTCACTTCATGGTTGATTATGATGGTTGGAGATGCATGTAGCCATAATCTTGCATTTTTGGAGTTTTATTAGTGCTAAATTCACATGACTTTGTGAAAAATCCGTAAACTCAGGATCCTAGTGCAACAACTGATGGAAAATCTTCTATTTATTATTATCTTAACAAATTATTTACTGTGTTCTACAAGAAAATATCAGAATTCATTCACTACAACCTACACAAATAATATTGTGCAAGAAATACAAGTACAGAAACAAATCTGAACATACACAGATCACACAACCATTTGACACAATTATTTTGGGACAAATGTCCTCGGAAAAGCCCAATGCAGGAAAAGGTGTAGCAGATCTGAGGGTTTATTTTATTGTGCAGTAAATTTTGTGTACATATCTATGATTGATGAGACTATCAAATCATTTAGCAAAACTGACGAAAGAGATCTCGTGAGACAAACCTCACTCCTCCACAGGAAACTAGCATTGATCTGAACCAAGGCAGGACTGCCCTGCGCTGCCTCTGCGCAGTGACTGCATCACAACGCGGCTGCCCCTCTGCCTCTGTGCTGGTCTCACTGCTAGCTGGCAATTGAGCCTCCGGAAAATCTCTCCAGGATCTGAAACTGGCTCTGCGCTGTCTCTCTGGTAGGAAAACGATTTCCCCTCTGCAGCTCTGTGCAGTGACTGCGTAGGCTCTGCGTCACTGACTCTGTGTGATGCTGCCTCTCTCTCTGTCTCTGCTATTGTGTACTCTCTGGCTCAGGAAAACTTCCAACCGGTAACACTGCCCCTTTTGCAATGAAGAATCACTTAGATCTGATCTTCGTCCGAGCACTGCTCCATCAAAAGAATTCGATCTCTAGATTCTTTGTGTTTCTCGAATGTATTTTCTAAATGATCCTTTAAGTCCTTATAATCTGCTCGTTGAGGATTCAACGGCCCAAATTAGATCTTAATCAATGGCTGAAATTAAATTTTGACTTGATCCATTTCTTCTAGATCATTCACACTCATATTCTATTAATACACTTCAATTATTTTATTTTCCTAGGTTTTAACTTAGGATTCCTTTAAAAATAATTAATTATTTCTATAGAATACAATCCAAGTGGAATCTCACCAAACGATTTATGGGTTATTTAGAATAACTTCAAATTAGCCCACCTCCTTCCTGGAGGTATATTAGCCATCGTCGCACAATCATCCTCTATCTTCGTTGCTCCGGCCTGAGGATCATGTTTCTCATCTTTGTCCTTCTTCTTGAGAGGACACTGTGTGGTTTAATGACCCATCTCGCCACACCAGAAACACTTGATCTTTGACAAATCCTTCTTCCTCCTGCGCTGCTCTCGCTGCCCCTTTGATGCAAGGGCCGCATTCTCCTCCTCCTCCTTCTTGATCTTCGAATTGCTACTGCTTCCGCCCTCAAGTTGACACTTGAGTAAATCTCTCCGCATCTCTTCTTGCTGAAGAGCTGCCCACATTGACTCCCAGTCCAGCAAGTTTTCTTTGCCCAGGATGCTCTGGACAAAAACTTTGTATTCCTTGGACACTGAGTTGAGGGCCAATCTGACCATCTCTGTGGCCTTAGGAGTTGATCCTATGGCTACCAGCTGATCTCATTTTTCCTGAAGCCGAGACGTGAATGGATCAATACGCTCTCCCTTCTGCATCCTAGTGGTGCGCATTTTCTCCTCCAAATACATCTTCCTCTACTCGGAAGACCCTTGATACAACGTCCCTAGTCCATCCCACATCTCCTTTGCTGTCCCTTTGCCAGAGATGCGTGGAACGATGTGATGCCTTACTCCATCGAGGATCAATCGCTTAGTTTTCGCCATATTCTTCTTGAAAGCTTATAATGGTGCTGCATCCACCGGTTTAGCCTGAGCACTATCGATAAAGTGCTTGAGATTGTGCTCATCTATAAGGAAGGAATTCCTTGCCCTCCAGATCACATAGTTGGAGGCACCCTCCAACCGGTCCTGGTCAGGGAATCCGTTGGTTGCCATCTCACCCACTGCGCAGCTGGCTTTACGCACTCCTTGAGGAGTAAGCCACAAAATATGCTGCTACTGCACGGGGAATCTGAGTTTCTTGGGCAAGAAAACTCACTGAGGTCAGAAAATCCCCAAACTATGTTTCTTCTGTGCTTCCTGACGCTTTGCACCAGCAATCATTGTTGTGCAGTCAACTGCATCCCTCCAAGTGCTGATCTGCATGGATCTATTGTGCTAGTCCCTCTGCCTCGGACAAACAGCTAACCGAAATAATCTTACCTCTTTGTCGACTCACTCAAAGAGAGATTTTCCTGCTTGTCTAGCCCTCCTGGCTTGGACTGCAGAATCTTTCGGGAAATCAATCTGCTGCTTCTGCAGCTCTTTAATCTTGACTTCACAAATGTTGGATCTGTTCTTTGTTTTTCAGCACTCAGCTTAAACAAGATCTGATACCATATGAAAAATCCGTAAACTTAGGATCCTACTGCAATAATTGATGGAAAATATTCTATTTGTTATTTAACCTAACAAATTATTTACTGTGTTCTACAAGCAAATATGAAAATCCATTCACTACAACCTAAACAAATAATACCGCAGAATAATTACAAGTGCGGAAACAAATCTGAACATACACGGATCACACAACCATTCGACTCAATTATTTTGGACAAATGTCCTTGGAAAAACCCAATGCAGGAAAACTGGTTTAGTAGATCTGAGGGTTTATGTTATTATGTGGTAAATTTTGAGTACATATCTATGATTGATGAGACTGCCAAATCATTCAGCAAAACTGATGAAAGAGATCTTGTGAGACAAACCTCACTCCTCTATGGGAAATTGGCATTGATCTGCAGCAAGGGTGGACTGCCCTGCGCTGGCTCTGCGCAGTGACTGCGTCACAACTCGACTGCCCCTCTGCCTCTCCACTGGTCTCACTGCTAGATGGAAACTGAGCCTCCGAAAAATCTCTCCGGGATCTAAAACTAGCTCTGCGTAGTCTCTCTGGCAGGAAAACGATTTCCCTTGTGCAGCTCTACACAGTGACTGCGTAGGCTCTGCGTCACTGGTTCTGTGTGATGCTGTGGCTCTCTCTGTCTCTGCTACTGTGTACTCTCTGACCCAGAAAAACTTCCAACTGGTAATACTGCCCCTCACTGCAATGAAGAATCACTTAGATCTGATCTTCGTTCGAGCACTGCTCCGTCAGAAGAATTTGATCTCTAGATTCTTTGTGTCTCTCGAATGTATTTTCTAAATGACCCTTCAAGCCTTTCTTATAATCTTCTCATTGAGGATTCAATGGCCCAGATTAGATCTTAATCAATGGATGAGATTAACTTTTGACTTGATCAGTTTCTTCTAGATCATTTACACTCATATTCTATTAATACTCTTTAATTATTTTATTTTCCTAAGTTTTAACTTAGGGTCCCTTTAAAAATAATTAATTATTTCTATAGAATACAATCCAAGTGAAATCTCACCAAACAATTTCTATGTTATTTAGAATACATGTGTCTAAACCTCTCCACAAAATTTGAGACTTAGAGCACATCCGATGCTACCCCAAATCGACAGACTTCATGCTTGGGAGGAGCTTTGGCCCACTTGCGTGTGCAATTGGTGGCTTATTTTTTTGCATTGAGGTATTGGGTCGGGTTGCGAGTTGCAACCCATTTACTTCATGTTCACTCAAAATTAAACTTGTTGTAGGGATTTTAGACAAATTAATGGAAGTTATTGACCTCATATAAATAGAGGATCTTGTGAAATTTTCAATCTGAAATACTACTGTAGTGATTGAGTTATTTCGCCTACTTAATTATGATAAGTTATTTATAGATGCTTCAGTAAATTCTGAAATAAACATAGCTGCAACATTCACTTAAAAGCAGAAGAACAAATAGAACACATATAGCACAATAGAAGCAATCACATGAACACAATTATTTTTGGACAATTGTCCCCGTAAAAACCTAGTGTGGGAAAACTGGGGCAACAAATGAGGGTTTATATTATTCTTTAGCAGTGGAAATATTTTACAGAAAATATGACGAGCAAATGTCTAGCATACACCTCAGATAATTTTTCCGAACACTTCAGAAGAATTTCTGACACACTGGAGGCACCCTTCCTCCCTTTGCGTCACCCTGCGTGGCCTTCTGCGCAGTGACTACGCTGGACTGCGTCACTTTGCCTGGAGGACCAGTGCTACTGCTTAGCTCTGCTCCCTCTGTGTCCTCCTTCTGCCTTCTTCTTCCTATGCTGACTTCCCCTTCCTCCTTCGGCATTTGCAACTCCAGCTCTACAACCTCACCCTCTGAAATCGAATTTTCTTACTTCAGAATCGATTTCCTTCAGGTACTGAGAGTGTGCCCGACTTACTTTCCAAATGACCCTTAAGTCTTCTCTTATAGTCTTCTCGCTGATGAATCAACGGACCAGATTATATCTCTAATCAATGTCTCAGATTAAAGGATGACTTGATCTTCGTTTTCTAGAAGATTCACACTCTGCTTTATTAATACCTTTTAATTATTTAATTTCCCTAAGTTTAGACTTAGGGATCATGTTAAAATAACTAATTATTTTAATAAAGCATGATCCGAGTGGAATATCCACAAACGGTTTCTGGGTTCTCTGGAATACTGATGTCCAAGCCTCTTCCCAAACTATGAGAGTTGGAATACTTTCCAATGCTACAAAATGAACACTCCCTCTTAGCAAGGAAAGTGTCCAAGCAAGGTACCAACTGTATCTGATCTGATCTGAAGTAGCTGTTGCGCTGCTGATGTCTTGGCTGCTGCCCTTCCTCTCTACACTGCTTCCCTCTGTACTGCTGCCTGTGACACCATCTCTGCCACTGCCTCATCCGTACTACAACTCCCTCTGAATCTAAAGTCCACCCATTCCTCTACTGGAATGGGTTCTCGACCATCCCCATCTTTTCCCAGAAGTAAGTAAACTTAATCTTACCCAGAGCTTTTGTGAGAATATCAGCTACCTGTTCTCCTGTACGAATGTACTTCAACTATATAACTCCTCTTGGACATAGTCTCTCATGAAGTGGCACGTAATGTCAATGTGCTTCAACCAATCATGAAACACAGGATTCTAAGAGAGCTTGATGCAACTCTAATTATCACACAGAATTTTGGTCGGTTCTATCTCGTAAAATTTCGTAGATTTTCTATGCTTGATGCAATTTTACTTTTATACCCAATATCAAACAACAATCACATAAACAAGAAAGTAAAATGCTGATAGAATATACCAATAGATCGACAGAAGACAAGCCAAAAATACACTTAACTTGATCAGCAAAATATGTGTTGTGGTGCGTTACGGCGGTCAACAGGATGCTTCAACCAGCGAAGTCTCTACATGGTCAGCCAACCAGAATGTGTCACACAACCCTCTCGGACAACTCTATAAGAGCCAACCTGAAGTCAACAAAAGTCAACGTTGTCCAATCAACGGTCAACACAAAAACAACATCAGCAAAATTCAATGTAGCCAAGTCAAAGTCAACATCCAGCCTTGATTTCTGTGTCAGAAAATGCAGACTGCAGAAATCAGAATTTTGGGAGAGTTTGAGGTCAGTTTGACCATGCATTGACCAAAGTCAATGCTGGTCAAATCTGCGCTAAAACCCTAGGTCAAAACTAGAAAATCCTTGCTGTGTTTTTCCCACGTGTGAGAGAAGAAGAGCCTCCAAGATGATGATCGAACCAATCAGATGATGAAAGAGAATGTGTGATGAGTGATGGTGAAAATGACCTCCAACGTTGACCTATATATATCCATCAGTGAGGGTGTGTGACACATCTGTTGGGGCTTCAAGCCTATATTTCAATTCTGGCCGACCTTTCACATAAGTGGAATTAATTCAAAATACATGTTCTGCATATTGGATCAAGATGCTCTTTAAATCGATCTTGCACCTCTCCGAAAGAGGAATCCAATAAAAATATTGGCATCTTCATCTGAGCTTCACAACATGGAGTTTGGACCTAGTTGTCCAAAATTAACACTCCCTCTCAACTAGGGAGAACTCCATCCACCTGTGCCATCCAAACATCGTGCATCATCCCTTCGTAACCTGCTTTGCTGGCTTCTTTATTTCAGAACAAAAAGGTGAGTCACAAGGGCATCTCTCCTGGCTGACAAATTTAGCTCAAAGGTTCGAAACCTCTATAGGACTCAAAGGAGTCACATACCAAATCGAAGTTGGTTTAACTGACCCGAAGTCAGTTGGAGGTCCGAAACCTTACTTGGACTGAAGAGAGTCATATACTAACCCGAAGTTAGTTTAACTGAACCGAAATCAGTTGGAGGTCCAAAACCTCACTAGACTTGATCCCAGATCAAGTGGTTGGACACGTGCCATCCTAGACATAGAGAGTACGCAATCTCCGATGCGTCCATCGGTCTTTGCTACTGGTCTCTAGCTTTTCGCACCTCATTGGCCAAATGAGAGGTACTTCCCATGAGTCCGGGACTCCATGGGTAGGATGCATGCAGGGCATAAACCATGAGAGGTGAACCAACTCAATATCATAATGGTGGGGTAGAAGCACACCAACAAGGTTCGGCAAGCCTAGCCCTGTGGTTGCTTATAGCTCCAAGAAGCTATCCCCAAAGCCCCCTGGAGCTCCCAGAGCTCATTGTCTAACAAGACCCTCAGCATAGGGTTGTTCCACGATTCCAGGATTCTCACAGAAGGTTAGGAGCATGACATTCTGCAAGGGCTTTGTGAGAATATCCGTGACCTGCTCATCAGTTCCTATATGACCGAGCCTTACGGCGCCTCGCTGTACCATATCCCGGATAAAATGGTACTAGACATCAACATGCTTGGATCGATCGTGGAACACGGGATTCTATGACAAATGAATCCCCCTCTGGTTATCACAAAGGATAACGGTGGCATCTAGCACATGCTTGAACAACTCACTGAAGAGCTTTCGCAACCAAGTGGCTTCACAACAGGCCATACACGCTGCAATGTATTCGGCCTCAGTGGTGCTTAAAGCTACCGACTTCTACTTCCTGCTCGAAGCAAACCCAAGTGTGAAGCAACATCCAGATGTGCTCTTGCGATCTACCACACTGCAAGCCCAATCGACATCAGTATATCCATGGAGTGTCATGCTCCCGACAGTGTATCTCAGCCCATGATCTATCGTGCCCTAAAGATGTATCAAGAGTTTCTAGGCACCAACCCAATGAATGTGATGAGGATCAACCATGTGTTGAATCAAATTATTCACTACAAAACATACGTCCAGACGGGTGCTCACTAAGAACATCAGGGCCCCTACGAGTTGACGATACTTAGTAGGATTTGCTAGCATGGGCCCAGCACCGCTGGCACTCAACTTCTTAAAGTTGAGCTCCATCGGTGTCGACATGGACTTACAGACCATCATTCCAAATCTTTCCAGCAGCTTCACAATATATTTTCCTTGAGAAGGGAAAATCTCGCCAGGTCTCTGCCAAACCTCTAGGCCTAGGAAGTAATGCATCAATCCTAGGTCCTTCATCTCGAACTCAGAAGCGAGCTCCCTCTTACACTGATGAATGAGAGGGTCAGCACCTGTCAGGAATACGTCATTGACGTACAACACTAGAATGAGAGGCTTTTCTCTATCAACCTTGAAGTAAAGGTTCGGATCAACATTACTACGAGTGAAGCACAGCTTCATCAAGTAGCTATCTATCCTCTCGTACCAAGCCCTAGAGGCTTGCTTCAACCCATATAGAGCTTTCTTCAACCTACAAACATGGGTGTCTCTATCTTGGACTTCGAACCCCAGAGATTGCTCCACATACACCTCTTCCTTTATCACACCATGCAGAAATGCGGTCTTCACATCCATCTGATGAAGATTCCATCCTGTGTAGCAACAAGGGCTATGATAGATCTGATGGTGGTATATCGGGCCACAGGTACAAATATATCATCATTGTCGACGCCTTCCTTTTGAGAGAAGCCACGGGCAACGAATCTTGCCTTGAACTCTTCAACACTACCAATAGATCCATGCTTGATCTTACAGAGCCATTTCGTGGTGACAACAACTTTGTCCTTCGGTCTCGGAACTACATCCCAGATCTCATTCTTCATAATGGACTCATACTCTTCATGCATAGCATCCTTCTAGACTTGATGCTTTACGACTTCTTCAAAGGATCCAAGCTCAGATTGTACGATCGTACTCATGGCTGCTAGATACCCTTGGTATCTATTCGGCTTCTTACCTTCACGAAATGTCCCCCTTGGGGCCATATGTTTCTCGGCATCCTCGAGAGTATCCTTGAGCCATGATGGTCTTCTCTTCATTGAAGCAGGCAGATCAATAGGGTCCATCAGTCCTTCAACATCGAACATTGTCTCATCCTGATTTCCATACCTTACTTCATGATATTTCTCAGAGCTCGGAAGATTGATTACTTTCTTGAGGGAAGCATCTTAATCTAAGGTAACATCATGGAAAATCTCCACTTCTCTTTCGGCACAAACCTGACATACACCTTCATGATCATTTTTGAATTCAGGCATCCCTGTCACCATCTTCCTTGCTTCGGGAAGGGTTGTGTAATGAAGGTATCCATACCTCTGGTGCCTTGGTTCGGTTTGACAGATAGTATCACATGTCATAGCTCCCAGTGGACTTCCTCCAACCTAGTAGAGTGTATCAAGTTTCAACTCTAAACCCAATCGTGATAGCTTCCTTGAAACACTTCTTCTAGATGTGTACCTTCCCATCGACGAATGCCACATTGAAACCTTTGTCTTCCATGGCCGAAATAGACACAAGGTTCTTCTTCAAATTAGGTACATATAGTACATCTTGCAAGTGGAGGACTTGACCTTGAGATAAGTGGAGGGTCACAATCCTTGTCCCTTTCACGGGATATGTGGCATTATCTCCAAGGATAATTTTCAGATTAGTATCCTTCTCAACCAAATCAGAAAGTGCTTCCTTAAACCCAGTGAGGTGCCTTGAGGCACAACTATCAATCAACCAGACATCCCTAGTGTTAGGTGGAGATGCAACAAAGAGGGCAGATACAAGAATGAATTCATTTTCCTTATCATCAACAACATTAGATTCCTCATACTTGGAATTTCTTAACCTTTTGAAAGGTTGCCCATTTCCATTGCCAGAGGCAGCCTTCCTCTTTCCTTTGAACCTGTTGTTCCTTTGATTGTCATTCCCCCCGTTGTTGTTGTTGTCATCATCCCCAGGAGAATCCTTCTTATTAGGGCATTCTCTAACATAGTGGCCGGTCTTGTTACATGTGTAACATCTTCCTTTCTTTCCTTCGGCCCCTGCTCTTCCATGGTTCCTCAAACCACCATTGTTCTTCTTCTTGGCACGAGCGGTGAAGGCGGCATTACCTTCATTTTCATATTCCTTCATTCTTGTTTCTTCTTGAGTGCATCTCGACAATACTTCGTCAAATTTAGGTATCACATTGTTATTGAGAATGGTAGTATTGAATACATGCCATTCGGAGGAGAGACCTCCAAGTGCGGTGAGAACCATTTCTCGATCGACTATTGTCTCCCCAATGGCCATAAGATTATTTCTGATTTCGTTCAACTTCCGAAAATAAGATTGAACAGATTCATCCTTGCCTTTCTTCAGATTATTCAGTTGGTTCTTAAAGAAAAGGACTTGATTTGCATTGTTTTCCTTGAACATGTTGATCAACTTATCATACATCTCATTGGATGTGTGTAGCTCAGAGATGTAGGCAACCAAACTTTTATGAATTGAATCTCGGATCATCAACTTTGCTTTGATTTCCCCCTCTTATATTTTGACTTGGTGGTAGCAGGTGCAAATGATGGAGGCTTTTGGATTTTACCCTGCACATAGTCGATGACATCTTGGTCTTCCAACATTAAATCCAAAGTCATCTTCCAAGCATGGAAGTCTTCCTTCCCAGTCAACTTGTCATCAACTTTGAAGCCATTATAGTTTGAGGTACCCATGATTCCTTGACAAATGATCCTTCTTCGGTGATTGCTCTCAATACAAACTTGGGCTTTGTCTTCACCTTAGCTCCGATACCATGTAAATGTTCATAGTTGTTCTATGCTTGATGCAACTTTACTTTTATACCCAATATCAAACAACAATCACATAAACAAGAAAATAAAATGCTGATAGAACATACCAATAGATCGAAGGAAGACAAGCCAAAAATACACTTAACTTGATCAACAAAATATATGTGTTGTGGTGTGTTACGACAGTTAATAGGATGCTTCAACCAGCAAAGTCTCTACACAGTCAGCCAACCAAAATGTGTCACAAAACCCTCTTGGACAACTCTATAAAAGTCAACCCAAAGTCAACAAAAGTCAACGTTGTCCAGTCAATGGTCAATGCAAAAACAACAGTAGCAAAAGTCAACACAGCCAAGTCAAAGTCAACGTCCAGCCTCGATTTCTGTGCCAAAAAATGCGGACTGTAGAAATCAGAATTTTGGGAGAGTTTGAGATCAGTTTGACCATACATTGACCAAAGTCAACGCTGGTCAAATCTACGCTGAAACCCTAGGTCAAAACCTGAAAATCCTTGCTGCGTTTTTCCCACGTGTGAGAGAAGAAGAGCCTCCAAGATGATGATCGAACCAATCAGATGATGAGAGAGAATGTGTGATGAGTGATGGTGAAAATGACCTCCAACGTTGACCTATATATATCCATCAATGAGGGTGTGTGACACATCTGTTGGGGCTTCAAGCATACATTTCAATTCTGGCCGACCTTGCACATAAGTGGAATTAATTCAAAATAAATGTTCTGCTCATCGGATCAAGATGATCTTTAGATCGATCTTACACCTCTCTGAAAGAGGAATCCAATAAAAATATTGGCATTTTCATCTGAGCATCACAACATGGAGTTTGGACCTAGTTGTCCAAAATTAACACATCCTCTTCTTGAGCAAGTTCATGAGCAACTTATGAAGCCATATGGCCTCACATGAAGCTATGCTAGTGGCCATATATTCAGCCTCGACTGAGCTCTCAGCCACAGATTTCTATTTCCTACTCCACAAAGAAGTCATTCCTAATCCGAGACTGAAACAATACCCACTGGTACTTTTCCGATCCACCGGGCTTCCAGCCCAATCTGCGTCAGTGAACCCACTCAACTGAATTTCATTGCCCTTGGTGTACTTCAACCCATACTCGACTATCCCCTTCAAGTATTTGAGAACATGTTTGGTTGCTGCCCAGTGAGCCCTCCTTGGTTCTACCATGAAATGACTGAAGGTATTCATTGCATAACAAATGTTTGGTCTAGTGTTGACCAAGTGCATCAATGATCTTATGAGCTGCCTATACAAGGTAGGGTCAGCCTCATCATCGTCGGACGTGTCGATCTTCTTCCAGTTTGTAATCATTGGTGTAGCCATGGGTCTATAGTCCTCCATCTGAAACCTGTTCAAGATCTCTGTAGTATATCTTCCTCGCCCAAGGAAGATTTCTTCCTTCTGCTGCCAGACCTCCAAACCAAGAAAATAGTGCATCTGCCCCAGATCCTTCATGTCGAATTCCGTAGCTAGATTCTCCTTGCAGTCTTTGATGACCTTAGATGATCCAGTCAAGAACAAATCATCTACATATAATACCAAAATTAGTGGCTCATCCCCTACTCTTGAGTCTTAGATAGTAGAGGTTGGGATCTGTGTCACTCTTGACAAGTCCCATCTTCTGCAGGTAGCCATCAATTCGCCGATACCATGTTCTAGGGGCTTGCTTCAGTCTGCACAAGGCTTTCTTAAGCCTACATACATGAGTCTTCTGCTCATGCGTCTCAAAGCCCTCTGGCTGTTCTATGTACACTTCCTCTTCTATCACCCCATTCAAGAACGCTGTCTTGACATCGATTTTGTGAATTTTTCATCCCATCTGTGTTGCAAGAGAGATGATAGATCTGATCGAAGTGTACCGAGCTACAGGGGCGAAGGTTTCTTCATAATCGATCCCTTCCTTCTATGCATACCCCTTAGCCACAAACCTGGCTTTGAACTTCTCTATGCTGCCATCTGCAACATACTTGATCTTGTAGATCCACCTTGATCCTACAACCGATCTGTTCTGAGGTCTAGGGACTACTTCCCACACATCGTTTGTCATGATGGAGCTGTACTCCAGCATAGCATCTACCCACACCTGATGTTGAGTTGCCTCTCGAAAACTAGAAGGGTCTCCAACCTGTGCTACCAATGCTTGGTACCTGTCTGGTTTCCTGCGTACCCTCTTCTCATTTCTAGGGGCTCCATTAAATTCCTTTGCATCCCTCAGAGTCTGTTGGAGTTCTCTGCCCGTCCTTCCACTGGTAGTGGGTCGATTTACCTGCTCTCCTTGCACTTCTTCGGAAGAACTTTCCTCAGAATCCTTGTGCCGCGGAGAGGCACTAGAGCCATCTTCTGTAGGCCGTTGTGGCTTTACTAGCGGATCCTTTTTAGACTGCGTATCTGTAGCCACTTCCCGGGATCTCCTGAAGGCTCTCTCCTCCATGAATTTCACGTCCTACCTTACTACGATCTTCTTGTTCTCGGGAATATAGATGCGATATGCCTTCGCATTTTCACTATATCCCACAAGGTATCCCTTCTTTGCAGTCTGATCTATTTTCTTTTTCTTCTCATTGGGTACGTGGCAATACGCTATACTGCCAAATATCCTGAAGTGGCTCACCTCATGCTTGCTACTAGTGAACACACTCTCAAGAGTCACTTTTCCCAATGCTCTATGAGGCACCCTGATCTGCACATACACAAGCTTCAACCCATAGAAATTTGGGCATGTCTTGATCATACAACATCGCCCTCGCAGCTTCCACAATGGTTCTATTCCTTTTTGCAAGTCCATTCTGATCCAGATTGTATGGAGTTGTCCATTCTCTCTTGATGCCTTCCTTTGCGCAGAATCTTGTCAAGTCTTTATCAATATATTTTCTACCATTATCTGATCGCAATTTCTTGATCCTCTTTCCGGTTAAATTTTCTACCAAAGCCTTGAATTCTTTCAATCGCTCAAAGACTTCATCTTTGGTCTGGAGAAAGTAAATCCATGTCTTCCGGGAATGGTCATCAATAAAGGTGACAAAATATTTTGCACCATTGAGAGCATTCGTGGACATTGGTCCGCAGATGTCTGAGTGTATCAAATCCAACACACTCTTGGCCCTACTACTGCTGCTTGGAATGCTGCCTTGGTATACTTCCCTTGTACGCACCCCCTGCAGACATCATATTTTCTTTTGCTAAGCTCTGAAGCTCCCATGACAGTCTTCTTGAGGATCTTCAAGGCTCCATGATGTAGATGCCCCATTATTCTATGCCATAATTCATTGAAGTCCCTTTCATCCATATTGCCTATCAATGCCATTCGAGATTCGAGTTGTAACTTATACAGTTTATGGCTCTGTTGAGGCCTCAGAAATCCGTGGCAACAACAAAGGGGGATAACCACCCGGTCCGGACCTTAAAGCAACTCCTTTTTCATTTGGGGTAGTGGCTCCGATTGGGTGTGATGGGACCAGTTTCCCAGTTTTGGTTCTTGGATGATAACTTGTTGGGTTTCTACCAAAACATTTTGAAATGATGAATTGCTACAAACTAACACAAATTTAACTCTAAATGCAAGACTTTGAATTAAATTTAATCTAACCCGGGATATAATATCTCAATGCGATCTAGAAAGATATCTATTGAATCTGTCATGAAATCAATTCAGATTTAATAGAATTATTACCATGTAAAATGATTCTCTCGAAAAATTTATTAGTCAAAAGAAAATGAAACATATATCGCATTGTTTGATGACCATATATAAAATAACTAATTTCTGTCTTTATACTGTACTTTAGTGCAACAGATATTTCAGACATAAACAATTAATTTCATACATGATTCATGAAAGCTGTGTTCATCACTAATTTTCAGAAACAGAAATAACATACATGATATTAGTACCAGTTGCGTATTACTCTGTCTATCAGATCAGTGATAGTAGGTCGCATCCAATCCTTCAATCAAAGAGTTTTTCAAAGAATACAAAATTGCATTAGGCATTGATCAACAAAATGATGTTTATAACTGAATATAACCGTGTTCCATTATTTCATCAAGGCATTCACAAACTTACTTATAATTAAGCATTCTTTGCAAATGTTCTTAATAAAATTTTGGACTCTTCTCTAAATGCAGGAGAAGGGTTTAAATACTAAAACTAACTACAAACTAAATTAAATATTTTACAAAAATGTAGAGGAGGTTTCAAACAACCTTCCTCTAACTTGAACAATAATCTAGGAATTAAAAACTGAAAATCCTAATTTTAAGGCTTTTGCATCTTTTGCGGAGTATGGTCATGTAATTTGCAGATATCTAGCATTGTCTTGAGCTGAGGTGGCTGAGATATTCGTGACCGGATTTGATTCTTGAAGATGGAATTTGAAATTGTTGACTGACACTTTTTAGCTGATCCTGTGAGAAGTAGTAGAGTCTGTTGCTGATGGTAAGGTTTGATCAGAAAATTCCAAGAATTTTCTTGATCAAAATTATTAACTTTTCTGATTGCTTCTTCCTGTTGTTTTGCTCTCCGTTTCAATTTTGTTTCTTTTGTCAATGAAAACGCATCAGACGTGTTTTCTTCAATAAGTCCTGTTTTGAATAATTGGTCACATAAAAGCTTTATAACCTCATTTGTTTTGCTGAATGTCTTAATCACTGCTTTTTCTGCTCGAGCAATCTATGTTTTCCATTCCGTAAATAATAATTCTCCATGAAGCTTATCTATCTGAGGTAGATTAGCTTGTTTTCTGATATCTGAATCTTGCCATTGAATATGTTCTCCAATTTGTTTTTGAAGTTTCTCACATTCAAGTTTTTGAATGGCAATTTGCTGAATCATTATTTTACTGGAATCACAGTAAGAATCAATCATAGCAACTTGATAACAAAATTCCTTTTGTTGCTCTTTAATAATTGTATTTATCTCAAGTGCTTCTTGACTGAACTTTTCTGATTGTCATTGATTCTATAATTCTGCCATGGTTCTCTCCAGCTATATCTGTTTATCTTTAAGTTCTGTATGATGTTCCAATTTAATTTTTTCAAAATCTTTATGGAACTGTTCTAAATTTGCTCTGATCTGTTCTGTAGACTTGACTTTCTTTGTATCTAACATGTGTTCCAATTCCTATATCCTGGATTCCCTCTGCTTCAAAAGTGCTTTGATTTCACTTGCCTTATCTATAGCAGCTGTAGCATAAGCTCCTGC
Source organism: Pinus albicaulis (assembly GCA_034641835.2). Classification (NCBI taxonomy): domain Eukaryota; kingdom Viridiplantae; phylum Streptophyta; class Pinopsida; order Pinales; family Pinaceae; genus Pinus; species Pinus albicaulis. The sequence goes on from CM076580.1 coordinate 1,822,894,949, forward strand.
ATATTGTGACAGCTTAGTCAAATTTTCAGTGGGATCCTCTGATGAATCTTTCCAGAGGATGTCAACTGATTCATCAGTAGATTTAAGAGTTGTTTCATCAGTCCTTCTTCTTTTATTTCTTTTGACCACAGCTCTATGGTTGGGACTGTAGAAGATATCCAATGATGGAATTTCTTCTATTTGCAAAATGATTTGATCTGTGGAGTGGGCTGGAATAATTTCTCTTCAGCAAACCATCGGGCTGTAGGAACAATATCTCTACTGACTTCCTTGGAAACTCTCGGTACTAGGGATCTTTTTATCGAAAATCATTTGATACATAGGCAACATAACTCCGTTGCGGACTTTCTAGAAATGCAAGTGGTATTTGGAATCCCAGAGTTCTTCATGGTAAATATGGATTGGTGTAGGGTCTGTAACGGTCCATTTCCAACCCATGATTGGAAATGTAGAAATATAACAGATGGAATCCATAACATAAGCGGACATGAAAAAGGGTGAATTTTCTTGAGGTGAAGCATTCCTTTTATACCTATATTCAGCAATGTGTTTGGCTAAATAATTAGATAAAAGGTCTGCCCAATTCAAAATGGATGAACTGACGATTGCGTCAATTAAGGGAACCCAGTCTCTAGAGAACCTAGTACTATCAGGTCTAGCAAATAACCTACACAACATACCAGCAGCAAAGCAATAGGGATGAGGGATTTGTGCAATGGAGTACGTACCAGATTTGTCTTGCTTCAGTTTTCCTTCATTGTCCTTCCACTCATGGATGATCTTGATAAGATCTGGATGTTTAGCTTTAAACGTCTGCACATATCTATTGTCATACTTTTGTTGCAGAGCTGGGAAATGATACATGGCTGCCAAATATTCAGCTTTAAAAGAACCCATAGTCTCTCCTCTGGAATTCTTAAATACTCCGTCTTCAATATTCAGATTTTCAACTGCCCACTTGATCATATCTGTGTAAGGCATAATTTTTGGTCTTGCGGCTAGCTTATGAATAAACGAGCATGCAACGTCGAAAAGAGTTGCATAGGAAGTGATATCAGTGCCAGTTGCAGATATCTTTGTTATCACTTTTGGCCCTTCATCCTCAAATAGTTTGTACATAGCCTCCCATGATGAGACATCGCAATCCTTGTTACAAACAGTGTCTGAGAATAGCGAATGCATATCTGTATCTTCTGAGGACGATGCTTCAGAGATTTATTTACCTTTCTTACTCATCTCAGACTCTCTCAATTCGATAACTGATTTCTTGATAATGAAAATGAAAGATATCATATAACAAGCATTTACAAAGACGTATCAGAAATTTATTTCAAACTCACGCGAAACTCTGTCAATCTTATCAATCCTTCATAATTCATTATGATTTCCAAATTTAATGCTTGACATGGCTTCACCTGGCTTAGCATGCAATGCTTATTAATTGTTTAAAGCTGTTAAGATCTAAAATTCAATCCGATATGACATAAGTTGCTTTTCACATGTTGAGATTATTAAAATGCGCAAATCGCAATGATTTCTTATAATATTTCGTGATTGTTTCGTAAACATTGCAAAATGCGATCTGCGCAAATCGCAGATCGCAAGATTTAAAAGATATATTCAAGTCTATACTATAAGTTGCGTGTGATGCGATTTGCGAAAACGAAAAATGGATGTGATGCGAAAAAGATTTATATTTTTGAGTTTATTCGCTTTGTCGGGTCCGTGGTTATCGCAACTTTTATCACTTTGTTCCTTCAAGTTTTAACTAAATCAAGTGCGATGCGAAAAAGAAAAGTAAAGCTTTCTAAAGAGCGCATTTTGCTGTTTGTAGATTTTATGCTTTAAGATTTCTTTTTGAAAAAATAACATATATGATGAGTGATGCGCCTTTTGGGCAGGAATTTTATTTCCTAAGTGCTTTTTGAAAGTATTTTTTTTTTAAAAGGATTTTCTTATTTATTTCTAAAAGGTCCCTATTTATAAAAATAAATGGGGGGTTGTTGTATAGTACAACAGGCTCCTTACTCCAATTTGTGCCTTCCTTTTCCAACTAGGGTGTTTGACATAAACCTTATTTCCAATAAAGTATACATCGTAGCCCTTGTTCTGAAGTTGAGACACTGAGAGAAAGTTCATCTCCAATCTTGGTACATGCAGTACGGTGGTGGCCCGAAGCTTGTTATTAGCTTCTGTTTGAAATATTATGGTTCCTCTTCCAACGGGGGTACACTTGGCCTTGTTTTCCATCGTGATCTGAAAATTCATCTGCTCTTCCTGGTAGCTCCAGAAGCATTCTCGAACTCCCATCATGTGAGCAGATGCTCCACTGTCAATATACCAGACCCCTGGAGAGGCCGTGCTTGACACATAAGAGAAATCCTCTTCTAGTGTGGATGCTAGAACTGAAATGTCATGATCTCTCTGTTTCTCCATGCGTTCTGGAGGACTACGTGAGCCCTTCCGAGCTGCTGCTGCATCGATGTCGGATCTTAGTTCCATTGCAGAACCTCATCTTTTGTCTTTCCCCTTTTGCTCTGTTACCATGTGAGATTTTCAATCTGAAATAGTATTGTAGTGATCAATTTATTTCGCCTACTTATTTATGATAAATTATTTACAAATGCTTCAGTAAATTTTGAAATAAACACAGCTGCAACATTCACTTAATCAAAAGCAGAAGCACAAATAGAACAGATGTAGCACAATAGAAACAATCACATGAACACTGTTATTTTTGGACAATTGTCCCCGGAAAAACCCAATGTATGGAAACCGGTGCAGCAGATGAGGGTTTATATTATTCTTCAGCAGTGCAAATATTTTATAGAAAATATGATGAGCAGATGTCTAGCATACACCTGAGATAATTTTTCCGAACACTTCGGAAGAATTTTTGACACACTGGAGGCACCCTTCCTCCCTCTGCGTCACTCTGTGTGGCCTTCTATGTAGTCACTGCGTTGGACTGCATCACTCTGCGTGGAGGGCTCGTGTTGCTGCTCATCGCTGCTCTCTCTGCATCCTCCTTCTACCTTCTTCTTCCTCTGCTGACTTCTCCTTTCTCTTTCTGTGTTTGCAACTCCACCTCTACAACCTCACCCTCTGAAATCAAATTCTCTTACTTCAGAATCGATTTCCTTCGGGTACTAAGAGTGTGCCCTGCTTACTTTCCAAATGACCCTCAAGCCTTCTCTTATAGTCTTCTTGCTAATGAATCAATGACCCAGATTAGATCTCTAATCAATATCTCAGATTAAAGGATGACTTGATCTTCGTTTTCTAGAAGATTCACACTCTGCTTTATTAATACCCTTTAATTATTTAATTTCCTTAAGTTTAGACTTAGGGATCACTTTAAAATAATTAATTATTTTAATAAAGGATGACCCGAGTGGAATTTCCACAAATAGTTTCTGGGTTCTCTGGAATACGTCCAAGCCCCTTCCCAAAATATGAGACTTGGAAAACTTTCCAATGCTACAAAATCAACAGATCTATGCATTCTCGTTTTTCATATCGCTTGTGGATTTAGGCTTCCTTTAGAGAGCTCAACTTAGCCTAGATGTAGCTCGCTACTTTTGTAGATGTGATCTTTTTGAAGCTTTTGCAATTGGAGAAGGATTTGTGTCTTGCAGATGACTTTTTGAAATTAAAAGAAGGTTATTTCATGGAAAATTTGTAAGTATAATTGCATATTTTTAAATTTCATGTCATGAATGTATGCTACAATTTTTCTTATTCCATGTCTAAATGCATGCCTTTTATGGATAATCTTTCTTGACCATTGCATGTTCAATTTGTATTCCTTGAATGCCGTAGAGGACCTCCTAGAGAGCTTTCCTCTACTTAATTTCTCCCCTCATGAAAAAATAGCTATGGTTTATCCAGTGAACATTAGGGATCTCCCCCTTACTGCAACATAAATTTAGTATTTGTTAAATTTAGCCCTAAAGACTCCATTTCCCAAGTAGGGAAAGGCATTGGGAATCTGTAATATCCCAAAAGGAAAATAACCAGTAATACAAAGCATACAACAAGATACAAAATGCTATAAACTGAACATGAAATAGAGAGAATACTGAGCCATTTTATTATACTGAGAAATAGAAATGAGTACAAGAGGTGATCAAAGTGATGGCACCTCGACTTGCACTAGGAAAGTGTAGGAATACTCTCAGAATATCGATGGAATGGCTGCTCTCTGCTCTGCGTCCAAACTGTTGGAAAACTGTCGTGTTGCTGCTATTGCTGGAGCAAGATGAGTATTTGGGGCTGCTCCCCTACTCAGAAAGGACTGAAACTCTGGAATCTGAGTCTACTCACAATACCCAGAAAAGCTCAGAGAGCGTTTCTGAAATGGACAACCCCCGAAAATACCTCCTTTGAGGATCTACGCTATCCTCCCAAGGGCCACGCTAATGCTGAATGAAATCCTCCAAAATATGGCATCCCACTCTGCCAAAAGCTTCCAATAGGCAAGGGCTGGCCCCTTGCTCAATCCTCCAGCCAAAATCCTCCGAAATAGTGCTACTCCGGAGCTCCCTCAAGATGGACTGCGTCCTCCCTCTCAAGATTCCACAATCTCTATGGCTCTGCTCCTCCCACAAATGCCAACACCGATCCTCCTGCAAAATACTGATGAGACTACCTCACCCGAGCAAGCACTCGAAGTCTCCCGGGGCTGAGGGTGGGATCTCCGAACAGAGACACCTGATGCACTAAACAGTGCTATAGATAAGCTAAACAACCAGCATGCTCTAAGTCGAAGTGACCAGCTCAATATGCATAAACTCGAATGAGGAAATGAGGAGGCTCTCCTCCTTTTTATAACGAGGGGCCTCTCTCAACCCTAGGCCCCACCATCTCCTACGTTGCCTCCATTTGGCCCACGTTGGTAACTCAACTGCGTTGGCCATGCTCACGCAGTCCAAGTGGGTCCCTCTTCACGTGGTCACTTGGCCCCCTTGGCCCACCTTGGTCACAACGTTGATTTCACTAGGTGACTTTAGGGAGTGTACTTTATTCTAAGTGAGTTATATCCCCCCTCTTACTCACTTTTATTTATATTATAACTATAGAAGGAAAAATTGATCAAAATTAATATTTCCAATTAGCTATCACTAATTGGGAATATTATAGTCTCCCCCGGCAAAATGTTGCTTGACCCCAAGCAACTGTAGTGATGGATGCTGCAAGATCTTCTCACTTTCCCAAGTGGCATCCTCATCCGGTAAATTCTTCCACCTCACTAAGAACTCCTGGACTGTCCTGCTCCACAGCTATCTCTCTCTAATATCAATAATGGCCTCCGGCTGTAGCACCAAATGCCCCTCATCATCTGTAGGCGGAAGCTCCTCTGTCACTGTCACCCGCTGTCCCAAAGCCTTCTTCAGACACGATACGTGGAAAATGTTATGAATCTTGCTGCCTTGGGGCAGCTCCAACTCATAGGCAACCTGTCCAACCCTACATATCACCCTGTAAGCCCCATAAAAACGGGGCTTAATCTTCTCAACCCCCTTTTGCTTCAAAGTCGACTGTCGGTATGGCTGCAAACGTAGGTAGACCAAGTCCCCTACCTCAAACTGTCTCTCCACCCGACCCCTGTCGGCATACAGCTTCCGTTGGTTCTATGTTGTAGCCATGTTATCCTTGAGAGCGCGGAGGATATCCTGACTCTCTTGGATCCAATCCTTGGCTCTCGGAGCCTTGCTAGTACCAAAAATCACATCAACAAAATATAAAGCATGATAACCATATAATGCATAGAACGAAGACATACCAATAGACATGTGATGTGTGTTGTTGTAGCAGTACTCTCCTAGGTGCAGCCATTTCAGCCATGCTCTCTGTTGCCCACTGACATAGCTACGCAAGTAGCCCTCCAACCACTTGTTAACTATATCTCTCTGTCCATCTGTCTGTGGGTGGTAGCTGGTGCTCGGTGTCAACTCTGTCTCCACCAGATGGAAAATCTCCTGCCGAAATCCGCCCATGAAGCGGCTGTCCCTGTCACTGACAATGGTCTTGGGAAGACCATGTAACCTGAAGATATCCCGGAAGAACAGCTCTGCCACCTGTGCAACTGTATAGTGTGCGGATATGGAAAAAAAGTGTGCATATTTTGTCAATCGATCAATGACGACAAATATACAGTCCTTGCCCTACACCATGGGCAACCTTGTGAAGAAGTCCATCGAAATACTCTCCCACTTCCCCTCTGGAATGTGAAGAGGCTGCAACAAACTTAATGGATGGTTCATCTCCCCCTTCTTGCGCTGACAAACTTCGCACTCCCTGACACGCTGGAGTACGTCCTCCTTGAGGCCCTTCCATGAGAACCTCTCCCTAATGGCCCTGTAGGTTTTGGTAAACCCCTGGTGGCCAGACAATGGTGAATCATGAGAAGCCTGCAGTATCTTCTTCTTGAGCTGGGAGCCCTCAATAAAGAAGATCCTATCCCTGTAGTAGATGATCTCATCCATCACCCTGTATCTATCATCCGTCACCTGCCCATCCAGAACCTCACAAGCAAACATGTCCTTGGAGTACTCCACCAAAAGTCGAGCCCTCCAATCTGCGTCCAAACTCATCAGAGACAACGCGGCTGGTCTGCGTGAAAGTGCATCAGCCACCACGTTGTTCTTCCCTTTGACATACTCGATGTCAAAGTCGTAGGCCTAGATCTTGCTGACCCACTTCTGCTGCCTCTCCTATAGCTGCTTCTGCTCTAAGAAGAATCGGAGGCTGTTGTGGTCAGTCCTCACCCTGAACCTGTTACCTACCAGGTACTGCCGAAATTTTGCCAAGGCATGCATGATGGCTAGCATCTCCTTGTCATATATGGCATATAACCGCTCATGTGGAAGGAGCTTCTGGCTCTCAAAAGCTATCGGGTGACCTCCTTGCATCAATACTGCACCGATCCCCTCTCCCGATGCATCACACTCCAGAACAAATGGCTGTGTGAAATCTGGCAATGCAAGTACTGGGCAGCTGCTCATCACCTCCTTGAGCTTGTCAAAGGCCCGTTGTGCTATATCTGTCCAACTGAATGCCCCCTTCTTCGTCAAATCTATCAGGGGTGCAGCAAGCTGAGAGAAACTCTTGACGAACTTCCTTTAGTAGGTGCAGATACCTACAAACCCTTGAAGTTCTGTCACGTTTCTCGGCTCTGGCCAATCTCTAATGGCCCTGATCTTCTCCTCGTGGACCCTCACTTCGTCCACCCCTATAATGTGTCCCAGATATAGCATCTCTGTCAACCCAAACTCGCACTTAGAGAGCTTAGCATAAAACTGCTGCTCCTCCAAAATACGCAACACTGCCTCTATGTGCTGGAGATGCTCCTCCCATGTCCTGCTATATATCAATATATCATCAAAGAAGACCAGCGCAAACTTCCTTAGGTGACTGCGGAAGATGTGTTCATGCACGACTGGAAGGTGGCCGGTGCGTTGGTTAGCCCGAAGGGCATCACCAAGAACTCAAAATGGCCATAATGGCACCTGAAAGCGGTCTTGGGAATGTCCTGTTCCCTCACGCGAATCTGGTGGTACCCGGATCTCAAATCAATCTTTGAGAAGAACTGTGCCCCTCTCAACTCATCCATCAGCTCGTTAATCCGTGGTATAGGGTACGTGTTCTTCATGGTTTTCTTGATCAAGGCCCTGTAATCTATGCACATCCGTAATGTGCCATCCTTCTTTTTCACCAACACTACCGAAGAAGCGAAAGGACTGGTGCTAGGCTGAATGTGTCCAAGAGCTAACAGCTCACAGATAGCCCTCTCAATCTCGTCCCGATAGGCCTTGGGGTGCCTATAGGGTGTGGTAATAACGGCCTGAATGCCCTGCTCTAGCTCAATAGTATGCTCAAATCCCCGATCTGGTGGCTGACCTGGCAGTATCTCCCCAAACACCATGGCATACCTGTCAAGGGTGGTCTGTATCTCTGGATGAACTGTCTGCCCGACAGTCCCTGCATCTGATGCACGCAGCTCTACTGCCCACTCTATGTCTCCCTTTCGGAAGTCTGCCTCCATCCGGTGAGCTGAAACGGTTTGGTGTGGGTAAGTGTGCATGCCCCGTATCTTCTCATGCTTCTCGGTCTTCTTATCATCCCACTCCATCTCCAATGCCTCCCAATCTGTGGTGACCTTCCTTAGAGTGATCAGCCACTGTACACCCAATACCACATTGGTATCTGGTATGTTAACCACGAAAAAGTGGTTAGTCACTGTGTAGGTGCCTATCGTCACTGCCAGCTCTGGAACATATTTGGCACACTGCATCGTCTGATCTCTTGGGACCAACACTGAAAACCCATCGAAGCTCTTTGTCGATATGCCTCTCCGCTCTACCATCTGTGCATCGATGAAGTTGTGGGTTGCCCCACTGTCCACCAGTACTGATACTCGCTGCCCCCGTACTGTCCCTCGGACACGCAGCGTCAGATACTTGGGTACTCCCTGCAATGCAGCAAGGGTCCCCCCTGTAGGTGCAAAGGCTGCACCTCCTGCTCCTGGTGGTGGAGGTGGCAAATGGTCCTGCGCTGCATGGCTGCCCCCTGCCTCCACGTCATCATACTCATCCTCTTCCCCGCTGCTCTCGGAGAAGACCTCAATAAAGTGTGCTTTGCCCGCAGCACATCTGTGTCTTGGAGCCCATGGCTCCTGACATGTGAAACACAACCTCTTCTTCTTCAACTCCCTCCTGGCATCATCATCCAACTATCCCCTACCCGGATTCCCCTTTGGAGGTGGAATCCTCACATCCTTCCCCTTAGGCTGGAAAGCCTGTCTCTGGGGGTAAGGCGTCCTGGTCCTGGGTAAGGCATCCTGCAAATCCCGGGTCCTGCCAACTGTGTCATGGAGTGTGGTTGGTCTAGTGGATCTGACCAATCCCTGAAGCAGCTTTGCTAACCCCTCAATGAACATATAAATCATCCGTGCTGCGGATAGATCTGGCACCATCACTGAAAGTCTTAGGAAATCTGAGATATAAGTATCCGGGCTCCCGGTCTGCTTGAGCCTCGTCAGCTCAACAAAGTGCTCCTCCAGATCCCTCCAATTAAACCTCTCTATCAATCTCCGGGTGAGCTCGGCATATGTAGTCACTGTCGAATGCCCGAGTGTAACCATCCCATGGAACCACCAATCCTGAGCCTTGCCATCTAGATGCAGTGCTGCCACCTTGATGGCCTTCGTCTTTGCCATCTGGTTGAGCTGGAAGTATATGTCTAGCTTCTCCACCCAAGCCTTTGCCGAACTGTTTGATGAATCATCAAACGTGGGCAAATGGAACCTGCTCACTGTACGCTGAGTGTCTCCCTCGTGATAATGCCGGTGCCCTTTGTGATGGTCACGGGGTCTATTGTCCCGCTGGAGCTGAACAAAATATCTGAATGATAGGGCATCCCTAAACTCCTGCCCATATGCCTCATACTCGACAAAATAATCACCCATGTGGCCAGGCTCTGGCTCCTTCTGTGCTCTTGCCCCATTGTCTGCACCCAGAAAAGTGGGCATAGTGGAACATGTGGGGGCATGTGATGCCATGTGCTGAGTGGCATCGTGCACCTGCAAATGGTGGGATGTGCCTGATCCCTCGGCAATCTGGAAACCCCTTGGAGTTTCACGCTGTCTAGCCTGTACAACAGTGAATCTCTGCCCCATCACCTCAATCTGCCTCGACAGATCCTGTACTGACTTGAGGAGCATTTCCCCAAACTTCTTCGCATCACTATCATCTGCCATTGGTTCCTCCTATTCTGCGTCCACCACTGGAACGTAGTCACCCTCTCTGTAGGTGATTTGCAACCTATGCTCTTTGTCACGGTACTTTCTACCTCTGTAGCAAATATACGGCTTCCCTTCCGGTGTCATAGACAACTCGCTCCACAGGCTGAGCCAGGTCTATGAGCTCTGATACCACTGTAATATCCCGAAAGGGAAATAACGAGTAATACAAAGCATACAACAAGATACAAAATGCTATAAACTGAACATGAAGCAAATACACATGAAATAGAGAGAATACTGAGCCATTTTATTATACTAAGAAATAGTAATGAGTACAAGAGGTGATCAGAGTGATGTCACCTCGACTTGCACCAGGCAAGTGTAGGAATAATCTCAAAATATCGATGGAATGGCTGCTCTCTGCTCTGCATCCAAGCTGCTGGAGAACTGCTGTGCTGCTGCTACTGCTGGAACAAGATGAGTATTTGGGGCTGCTCCCTTACTCAGAAAGAGCTGAAACTCTGGAATTTGCCTCTACTCACAATACCCAGAAAAGCCCAGAGAGCGTTTTTGAAATGGACGACCCCCGAAAATACCTCCCTTGAGGATCTACGCTATCCTCCCAAGGGCCACGCTGATGCTGAATGAAATCCTCCAAAATATGGCCTCCCACTCTGCCAAAAGCCTCCAATAGGCAAGGGCTGGCCCCTTGCTCAATCCTCCGGTCAAAATCCTCCAAAATAGTGCCACTCCAGAGCTCCCTCAAGATGGACTGCGTCCTCCCTCTCAAGACTGCGCAGTCTCTATGGATTTTCTCCTCCCACGAATGCCGACACCAATCCTCCTGCAAAATACTGATGAGACTACCTCACCCGAGCAACCACTCGAAGTCTCCCAGGGCTGAGGGTGGGATCTCCGAACGGAGACACCCGATGCACTAAACAGTGTTGCAGACAAGCTAAACAGCTAGCGTGCTCTAAGTCGAAGTGACCAGCTCAATATGCATAAACTCGAATGAGGAAATGAGGAGGCTCTCCTCCTTTTTATAACGATGGGCCTCCCTCAACCCTAGGCCCCACCATCTCCTACGTTGCCTCCATTTGGCCCACGTTGCCAACTCAACTACACTGGCCATGCTCACACTGTCCAAGTGGGTCCCTCTTCACGTGGTCACTTGGCCCCCTTGGCCCACCTTGGTCACAACGTTGATTTCACTAGGTGACTTTAGGGAGTGTACTTTATTCTAAGTGAGTTATATCCCCCCTCTTACTCACTTTTATTTATATTTTAACTATAGAAGGCAAAATTGATCAAAATTAATATTTCCAATTAGCTATCGCTAATTGGGAATATTACAGAATCCTTGCGGTAGTCTAAAATCATAAAAACTTTCTTTTCTCATATTGTATGTTTCTAAGTCCAATAAGGCAAGTTTCTATGGCTAGGGCATAGGGCTGAATTCAACTAGAGAACCTATTGGATAGGCATTGAAGCTTTTGTAGCTTGTATTCACCTTGATTGATCCTTGGCACTCAAAATATAGCTCTTTTCATGGTTGAATATTCCCTAATAGGGTTGACATCATCTACCCTAGGCATTGTGTGCCTTGGAAAAACCCAAACCTTACTTAGGGCTTAAACTTAGGGCTTAATTTGAAGGTTTTTCCTCTCCTTTTATTGATCATATCTTCTGCGAACCATTTATTAGTTCTTGCATGCCTAGGCAGTCCTTTGTTGATCTACATCTTGAAACTCTAGGTGTCAAGTGCCTCTCTGGGGCTTTGCATATGGTATATCGCTCCTACACATAGAAAATTGCACCATTGGCCATTTAAAATACCTTGTTTAGCATTTTCATTCATATCACCTCGAGCCTTCTAACTTAGAATATCCTTCAGGTGAAAATTGGGAAGCGTCCCATGTGGTGTAATTTCACTAGGGAGCAGGAAGAGGATTGCTGAGGTGATAGAGGCAATCCACCTTATTGTTGTAGCAAGGTGTGGCTTTGCCTTGTGAGGCCTCTCGCAAGGTTTGTGAGATTTTGAGGAAACAGGTAGCATCAATAATACCATGTACAACATGATAATCCTCTAGGATCTATAATTGGTGCACAGGAAGACCGCGAGTGTCATCCTACAAGGTGTTCTGAAAAGGTCCTTGGACAGCCCATACTATATATGGTGTAATGTGCTAAACACACACCAAAATTTTTTAAGGGTAGTCCTTTTAAGATAATATATATTGATAAATCCAGATAGGTGTTTTTATGATTAAAATTGTACAATATGCTGAAATTATATTAAGAGAGCAATTTTGTGTATAATATCAGACCACATATTAGGGAATGGTAATTGGGCTGAGTCTAGATTCTAGAGCATATCTTGATTCCTCATTCTTGGATACGGAGCATCAACCCCTTTAAGGCCTCATAACTTTTAGAATAAAATACATTCATTGAGGATATATATGAATAGTATTGTAAGGAGCATGTACATAAGCATACAAGAGGAATGTAATATAATTATGGATCAGCAGTGAGAATAATGACTAGCATAGACTTGGAACTGATAACTTGCATATTGAACTATTCCTTTCTTGCTGCATTGATGACTATTAGTGGAATTGTCAATTTACTTGGATTAAGCTTATACTTTTAGATTCTTATTATTGACCACGTTCCACGTTCACTAGTGTTAGTCGTCTTCTGCTATTTTAAATTTTTTCTGTACATACATTAATCAGGCTGTCATGTGGTGCTATGTCTTGAAGTTCAAACTCATGAAATATGATGTTCCTTGGTTTATGATGCAGACCCTGCAGTTGATTTTACCGCAGTAATGAATAAAATCGAAGAGTTAAAGGAAACCATTCCCAATGTGCATATGTTGGATCAACTTAGCAATCCTGATAATCCTGATGCACACTTTCGAGGGACAGGTTGATAATAAATTGTTTTATGAAGTGATTCTGCATGTCAGTAAATATTAATTCACTAGATCTGGATTTAGAAAAGCATTTTTTTTTGCAGTTAGATTGAATTCTTTCATTAAAAACATTATAAATAACAAGATATTTCATTTTAATATAATTGATCAGTATATTTGTTATTGTTAATAGTAAGCTCCTGCAGGACCATATTGAAAATTTAAAAATTCTAATGGATTAAGAGACCTGTTCATAGATTCTGATTTAGTAATTACTAAAGAACAAGTCAAATTCTTAAACATTTTTATATCTGAATCCACAAGAATTTTAAGAATAATGTCTGAAAGCAGTTAAGTTTTGTGCCTTCAAGAACCCTCTCAAATTGAAGTATAAGTGAAACTCAAATAAGCCAAGGCCATACAGTGATTTAAACATGATAGGCAATGAAGTCTTTTAAGTGGATGAATTTCTTCTAATTCCATTTCAAATGTCATATTGCTTACTTCACATTACTTTTCAACTAAAAAGTTTGTATTCTTAATACATGATGAGGCTTGTAGCAAGATATGTAGCAAAGCACATCCTGGCATTTAAGTACCCCTTCGGGAAAGTCGTGAGAAAGTTCAATATTACCTCTTTCGACTCCATGAATGACTATTCTCCTTAGTCCCTGTTACCCACCACTTTGTGGGTGATATCCGTAGGAGAAATTTTCTCCATGATGGACCTCAGTCGGTACCCAACAGCCCCTTGCAGCATTCATCTAGCTCATTGTGCCATTTCTCCACCACCTGAGCCAACCATGTGGTCGCTCAGCCATTTGTATTGATCGTCCCAATCCTATTGAGCCTCCTAAATCTAAAGGTAAGTCTTGTCATTTGGTAATTGAGTATTGGGTTTACATCATGGATACTTCTGGGCATGGATTAATGGGGGGATTTGGCGGAAATAGTGGGCTTAGTTTGTGCTCCTGTCCCCTTGATCTCTTTTGGATGTTACCCTTGGATCTTAGTCTTGTGGGATCTCCTTTATTGACCATTTGGTTCTAGGGTGGTACTACTTGGGAAATCTCGACTTTGGGTGTGTGTTCCCGCTCCTTCATCCGCATATATTACTCCCTTTCCACTCACTATACCCCCATTCATAATTTCTCCCACCTGGGTGCACATTTCCATTCTGGGTCCACATATGGTCAACCTTGCTATCCCCTTGCCCCCACCTTGGGTCAGGGTTGGAGTGATTTCCTAGAGGTTGAAGCAACTAAAAGAAAAAGTAAAAGCGTAATTGGCCACATTTAATAGGCAATTGTACCACAAAATGCAAAAGATGATCGAGACAAAAATAATTAGCACGTGGGAAAAATCTAATACGTGAGTTCTACCCCATACACATGGTCATCACCCTAGTTCCATAGGCCTTGGTAACACTCAAACCAACAGGGGACCTAAAAGTGGTTCCTAAGAGAGAAACTGCTAGGTTAAGGGCGACGATGGAGACTTAGCCCACTATCACCAGAACGAAGACTTCCTGCTCATTACGGACTTTAACGGATGGGAGGGGACTCGATGATTTAGGAAACCAATTATAAGGGATATATCAACAAATATAAGGGAAGTAACCCCTTAGACCCTTTCCCTAAGATAGAATGAAGGATAGAGGTTGCTTGCTCTTTAAGCAAGGGGCTTGGTTTTATAGGGAGAGGGGATGAGGATTTGAGAGTTGAGGTAGAGGAATATGGCCTGTAAAGAAGTTTCCCAATCCCTAAAATCCCTTTGAAACTTGGATTCCCGGATAGTCCTTGATAAATAGTCTTTGGTGAAGAATGGGACCATGCAAGGCCAAGTGGACCCAACCCAGGTTAGGGGATGGATTTTGGAAACCAATGATGTTCTTAACCTGACCAAGGTGAGGGGAAAGGATTAAAAAATAATTTTCACCCAAAGATGTCAAATTGATCCTATTAGGTACTAGCCTTGGGAACACTAGGGAAAAACTTGATCCTAGAGCTAGGGCTTGGGATATCTCAAGATTCCACTGTCGGATTTGCTTCAAATTCGGAGGAGAGCTAGGGGACCCAACAGTGCAGTTGTATCTAGGAGATCGAAGTTTTTCTGTGGTCAGTTTCCCGGAAAATTGATGCCCTAGGTGACCTAATGAGGTTAGTCCTAGTAAAAAGGAGAAAAAAGTGAAAAATAGGGTTGAAATGATCACCCTTTGAGGGACTAGTGCCTGATTTCACTTAGGGATATTGAGTCAAGGAGAATGATAAAGACGGATTTTGTTTCTTGCTCAAGGAGGCTCCAAAAGTCAACTTCGTCCAATGTTAGAGGAAAGAGAAGAAGAGTGACTTTTAAGCATTTATACTTCATGCAAATGGTGCAGGCTTATCAAGATAACACGATCTCTAGGACATTTCATTCATCCAACATGGACCATACATAGAATAAGCTAAATAGACACATAATTCCACATTAAACACATGCAACAATTAGCCCTAATTATAGCCAAGTTCCAATGTATGCAACAAAATGAAAAATAACGTTAAATTTTCACTTACAAAGTTAGAGAGTATATCCAACTAGCATCACATTTTCAATATAAGAAGCTCCAAGATGGAAAGTACCCAATCCATACATCAAAATTCATCCATCATCCAAAAAATATCCTCCAAGGAAAAATGAAAAGTTCTCTAATGAGAGAGAGATCCCAATCCAAGTGATGATAAAAATGAATCCATCTAACTCCTATTTATACACCAATTAGGGGTTTGATTTACCTAATGGGCCTACCTTAGCCCTAAAAATAAAATAATGTGCAAATTAACCAACTTTTGGTGACAAGCCCACCAATCTAGCTCACAAATGAAATATTAAGCCCCTCAGGAGGTAAAATAATAATCTATGCATGTCATAGGGCTCTCCAAGAGGCCTGATAAGGTCCATGAGTGCCATAATGATGATAAAAATCCTCAAAAGTGATGGACAAGGGGGTGGCCCCTTGTTCTCCAAACAGTAAACCTGTGGTGCTCCTAGTGGGTGTGGGGGCACATCAATGACTCCATGGTTCTCCATATGAGTTGAAGATGCTTGTAGACCATCTGGAAGGGCTCAGATGATAGAATGAATGTTGCATGTCATCATATAAGCCCTGGGACACTTGCCAAGTGTGTGGTGCACTTGTGGGGCCAGCTGGGCATATGTAATATTCCTAAATTAGCATGCAGCTAATTGGAATATTAAATTTTGATTTTGCTTCTTAGTTAGAAGAATAAGTGGGTAGGAAGACCCATAAATCTTCTTAGTAGGAATAAAACCACTCCAAAGGTGAATGGAGGGCATCAAAAGAGCTAGATAAAGCTTCCCTATGTGTGAACAAGGGATGAAGCATGTGGACTGGGTCAACTTTGACCAAATCAACAACACTGGTATGGATGGAGTGGACATTCAATGAGGGACAACGCAATTTTGGAGGGAGATCCTTTGCATAGAAGTAGTGCCTTTAATGAGTGGGGCCTAGGGTGACGAAGCTCATCACTTATATTAGGAAGATGATGGCAGCCATTGAGTATATGATTGGATTATTATTTTCTTGATGGTCTGTTTAGACTTGTTGCTCTCTTCAGCTGTTTAGCTAAAATTGCAGTGCTGTTTAGCAAAGGGTGTTCCCGAGCGGAAATCCCACCTCTTTCCTTGAGGAGCCTCTAAGAAGAGTATTGCACTACATTTCCACATTCCGACATTTGGCCAAGCTACAACTTTCTTCTACAACGCAGATTCTGTTTAGATATGTGCTGAGTTGCAAGGTGTCGCAGTGGAGGGTTTCATTGGGCCATTTTTGAGAGAGCACCCGTATCGGACCCCTATAAGACCCATCCCACAACAAAAAGCATTTTTTTTGGATTTTTCTCAATTTTTTTATTTTTCTATTTTTTTGGGAAATGAGGTGGAGGAAAAGGGAATTTTGAGGGAAGGAAATGTTTTATAAACACCTCTCCCTTTTGGAGTAACAGCGCTAGCGAAGTGAGCACTGGCGGAGTAGCAGCACATAGTAATAGCAAGGCAGAGTCACAGCACAGGCAGAGTTTCAGCACAGGTAGAGTCACAGCACAGGCGGAGTTTCAGCATAGGCAGAGTTTCAGCACACTGTCCAAGTAGGCTTCATGATCTTTGTTTCATTGCTTTGCAACTAGCTGCTTGCATTTAATTTTTTTTAAATTTTATCTAATCAATTCAATTTTATGTTATTTTTGTTCACTTGCAATTTGTAAATTTTTTTGGCCTTGTAGCTGAGTTTCTCAGCCACACAATGGCCCTGTGTGGCTGAGAAACTCAACCACAAGGGCCTGCGGGTTGCCTCCTCTGCGCGCAAGCCCTGTGGCTGAGTTTCTCAATCACACCGGGTCGTTGTGTGGCTGAGAAACTCAGCCACAGGGCCTATGGTCTGCCTCCTGAGCCTGCAAGCCCTGTGGCTGAGTTTCTCAGCCACACAGGGCCCACGGGGGCCAAAAAAAATTGTAAATTAAAAAAAAATTAATAACCAAAAAACCAAAAAAAAATTAAAAAATATGAATTAGATTTTAAAAATTTAATTTTTTTCTTCCAGATTTTGTCACCATGCCACCAAAGGGGTATAGAAAGTCTCGTGATTCGGCATGGGCACATGGTCAACGAATCATTGCCGGTAATGACCACCATGTGAAGTGCAATTATTGCAATGCCACAATGCATGCAGGAATAAACAGGCTAAAATACCACCTAGCTAGAATTCCTGCGAATGGTGTGGGATGTTGTCAAAATTGCCCTGATGAAGTCACTACTGAAATGGCAGCTGCTTTGGAAGCCATTAAAGAAGAAACTTCTAAGAGGGCAAGAAGAAAGGATGAGATTGTTGGGATAGGTAGATCTTCATCTTAGAGTGAAACACAGATTGAAAGTCCGGGTATTGGTAACTCCTCTTCAAGTGTTGTAGCAAACAGGAGTATAACCTCTTCTTTCTTCACTCCTCGTACAACTCCAGGATCTCAACCAACCTTGGATAGTTTTAATGAAAAGAAGAGGAAGGAGGCAAATATGGCAGTGAGGAGGTTTTGGTACCATAACAGTCTTTCATTCAACTATGCAAAGTCATATTTTTATCAGCCCATGGTGGATGCCATTCCAAGTGCTGGCCCTGGATACAAAGCCCCATCTTATAATGCACTTAGGGGGAAAGAGCTAGATGAGGAGCTGGAGTGTGTCAAGGAACAATTGGAGAGCATTAAAAGCTCATGGAAAATTACAGGTTGTACAATTATGTCTGATGGGTGGACAGATCAGAGGGGTAGAACAATAATAAATTTTGTTGCAGTTTGCTCTAAAGGAACCATGTTCCTAAAATCCATTGATGCATCTGCAAATGTAAAAGATGCACATTTGATTTTTATATTGTTGGCTGATGTGGTGGAGGAAGTTGGGGTTGCAAATGTTGTCCAAGTAATCACGGACAATGCAACAAATTATGTAGCAGCTGGAAGGTTGCTTTATGCCAAATATCCCACGATTTTTTGGACTCCATGCGCTGCCCATTTCATAGACTTGATACTAGAGGATATTGGGAAGTTGGAGTGGGTGCAGGATGTTATGCAAGAATGCAAGCAAATTACCAAGTATATTTATAATCATGCTTGGGTGTTGAACCTTATGAAGGAATTCACACAGGGTGAGCTTAGTTGCCCAGCTGCCACACGGTTTGCTACAAACTTTCTTTCCCTCCAAAGCATTTTGTATGAGTACCAAGCTTTGCGAAGAATGTTTTGTAGTCAACAATGGGTATTTTGGAAAGATAGCACAAAACCAGAAGCATTGTCTGTGAAAGCATCTGTCCTTGGTGATAGTTTGTGAGACAAAGTCACTGAGATTGTCAGCTTCATTGAGCCCCTTGTGAAAGTCTTGAGATTGATGGATGGAGAGAAACCTCCAATGGGATATATTTATGAGGGCAAGGATAGGGCCAAAGAGGCCATCAAGACTTTCTATAAGGGAGATGAATCTAAATATCTCCCTATATGGCAAATTATTGATTGCAGGTGGGACAGACAACTACATTCACCATTGCATGCAGCAGGAGCATATCTCAATCCGAGCTTATTCTATAATGAGGGGTCTAACATTCAAAGAGATCCCGAGGTGATGAGAGGTGTCATGATATGCATTGAGAAGATGTTCCCGGATGTAGATATTCAAGACAAAATCAACCTACAACGAGATATGTACAAGGAAGCATCTGGCATGTTTGGATTCAGCTCAAGCCAACGTCTCAAGGACGAGAAAATGCCTTGTAAGTGCAAATTGTTAGAACTTAGCTTGTAATTTTACTAGTTCTCTTTTATATGTTTGGCATTGCAAATTGATAATCTTTGTTGTTATTTTTTTACAGCTTATTGGTGGATAGATTGTGGCTCTGAGGCACCGCAATTACAAGAATTCGCCATCAGAGTTCTGAGTCAACCCTGTAGTGCTTCTTCTTGTGAGTGCAATTGGTCAGTGTTTGAGCACATCCAAAACAAAAAGAGAAACAAGTTGGAGCATGAGAGGTTGGAGAAGTTGGTTTTCATCTACTACAACCTTCGAATGCTCACAAAACAAGTGCAAAGAAAGGATAGCAATCCAATTTTATTGGATACTATTGATTTAGAGTCTAATTGGGTTGTGGAGGAGGAGCCCCCTGATTTGAGTTGGCTTGATGAAGAGACTGAGTATCTCTCTAGTTTTCCATCTCAAATGGAGACTCCCAATACACCTGCCTCACAATTGCTTCAGCCTTTCGATGCTACCATGAGCTCCACGAGGGCTTATTATAGGCGTGGTCGTCCATGAGTGATGAGACTGAAGATTGTTATGAGACAATCCTTTATCATTTATGACATATGTATTTGAATTTTGAACTTCCTGACATTTTCTATTTTAATTATGGAATCATGATTCCTTTTCTTATTCAGAGTCTAAATGTTTTGCTTACAAAAATCGAATATGCTATGTTGTACTTTTATAGATATGAGATGATGTTATGAATTATTGCATATATTGTGGTTTTTATAACTTATAAGGACTGGAATTATCATTAGTTTCTTTTTTCTACTTAAAATTTACCATATTTTAATTCTTTTTTGCATTTTGACGAGTCTTATACGAGTTTTATACGGGTTGTTCCCGAGTCTTATACGAGTCGACGAGTCAATGGTCGGACGAGTCTTATACGAGTACGAGTCATGCAACATTGGTTCTTCTCCTCAATAGCAGTAGCTTCCAGCAGCAGCAGCAGTAGCAGCACAACATTTCCAGTGCTTGGTTTCTTTAGCGTATTTCAGTCATCTTGTGGCTTGAATGCATTCCTTTTGGAGCACCGTGTACATTCATATTTGTTGTTGTTTATAATGATATGACTTGGCTGTTTCTGCTCATAGTTATAATGTCTTGATGTAAATTTCAGTTGCAGCATATTTCCTGCATTTTCCAGATTTTAGTGCTATATTCTTGTTTTTATTTGTTTGGAGTGCTGCATGTTCTATATTCATTTCTTTTCCATTTTGGAATATTACAGTGGTATCAGAGCATAATCTTGGCTCAGCCTGTGAAGACATTGCATCTATGTTATCAGAAGAAGAAGAAGCTTCTCACATAAAAGAGAAAGCTTACAGAAGAGACAAAGGCAAGTCTCCATATTTGGAGAAATGGAGGGAAAGAAGTTTTCAGAACTTCTTTTCCAAACTATGCATGAGCTTAACAGAGAAATCAAGGGAATGAGGAGGGAAAGACATGAAGATCCCTTAAGAAGATTTACACATGAAGAAAGCTCCAGTTCTTCATATTATGGGTGTGAGCATTCAACCACACAATCAGATATACAACGCTCTACCATGCCTATGTTCATAGCAAGAGAGATGGAGGAAGGAGATGTACCAAAGGACGAGACTCTTGGTAACTATTTTCAAGAGTATGAATCTCAATCTCAGAGGTTCAAAGATCATCTAAAATTCCAAGGGTTTTGCAAGATCAAGGAGGATAGAAGGCCTAGCAATCATAATAGAAGCAAGAGGTGCAAGCAACATCCTTTGGGTAGATTCTTTCTATCTACTTTTGATGGGTCACCTAAATGTACAACTAGGGCTTGGGTGAAGGAGCTAGACACCTATTTGTAGCAGCACCAAGTTTTAGAAGATGAAGCCATTAGAGTAGCAGCGCTGCATCTTGAAGGTAAGGCTTATGCTCGGTGGCTTTATGAAACTTCTTCCTTGAATCATATAAATGTGTCTACTTATGCAAAGTTCACTAGGAGGTTAGTGAAAATATTTGATGTAAAACATTCTGAAACTTCCTTGGTTGAGCTAACCAAGCCTAAACAAAAAAAACCTTTGCATGAGTTGGAAGGATCCATAAACCCAATCCATTTTAGAGTGATATTGAGGGGGTTAAAAATTTGCAGAATACCTTGCTAGAGGCAAGATCCCCACTTAAGGAAGAGCTCTCTTCTCAAAAGGAAGATATGGAGATCTCCTTTTCAAAAGAGGATTAAAACAAAGAGCCTCTTAATGATGATGAGGTAACCTCCATTGATGATGAAGGGGAAGAGAAGGCAAGAGGTAACAACGTTGTCACATCAGGAGCAGATCTAGTACCTCATGGAGAGGAAGATGGAGCAATTGCTCCCATGAGAGGAGTTCTTGTATCCATGCAAGAAGTTCCAAAGAATCTCACATGTGGAGATCAAGGCACAATCCATGAGCAGCATGTGCCATTATTGATAGATGGTGAGACCTTGCAGATGAAAGAAGAAGGTATGGAGGATGGTCAGCATCATATGATTAGGAACACACACCCCTATCTATTTCAAAAGGTTGATGCATAAAAGAGGCAGACTGATTTGTGCAATGAGAGCAAGAACAAAGCATTCCACTCATATATGCAGTCTACTCTTGACATTGATGTCTCATTACATGGAAGCATTCCACCTGGGAGACCACCAGATCAACAGATGATGAGAGATGCATCACATCTGGTTGCACCACTCGTAGATTCTGAAGAGGTGAGAACGTTGGGAGGACTTGACAATGGGGTAGGCTCAAGGAGGGAGACATTCTCCCAATATCAGTACTACCCACTCTCATCAAACATCTTGCGCTGAGAGAAGATGTTTCAGGGATGGATGGCACCATCATGGTGCAAGGAGACCACTCCATGGCTTTGGATAATCAGAAGATACTTCCACATTGGGAGGAATCTTCCACATATGGTAGAGGTTGGTGGCCACTCATGCTTGCATTGGCCAAACTCAAAAAGTTTTAACAGGTGATAGCTTCCCGTGGAAGGCTAGCCTCCAAAAACTTCCACCCTCACTAAAGCATGAGCAGCTGCAGGAGGAGCAGCAGAGGCAAGATGGCAGCATCCCGGTGTATGGCTTTGGCATAGGAGATGTCAAAGAAGAGGGCAACAACATGACAGGTGCTTCATATGATAGATCAGCAACACTGTCATTATTGAGCATTGACCCTTATTGGAGATCTCAGCTGTTGGTGGAATACTCCAAGGATCTCTTTTCATGTAGGATTCTTGATAGCCAGTTATCTGATGGTAGATATGCAGTGAGAGATGGGCTCATCTATTTTCAGAGTAGGATCTTCTTGACTAGAGCTTCTAAGCTCAAGGAGAAACTACTAGGTGCAGCATATGAGGGTTTTCTCTCCAAACCCACTGGTTTCATAAGAGCATACCATACTATCTTGGAGGGATTCATTTGGGAAGGCTTCAAAGGGGAGATGCACCACCATATGAGGAGATGCATGGATTGTTTGGAGGATGAGGAGGGACATGACTCTTTGGTAGAGTTATCACAACCACTTCCTTTCTCATTGGGAGTAAGAGGAGGCCCACCTATGAGCCAACTTACTAGCTTGAACCAAGTACATGGTAAAGATTGTATTTCTATACATCATGATTCATTTACTATATATTTGCATTTCCTTACCATTCATGTGCAGGGCATTGCTCCAAGAAGGGGCACTCTTTCTTCTAGACTTCATGGTCTACTTGAGGCCATAAGCAGCATTGATGATGGCCACTCCCTATGAGATCTTGGGGAGATAATTTCTTATGCAAGGTATGCTCAATTTGCACCATACACCATACACCTTCTCCAAGCTTGTGAGGAGATTGGGGCAGCAAACAAGTGGTTGGGAAACCACTCATCATGCTATATTCTGATGCAGTTAGGAGTAAAAATGCGCTGGTTGCACTTGAGGGACCATTGTCCCTCTACATTACTACACATGGCAGCTAGCATGACTTTGATTGTGATCCCATATGTTGATGATGTTCTTATTATTGTTGGGGACATGATTAGAGGGATGACACATTAGTTGGATGTGTCCATTGGGAATGAAACTTCCCACACTTCTTCATGCTTCAAGGGGAGCATGGGACATTATATGGCTGCTACATTATATCACTTGTTTCTTTATGAAGGAAGCCATATGATTGACTTATGTCTTTGGGAGGAGCCTCTCATATGGGAGGAGTTTTTCTATGAATTACCATTCTGGAAGGTGATTCATTTTATATGGATGATAGCTTGGAGATTGGAGCTCCACATGGGAATGAAGTTTCTGTACATTTTTCAGTTCTGTCCTTGCAGTTGCTTGAGGACAAGCAGCATTTGGGAGGGGAGGAGTGTAATATTCCTAAATTAGCATGCATCTAATTGGAATATTAAATTTTGATTTTTCTTCTTAGTTAGAAGAATAAGTGGGTAGGAAGACCCATAAATCTTCTTAGTAGGAATAAAACCACTCCAAATGTGAATGGAGGGCATCAAAAGAGCTGGATAAAGCTCCCCTATGTGTGAACAAGGGATGAAGCATGTGGACTAGGTCAACTTTGACCAAATCAACAACGCTGGTATGGATGGAGTGGACATTCAATGAGGGACAATGCAATTTTGGAGGGAGATCCTTTGCATGGAAGTAGTGCCTTTAATGAGTGGGGCCAAGGGTGAGGAAGCTCATCACTTATATAAGGAAGAGGATGGAAGCCATTGAGCATATGATTGGATTATTATTTTTTTGATGGTATGTTTAGACTTGTTGCTCTCTTCAGTTGTTTAGCTAAGATTGCAGTGCTGTTTAGCAAAGGGTGTTCCCGAGCGGGAATCCCACCTCTTTCCTTGAGGAGCCTCTAAGAAGAGTATTGCACTACATTTCCACATTCCAACATTTGGCCAAGCTACAACTTTCTTCTATAGCGTAGATTCTGTTTAGATATGTGCTGAGTTGCATGGTGCAACAGTGGAGGGTTTCATTGGGCCATTTCTGAGCTTGTCTTTAGTGGAGGAAGGTTTCTTTCCATTGGGAGATCAGTAAGGAAGGTCTTTGTGCTTCATGACATATTTTGGCATCAGGCCAAGGTGATATCATCTCCTACAGCGCAGTTCCAGTTCATGACTGTGTTATTTTAGTGAGCTGTTGTAGTGGGCAACCTAAAAAGGGCCGAAAATCCAAATTTAAAATCTGGCCAAACCATTTATGGGTTTTTCTGGGTTTTGTGAGTAGAATTCATGGTTACAATCTCGGATTATTCTGAGCACTCTAACAGCCTTCCGCACATGGTTCTTCTCCTTAGTAGCAGTGGTTTCCAGCAGCAACAGCAATAGCAACACAACATTTCCAGTGCTTGGTTTCATTAGTGTATTTCAGCCATCTTGTGGCTTGAGTTCATTCCTTTTGGAGCACTGTGTACATTCATATTTGCTGTTGTTTATAATGATATGACTCAGCTATTTTTTCTCGTAGTTTTAATGTCTTGATTTAAATTTCAGTTGCAACATATTTTCTGCATTTTCCAAATTTTTTGTGCTATATTCTTGTTTTGCTTTAATTGGAATGCTGCA
This sequence comes from Pinus albicaulis, assembly GCA_034641835.2. NCBI lineage: Eukaryota > Viridiplantae > Streptophyta > Pinopsida > Pinales > Pinaceae > Pinus > Pinus albicaulis. The sequence continues at coordinate 1,822,919,534 of CM076580.1, forward strand.
TATGTTCTATAATCATGTCTTTTCTATTTTGGAATACTATAGCATAGTGTACCAAGTGCATCTTCCTCGTCCAAAAGGTGGATCTCTAGTAATCTCTGATCATCTGTGGGGATCCATGGAGTGTTGTCTATTGCTGTGGAGGCCCATGGCTCTCTACACACACCCTATATGTGCCAATGTAGCCCTCTGGGAGGTTAGGACCCCGTATAGGGAGACCAAACCCAAATGGACACCTTCTACAATCCCACATAATATCCAATGCATCCCCTAGCCTTCCAGTACAACAAGTCATTAAAGTAATCGTGTAAAAGAGCTTACAAACCATGGAAAACAAGTGGACACTTAATAATGGCATGACCTTCCATAGTGGTCTTTGGCATGTGCTATTGTCTCCAGGCTCTAAAGGGGGTTAGCCAAGGACCTTATTAGGTGGTTTCTAGCTTTAGAGGGTATAGTATGTCCAAGGTACATCCCTCAAATGGTGGTGGCACGTGAGAAAGAGGTGAAAAGGAATAGGGAATAAGATGGGCAATCCCGGGCCACATATTGGGGCACAAGGGTAGCTAGAGAAAGGGAAGCCCACACCTGGGTGTATAATGTGTAGGAGGGAGCAATCGTGGTACATGAAGTGCCAGTTACCCACCACTTCGAGGGTGATATCCCTAGGAGAAATTGTTTCTCCATCATGGACTTCAGCCTGCAGCCAACAATCCCTTGCAGCCTTCTTCTAGCTCGTTGTGCCATTTCTTCGCCACCTGAGCCAGCCATGTGGTCCCACAACCACATGTATTGATCTTATGTTTGAAGGTGGGCCTCTCGAATCTAAAGGTATGTCTTGTTATTTAGTAATTGAGTAGTGAGTTTATTTATCATGGATACTTATGGGCATGGATTGGTGGGGGGATTTGGCGGAAAGAGTGGGCGTAGTTTGTGCTCCTATTCCAATGGAATCTCCTTTATTGACATTTGGTTCTAGGGTGGTACTACTTAGGAAACCCCAACTTTGGGTGTGTGGTCACACTCCTTTATCCACATATATTAATCCCTTTCCACTCATTATACCCCCATTCATCATTTATCCCACCTGGGTCCAGATTGTCACTCTGAGTCCACATAGGGTTAGCCTCCCTATCCCCTTTTGTCTCCACCTTGGGTCAAGCCTGGAATGATGCCCCAGAGATTGAAGCAGCTAAAAGAAAAAGAAAAAGCATAATTGGCCCCATTTAAAAGGAAATTGTACCACAAAATGCAAAAGATGGTTGGGACAAAAATAATTAACAAGTGGGCAAAAGCCAATACATGAGCTCTACCCCAACCCATGGTCATCACCCTAGTTCCATAGGTCCTAGATGAGCCTCCTTTATAATTCAGGAACCTGTGATTGTCCCAACCCCTAGAGGGAAATGAATTGACCTACCTAAAAAGGGGTAATCACTGCTATATATTACATATCATGCTTTTGCCCTTTGAGCCCCGAGCAGTTTATTGAAGAAAATCCATGAAAGGAAAAAAACATATAAAGAATGGTGGAAAAATCAAGGTCGGGGCACCTCATGTACCGTGATTGCTCCCTCCTACACATTATATACGTAGGTATGGGCTTCCCCTTATCTAGCTGCCCCTATGCCCCAATACTGTGAAAATTCCTAGATCTTAATCAATCTAAGGAATCCTACTGCAACCATCCGAATTACTTCATCTATTATGTAATTTACTTTACATAAATATTTCTGAATACATTCATGAAATACTAAAGTAATCACTGAAGTAGACTACACTATAATAATTTTGATTCTGAAACAAGGAAACTGAAGAAGGAAATCATTCACACATATGACACCTTTATTTTGGACTAAGTCCCCTAAAAAACCCAATGTGGGAAAGCTGCTGCAGCAGATCTGAGGGTTTTATTATGAAGCAGTAGCAATGTCTGAATACATTTTTGAATACCCCTAGGGTGATTCAGTTACAGAGAGAAATAATGGTGGAATAATTTGTGAGGATTTACTCACTCAATCAATGAGTTCCTGGCTGATCCGGATGAAGAAAACACTGCCTCGGATAGGTGCTGCGCAGCCTCTTCCCAGATCCAGCCTTGGAACTTCCAGCCACTGTGTCACCCCCTTCTAGGTTCATCATTAGCCCTCAACTTAGTTGTTTTGCCTCTGTGGACCCTAAGGAACAACCTCACGGTGCCACTTTCTGGATCTCAGCCTTTGATACTGATCCACCAGAAAAATTCCGAAAACCCTTCCTTTGCCTTTGCGCTGCATCTGCATGAGCTTACGAAGTCATTGCGTCAACCCTCTTCCTTCAACGCTGGATTTGGTTAGATATCTTCTGCCTCTCTTTGACTGATGTTCCACCGATTGAGAAAATCTCTTCCTCTTCGGATGCTGTCTCTGACCATCACTGCTTAGATCTCTAGCTCGAATTTCTCAGCAAACTTGCCCCAGAAATTTCGATCTTAGATCAACTCAATGTCTCGGTGTATTTTCCAAATGAACCTCAAGCCTTCCTCTATAGTCTTCTCGTTGACATATCAACGGCCATGATTAGATGTCTAATCAATGGCTAAGATTATAACATGACATGATCCATGTCCTATAGAATATTAGCACTTTGTTTTATTTAATACCCTTTAATTATTTAATTTCCCTAAGTTTAGACTTTGGGTCGCCATTAAAATAATTAATTTTTCATATAAAACAAAATTCAAGTGGAATGTCCACAAACGCTTTTTGGGTTCTTTGAAAGTGTCTAAGCCTCTACACCAAATTTGAGACTTAGACCACTTTCTGATGCTACAAAAATCAACAAATATGTGGCCTGTTAGCACTAAAAATGTTAATGGTGTAATCGCCATTGTTTCATTGTTTTCAAATTTTTTAATGTCCTAGTCCATGTCCAAGTTTGAGTCATTTCCAACAAAGGTGAAAAAGAGTCCCAAAATCAACGTACTTTTAAGTGAATAGGCATTGTTGGCCTGTGACCGCACATAACATGGAAAAGTGGTCCCTATAAGGAAATCATAGGGTAGAGGCGTGAATGTTTAAGGGGGAGGCCAAGCTATTCAAGCACGGGCCAGAAGGACGCCCCGCACTCATAAGAACGGTTCAAGAGCCAGACCAATGGACATGTTCAGAACATTGCACACAGGTCAGGGTCGAGTCGGGCTTATTCGCAAGCTCAGGAGAGACTAGCACTACAGAATACCGTTTAATGCTAAGATGTCTTGAAGTTAAAATTAAACAAGATTATCATTCTTCCAAGTTCGAGTACAACGAAGGCTCATATTCATTGTGCCCAGATCCAACGGCAACCCAGGAGCACAAATTGCACTAGATTTATACCAAGGAGTGCCCCCATAAGCAGTCTCGTTAAATCCTTTCACCTGCAAATCGACAGTGGACATTAACTGCGGGAACACTCTCTTCAAATTCCAAAAAACCGCTTAAGTGCCCCCGCAAGTGGTTTCAGGTTTCAATAAAGGACATTACGTGGTGATAGCTGGAGCCCACGCCCTTTACTTTCAAATCAAAGAAAGCAGAGAAATGACGTATTTTCCTTAAAAGAACTTAAAGGTTTTGGAGGAGGGCAAAGGGGAAAATAGTCGGTCGGGATCAAAGCGCAGAATTGAAGCGGAGAGATGGATGGCGGAAATCATAGCACAGGAACGCAAGTCAGATGGACAGACAAGATTAGATTGTGAGATCTAAGTTAGAGATAAGCAGTCAAGAAGAGATGCATGAGAGTTAATAGATCGGAGATTCTAGAGAAGAGCCACGTGTCAGCCATAGGTCCCATCGCATATTGCACTTCACAAATCTTTTCGTTTACCCTCCGTCGCTCACACATAAATCTTGCGATTTGCGATATGCGGGCGGTCCCACCTCCGTCTGCCACATCACTCCCGCCCATCGCATATCACTCACTGCAACTTTTAACATTTACCTCCCCGCACTTCGCACTTCGCAGAACATAACATTTAACCCCCGTTGCTCCCAACTAAACCTTGTGACATGCTATCTGCGGGTGGCCTCACCTTCATCGCCACGTCGCCCTTTTCTCCCCATCGCATATCTCACTTCGTGAGACTTAAACCTTACCTTCCGCTGCCCTTTTCGTAAAACCTGCGGGCTGCGATGTTGTGGGCAGCCCTCACTTCTTTGCCACGTCACCTCCGCTCTCATTGCACATCGCACTTCGCCAGTTTTAACATTTAACTCCTGCATTTCATAATAAAAATTCCGATTCACGATTTGCGATTGGTCCCACTTCTTTGCCACATCATCACCCCATCGCAAAATCACATTTTTTCCCATTTGTGTCTTAAGTTTAAATGCTCCGATCCCTATTTGCGATTGCGATATATGTCTAAAAGGTTTTCTCCTCCCGCTTATCATTCATTCCGCTCCATTTGTCCCCTATCAATTGAACCTTTTTCAAAGGGTTTCTTTGTAATTTCTCATAAAATGAACCTCCGCCATTCTATCCAAAAAGTTTCGGGTTTTCCGCAATTACAAAGGGTTTTCAACCAGAAAAAAAGGAAAGGAACAACGAAACAACGACAGAGTTTCTTTGAAACAATTTTCTACCACTACTCTCAGCACCAGCACGTTTCTACCAAGCACCAGACAGCACTCAAGGAACAACCACATGCCATTTTCACTGTTGTTTACACTTTTTGTGGAGTTGGTTGCACCAGAACAGAAGAGGAGTCTTCCTATAAAGTGCCACATCATACAAACCACTTCGAATTGTTAGCCTTGATGCTGTTATTTTCATTATGTCATAGCACTCTGTATTAAAGTTTCAAGATAAGCCTCATCTCTTGCACGAGATCGTAATAACTTTTGGGAACAAGTTTACTCCTTTTGTGGAGATGACAGTTTATTATTTTTGTATATATGTGATAAACTGCTATGTAAAAAGGGTTGGTTGGTGGTTTTAGAATTTTGACTCATATGATCTATAATCTTTTTTGTGAATGAAATGGAATGATACTATTGACGACTTATTACCAAGTTGCTATGTGTATTGTCTACTTTACTTGTGTTTCCATATCTCCTTTCTTTCAGTTCCAGTTTGCAAACCACCATACTGTTATGTATTTTTATTAGCCTCTTAAACATGTTATGTGTTTTATCAGTTTTTATTAGTTTCACACAGTGAGCATTCCTGGTAAAATATATGTTATAACAATGGAAGAGCATCACTGATGATAGTTATCCTTCATGATATTTGAGTGAGAATCTTGTTGGACTAGAAATAGCTTTCTCTCAATGGAATATTGTCAAACTGCTACTTTTGTGAATTTTTACCAAATGCAGTGGATTTCTGTTTTACAGACCTACTATTTCCTCTCTCATCTTACAATTTCCTCTCCTTATAGGCTACAAATTTGCACCCTACTACCACATCAAGTTACAATACCCTCATTAGTAGAACTGTGGATTTGACTGAAATCTCTTTTCAGTGAATCAGAGTTTATACCACCTGCCAATCTCATAAAACAATCATTAAATTGCCTTAGAATTTAGGATGTGTCTGGTCAGGTGTAATATTCCTAATTAGCGACAGCTAATTGGAATATTCGATTTTGTTTAGTTTTGCTATCTATAGTTTGTAAATAAATAAAAAGTGAGTGGAGAGGGTCTAACTCACTTAAGTGAAATAAGACATCCACATAGTAGCACAACATTGTGAATTAAGTGGGAGTCAAGGAGGCCAAACACCACGTAGAGGAGGGGGGGGCCATGTACACTCTAGAAGCTTCTGCGCAGATGAGGATGAGCATGTGGAGGAGAGAGAGGCTATGTTGGGGTTTTGGAGGGAAACCAACGTTATAAAAGATGGAGGAGCCTCCTCATTTGATTCATTCTGGATTTGATGATTTTGAGTGAGACATTTGTCTTCTTGAGCACGCTGGCTGTTTAGCCTGTCTGCAGCACTGTTTAGTGCATTGAGTGTCTCCGGTTGGAGATCTCGCCCTTAGCCCCGGGGGACTTCGAGTGCCTGCTCGGGCATGGTTAGTTCTTCAGTATTTTGTGAGTAGTTTTATTGTTTGGGTTTGTTGCGGAGTTGGAGCTTATAGAGACTGCGCAGTCACTGGGAGAGAGGATGCAGTCCCTTTTTGGAGGTGCTCGGGATTGGGGTTCTGCAGAAGATTCAGCCAAGATTTCGAGTAGAGGGTTAGCCTTTGCCCAAAGGAGGATTTTGGTGGATTTGAGGCGGAGTTTCAGCTATTTCCATTTGGCCTCTGCGCAGAGCCTTGGAGGCCAGCGTAATTCCTTGAGGAGGTATTTTCTGGTGATTTTCGGGGGTTGGCCATTTTTGATATGGTTTCTAGGTTTTGTCCGGGTTGGTGAGGAGAGGAGGTTTGCAGATTTTCAGCTCATTTCGGAAAGGGGATCAGCCCCTAGTCTTCAGTCCATTCCAGCAGTAGTAGCTACACCGCAGTTTCCAGCAGCTGGGACACAGTTCATTGAGCAGTCATTTCCTGTATTTTCTGAGAGTGTTTCTTCACTTGCCTTGAGCAAGATTAGGTGCCATCACTCTGATCACCTATTGTACTCCATTATATTTCTCAGATTAATAAAATGGCTCAGCATTTCCTCTCTATGTTTTCTGGATGAGTTGTCGTAATTTCTTTCTTTGTTATTATATGTCTGCTGCATTGTTATTTATTTATATTTCTGAGCATTCTAGTTCTATACCACTTGGTGTGTTTATCTTTCACTCTTAGACAGAGTCTGGAAAGGGCCAGGTAGCCTCCGGATCTCGTCCTCTTTCAGAGGCGGAATATCGGTAAATGTCCTCCCAGTCCATCTCTGGTTGGAGTTTGTCGTGTTTTAGAGATATTCCCGAAACGGGATATTATAGTGGTATCAGAGCATAGTTCTGGCTCAGCCTGTGGTCTATGACACCGGGGAAAAGACCATATATTTGTTACAGAGGCAGGAAGTACAGAGATTGTGAGCGTAGGTTGGAGACCGTGTTCGGGTGGTGGACACAAAACAGGAGGAGCCTGTGACAGACGTAGAGCAGGAGGAGCCTGTGACAAACGCAGAACAGGGGGAGCCTGTGTTAGATTCAGAGTTGGGAATTCCGATGGCAGATGAGGACGGGAAGAGATCTGCGGACCATCTCCTCAAATCAGTGCAGGAATTATCCAGACAGGTTGAGGTGATGGGTCAGAGATTCACCGCTGTAGAGGCTAGACAGTGTGAGACTCTGCGGGTTTTCCAGGTAGGGGAGGGATCAGGTACATCCCACCATTTTCCGGAGCAGGGTGCTGTTCAGCATGATACTCCTCAGCCGATGGCTTCACGTGCACCTACCCGCTCTACCATGCCCACCTTCTTGGGAGCAGACACAGGGGCAGGAGCCCAGCAGGAGGCAGAGCCTGGACACATAGGCAAGTATTTTGCAGAGTATCAGGCCTACGAGCAAGAGTTCAGGGATGCTCTCACGTTCAGAGATTTTGTGCAGCTCCAGCGGGACAATACACCCCGCGACCATCATAGAGGGCACCGGCATTATCATGATGGAGATTCCCACCGTGCCTCTAGCAGATTTCATTTGCCTACGTTTGATGGATCATCAAACAGTTCGGCAAAGTCTTGGGTGGAGAAGCTAGACATCTATTTCCAGCTTAACCAGATGTCAGAGACGGAGGCCATCAAGGTGGCAACGTTACATTTCGATGGTGAGGCCCAGGATTGGTGGTTCCATGGGATGGTTACACTCAGACATTCCACAGTGACTACATATGCCGAGTTTACCAGGAGGTTGATGGAGCGGTTTGACTGGAGGGATCCGGAACAACACTTTGTTGAGTTGACGAGGCTCAAGTAGACTGGAGCCCCGAGACCTACGTTGCAAATTTCTTGAGGGTTTCAGTGATGGTGCTAGATCTATCCGCAGCTCGGATGATCTATATGTTTGTAGAGGGGTTAGCAGAGCCACTTCGGGGTCTAGTCAGGTCTACCAGACCAGCGACACTTTAGGACGCTATCAGCAGGACCCGAGACTTACAGGATGCATTGCCCAGGACTCGGACACCTTACCCCCAGAGACAGGGTTTCCAGCCCAAGGGGAAGGATGTGAGGATTCCTCCTCCAAAGGGGAATCCGGGATGGGCACAGATAGATGATGATGCCAAGAGGGAGTTGAGGAAGATACGGCTGTGCTTCACTTTTCAGGAGCCGTGGGCACTAGGGCATAGGTGTGCTGCTGGTAAAGCACACTTCATTGAGGTCTTCTCCGATGATAGCGGGGAAGAGGATGAAGAGCAAGCAGGAGATAGTCAGACGGCCCAGGATCAGTTGCCACCTCCACCTCCAGGGATAGGAGGGGCAGCTTTTGCGCCCACAGGAGGGACCCTTGCAGCCTTGCGAGGAGTTCCCAAGTATTTGACGTTGCGCGTATGAAGGACAGTACGTGGCCAGCGAGTGTCAGTTTTGGTTGACAGTGGGGCAACCCACAACTTCATTGATGCACAGATGGTCGAGCGGAGGGGTATACCGACCGAGAGCTTTGACGGATTTTCAGTCTTGGTCCCAGTAGCCCAGACGATGCAGTGTGCCCGGTATGTTCCAGAGTTGGCAGTGACGATGGGTACCTACACCGTGACCGATCACTTTTTCGTGGTCAACATACCATATACCAATGTGGTATTGGGTGTTCAGTGGTTGATTACTCTGGGGAAGGTCACCACGGATTGGGAGGCCTTAGAGATGGAGTGGGATGACAAGAAGACCGGGAAGCATGAGAAGATCCACGGGATGCATACTTACCCACTCCAGACAGTTTCGGCACACCGGATGGAGGCAGACTTCCAGAAGGGAGACATAGAGTGGGTGGTTGAGCTGCGGGCATCAGAGGTAGAGACCACCGGTCGGGCAGTTCATCCAGATATACAGGCCATCCTTGACAGGCATGAGGTAGTGTTTGGGGATATACCACCAGATCGAGGGTTGGAGCACACCATTGAGCTTGAGCAGGGTATTCAGGCGGTGATCACTACCCCCTATAGGCATCCCAAAGCCTATCGGGATGAGATTGAGCGGGCCATCTAGGAGTTGTTGGCTCTTGGACACATCAGACCGAGCACGAGTCCGTTTGCTTCTTCTGTAGTGTTGGTGAAGAAGAAGGACGACACCTTGAGGATGTGCATTGACTACAGGGCCCTAAACAAGAAGACTCTGAAGAACAGGTACCCTATACCCAGGATCGATGAGTTGATGGATGAGCTGAGAGGAGCTAAGTTCTTCTCGAAGATTGATTTGAGATCAGGGTACCACTAGATTCGCGTGAGGGAACAAGACATTCCCAAGACCGCCTTCAGGTGTCATTATGGGCACTTTGAGTTTTTGGTTATGCCTTTTGGGCCGACCAATGCACTAGCCACCTTTCAGTCTTGCATGAACCATATCTTCCGCAATCATCTGAGGAAGTTTGTATTGGTTTTCTTCGATGACATACTTATATATAGCAGGACTTGGGAGGAGCATCTCCAGCATATAGAGGCAGTACTACGCATCTTGGAAGAGCAACAGTTCTATGCTAAGCTCTCCAAGTGTGAGTTTGGGATGACGGAGATGTTATATTTGGGCCACATTATTGGAGTGGACGGAGTGAGGGTCCACGAGGAGAAGATTAGAGCCATCAGAGATTGGCCGGAGCTGAAGAGCGTGACAGAACTTCGAGGGTTCATTGGGATATGTACCTATTACCGGAAGTTCGTTAGAGGATTCTCACAGCTTGCTACACCCCTTATAGATTTGATGAAGAAAGGGGCATTCAGTTGGTCAGATACAGTGCAGCGAGCCTTTGATAGGCTCAAGGAGGTGATGAGTAGCTGCCCAGTGCTTGCGTTGCCGGATTTTACGCAGCCATTTGTTTTGGAGTGTGATGCATTGGGAGAGGGGATCGGCGCAATATGGATGCAGGGAGGACACCCTATAGCCTTTGAGAGCCGGAAGCTCCTTCCACACGAGAGGTTGTATCCTATATACGACAAGGAGATGTTGGCCATCATGCATGCCTTGGCCATATTCCGGCAGTATATGGTAGGGAACAGGTTTAGGGTGAGGACTGATCACAATAGCCTCAGGTTCTTTTTGGAGCAGAAGCAGCTACAGGAGAGGCAGCAGAAGTGGATCAGTAAGATCCAAGCATATGACTTTGTCGTTGAGTATGTCAAGGGTAAGAATAACGTGGTAGCAGACGCCCTTTCACGTGGACCAGCCACGTTATCTCTTATGAGCTTGGATACAGATTGGAGGGCTCGACTTTTAGTGGAGTACTCCAAGGACAGATTTGCATGTGAGGTGCTAGATGGACAGGTGGAAGATGACAGGTATAGGGTGGTTGATGAGATCATCTATTACAGGGAAAGGATCTTCTTGACTGAGGGATCTCAGCTTAAGAAGAAGATACTCCAGGCATCGCACGATTCTCCATTGGCAGGCCATCAGGGGTTTACCAAAACCTACAAGGCCATTAGAGAGAGGTTCTCATGGAAGGGCCTCAAGGAGGACGTACTCCGGCACATCAGGGAGTGCGATGTTTGTCAGAGGAATAAGGGGGAGATGAGCCATCCCGCTGAATTGTTGCAGCCTCTTCCCATTCTGGAGGGGAAATGGGAGAGCATATCGATGGATTTCATCACAGGGTTGCCCATGGTGCAGGGCAAGGGTTGTATCTTTGTCGTCGTTGATCAACTGACAAAGTATGCGCACTTTTTCGCCATATCCGCGCATTAAATAGTATCACAGGTGGTCGAGTTGCTCTTCAGGGAGGTTTTCAGGCTGCATGGTCTTCCTACGACCATCATCAGTGACAAGGACAGCCATTTCATGGGCGGATTTTGGCAGGAGCTTTTCCGACTAGTGGGGACGGAGTTGACACCAAGTACTAGTTACCACTCACAGATGGATGGACAGACGGAGATAGTTAACAAGTGGCTGGAGGGCTACTTGCGTAACTATGTCAGTGGGCAGCAGGGAGCATGGTTGAGATGGTTGCATTTGGGGGAGTACTGCTACAACTCGACACATCACATGTCTATTGGTATGTCACCATTTTATGCTTTGTATGGGTACCATCCTTTATCATTTGCTGATGTGATGTTCGGTGCGAGTAAGGCTCCTAGAGCCAAGATTTGGATCCAAGAGAGTCAGGACATCCTCTGAGCTCTCAAAGACAATATGGCTACAGCACATAACCAAAAGAAGCTGTATGCTGTAATATTCCCAATTAGCAAAAGCTAATTGGAAATATTAATCCAGACCAATTTTGCCGCCTATAATCAATTTCAAATAACAATGAGCGGGTCGTGGTCTCACCAGAGCACGCGGAGGCAAGCACGCGGGCTGAGTTGGCAGCTTGGGGCCGAGAGGGCTGCGCGGGAAAGGAGGAGTCTAGGGTTGAGAAGGAGGCCGCATATAAAAAGGGAGCGGGCTTCCTCATTTTGTATTATGGATGAATTTATGATATTGAAACTGATCGATTACGACTTGAGCACGCCGGCTGTTTAGCAGGTCTGCAGCACTGTTTAGTGCGCCGAGTGTCTCCGAGCGGAGATCTCAACCTCAGCCCCGGGGGACTTCGAGTGCCTGCTCGGGTGAGGCAGTCCCAACCTCAGCCCCGGGGGACTTCGAGTGCCTGCTCGGGTGAGGCAGTCCCAACCTCAGCCCCGGGGGACTTCGAGTGCCTGCTCGGGTGAGGCCGTTCTATCATAGTTTTGCAAGAGGATCGGGTCGGGAAGCTTATTACAGAGCAGCGTTCAGGAGTGGCGGCGCAGTCTGTGTGGGAAGACTGCAGACTGTCCAGTGTGAGTTCTGTGTTGTATCATTTAGAGGTTTCAGGTTAGGCATTCGAAGCAGAGACAGCCCGTGCCCATTTTCCAGCCGCAGTTCATTAGCAGCACGCGGAAGTGTTTCCAGCCGCTTGAACGCAACAGTAAAACCGCTGTACCCTTGTCTTTTCAGGATTATCTCTTATCTTGCCCGTGCCAGTGATGCGCTATCATCTGGGCCTCTATTGTAATCACTTATACTTCTCAGCATAATAAAATGGCTTAGTGATTTCTCAGTTTAATGTGTATCTGTTGCATAGGCCGTTTCTGTTATTTTATGCGCTGTTGAGTATTTCATAAAAGTGACATTCCATTGCTATACCATTGCTCTGTTTACGTATATCTGCGCATGAGCTGCTCTCGTTATTTTATGTATATTTGAAGGTTTGCTCATAGAGCCATTCTATCACTGTAGCATTTGCTGTGTTTATTTAATATTCTCAAACAGGAATATTAGAGTGGTATCAAAGCATGGTTCTGGCTCAGCCTGTGGACATTATCACAATGCCTACATTTTTACCTCCAGTGTCGAGTAAGGAAGAGAGGCAACAAGATCATATACCCTTTGGAGATTATTTCCAAGAATGGCAATTCAAGGGGGAAGACTTCAAAGCCGCTTTGCCCTTCAAAGATTACTGTCAGCTCAAGCAGGATGAAGGAGGGAGGTACAGTAAAAGGAACAGTGGGTTTTCTAGCATGCAGAAATCAAGGTTGCAGCATACCACGTGGAGGTCACCTTCTCCCATGAAGGAGGGATCCACTAGTCCCTGTGAGTCCAAGCCCGAGAAGAAGGTGAGTTTATTCTCATCTCTTTTCAGATCCAAAAAAGATACATCCACCGTTGAGGAGATCAAGAGGAATGGGGAAAAAGAAGAGGAAGCCCCATGTACTTCCTATTCTCATCAAGAAGAGATCACATCAACTCTTGAGCAGGCTTGTGAAAACGCTGTCCCACTCATGGAGGAACAGTCACATGCATCGACAGTTGGGGCAGCCAACACTTTTGAGGATGGGACTCTTGCAGCTCTACAAGAAGTTCCAAACGCAGATCAAGAGCAGCTTGGTTGCACTACGCTGTGCAACATGGATGAAGGGGAGGTCTCAAGGAGGGATCTCACTGGAGATGCACTTCGACACACCATGGGGTGCAATGACTTTCTTCCCTTCTCACAAGAGCAAATAGAAGATGGAGGACATCTTCGGATGGATAACATCTCTCATGCTTGTGTTGGACATCCCCTGAGCCATACACATCATGATGGGAGGTTTTTGCCTACCACCTTGATAGGGTCTCATTGATCCTCGAGAAGCTTACATGTCAAAGTCCCATGAAGTGCAAAGGAAAGAATTTGATTTGGGAGGATGGTAGCCCTCATGGAAGGAGTACCAGGATGAAAAGAAGGAGGCATCCACAAGTGATTGGGTGGATGTGGTTGATGAGCAAGGAGCTAGGAGGCTACTTGCAGATCTATGATACCAGGCAGCAGGAGGCTTGGTTGCGCTGGTTACTCTTGAAGGATTTTGGCCATCACTTGCAGAACTATGATACCGGGCAGCAGGAGGCTTGGCTGCGCTGGTTTGGCCATCACTTGGCAAACACTCTTCCTAAGGGTAGGAGGGTGGAGAAAAGATGGCTGGATACTTGCATCATTGAGCAACATAGAGTATGGATGCATGGTGTTGATGTGTTACTCATATCGTTCATTATGTCTTCATCACATGAGTTGTATGATGGAAGTATGGGGAGGCAACAAAATGTCTTGTTGCTTTGCTTGTTTCTGGGAGAGCAAGAGCAGAATTTCTCTCACACTTTACATGATGTTGCAGGAAGAGGAGATGGCATTATCTCTTCGGTCTTTGATTATTTGGGAGCTCTTCTATCTTGGGGAGTATTCCATATTTGTTGCAGCATTATCGGAGGAGTCTTTGACAAGGAGCATGTCAAAGAACAGAGCTTTGTATTGATAGGAGCTTATTTGCATGAGCTCACAGCGTTGCCATCGTGGAGCAGAGATTTATGGATGAAGTGTGCCCAACAAAGTTATGGTGGATATATAACCCATAGGTCCCAAGATCACTTCATGCTTATTGCACTTGGAGAGCAAAGAGGAGGTAGTGATGACAGAGACACCTATGGCATATTCTTCTTGACTTGGGTTTCCAAGCATAGGGAGGATTATCTTTTTGCTGCACATGGTTCATTCCTCTTCATAGCAGGCCAGAACACTATGGAGAACTCATGTATGGACCCATGTACCATCTTACTCCCGGCATATGGTAAGGGATTTGTTTATACATTCATTGATTTGCACACTCTTGCCATTCTTATACAGTGCATCGCGTCACAAGGGGGCAAGCTTATCACATTGCTCCATGAGTTGTATTGGGCCAATCTACATGATGGAGGCAGCCATCTCTTTTGTGGCCTTGGGAAAATGTTTTATCATCACTTGTATGTTCATTTTATGCATGTAAGGAGAAACATTTTGCCTTGTACTTTCATTAAGCAACAACTTGTAAAACTACGCTGTACTTGTTTGGGAAGTTGTTGGAACCTTCTTGCACCACATGACACCTTCAGCATTCTCTTCGTATTATTGCCGATCATGTCTCCATTTGCTGATATAGATCAGATTTGTATGGGAGGCTTGATTATGAGGGAGACACATGAGCTGGATGTGTCTTTGAGTGAGAAGAATTCTCACAATGTCTGCACTACATGTTCTAGTGGGAGCATGGGAGGAGGCATGGCCACCACTACTACATATGCGTTCTCTTTTGAGGTGGGCCATGAGATTGTTAGTCATCCATTGTACAGCCATGGGCAAGTGCTTGATCCTGTATTATGGTTGTCATATTCAGCCATTTACTATCTATTAGTAGATGTGATGGATCTTGTACACTACTTGCCATGTAATTTTCTGAAGTTGCAGTGGATGAGACTGCGTTGTATCCTTGTGAGAAATTGTTTGCATCACGTATCATTGTGTAAAACCTTCAGCAAACCTCTCATTCGAATAATCCATTATGACCATGTCCTATTCTTCATGGATAGTTTGTTTTGGGCCAGCTTGTTCTTCATTGTTGGAGGAGCCTTCTCTGGAGGATTGTTCTTCACTTTGCCATTGGCGGGCAATAATTTTGCAGCCCAGGATCAGCATACACTCTACACTTGTCATGAGTGGAGAGAAGGACAGCATGGGGTAAGCTATGATGCTTGCCAAGTTCAGATTTTCAGCCCACCTTCATTTCCGGAACTGAGGAGGAAGGGACTTTGCTTCATTTGCAAAGAACCTTGGGGGCCTGATCACTCATGTTTGAGAGATGCAGATGAGGACTCTTATTCAAATGAGTCCATGGGATCATATGAGAATGCTTCTGGGGAGCGAGAGCAGCCATGCAGAGATGATAATGACAGTAGACCAGAGCTGTGTTCTAGTGTTATAGGAGATACTCTGGGCGATGAGACACTTGTGACGATCCAGCCAGAGCTGTATATGACGGAGCCTGAGTTAGTAGAGGAGGATGCTAAGCACATCATGCATGATAGTCCTTTGGGGGAGAGCCAGACGGAGGCTCATGTCGAGTCTGTGATGGATATGCGGCTAACTGCGAGGTCAGTCTTTGAGGAGAAGCAGTCAGATGCCCTGACATTGAGTATGGTGACTGCAGCTACAAATCCATATCCTCTGGAGATGTTGGAGGTTGATGAGATAGTTTTGCAGGGGGCTAGTAGACAGCAGGAGTTTTACATTCCCGATGAGAGGGATGAGTTGTTGGAGATGGTGGAACATCCATCTTTGGGCCGACACGTCGATAAGATACAGATAGATGTACACAGTTGGCCGAGCTGCAGTACTTACGGTGAGTAGTACTCTCCAGGAGGACATCGATGGAGCTTGCAGCATATCTTGCCCACTTTGGCCCATGATAGAGAGAGGGGCTTCCTTCTATAGGCAGCTTCCATTGGCAGACAGGGCAGAGCAGTGGGAGTTGATTACGGGCTGGCGGCAACATCCCAGGCATGTTCCGTATGCCGTTGTTGTCGCTACATCGGATTCTTCTCCCAGTTTGGACTGGCGGGAGATCATGAGTTGGTACCCTCTTGATGGTACGGTGTTCTTCGTAGGGAGCACAACAGAGCAAGGGCCCTTGGAAATAATAGATGTTACAGATCCCAGTTGGCAGGAGGGCACCGGTTGTTGCTACTTCAGGACTCTTTCCCGATTTCGGGAGAGCAGGATCAGCAAGGGATTGAGTCAGGACTGGGATTGGATAGAGGTGATGAGCTGGTATACGGTTGGAGGGGCAGCATATGCAGTCACAGGTGCAGCACAGCAAGAGCCCGGGAGCATTGATGCTTGCTGGTGGTCTTCACCCCTGAGAGCATCAACTATAGCCAGAGACAGTGCGCAGCCGGGGCCGTGGGACTTGGGCGATGATGGGCCATGGTGGCGATGGGATCCGAGAGGACTGTTGGTTGGTGAGAGATCAGTTTGGGATCCTGGCATTGAGAGGTCCCTTCATGTCAGGGTGATGCAGAGGTTAGACAGGTTTCAGTGGCACCTCTAGGACCCAGGCCCATTTTGCAGTATTAGTGGGGAGCATCAACTAGATAGGAGGCTTGTTCAGGCATTGTTTGAGGACAAGCAGTTATTTTTGTCGGATGAGGTTGCGACGTGGGAAAGTGAAAATATCTGGCGGCAACCATCACGACAGTTGCTTGGGGTCAAGCAACATTTTGCCGGGGGAGACTGTAATATTCCCAATTAGCAAAATCTAATTGGAAATATTAATCCAGACCAATTTTGCCGCCTATAATCAATTTCAAATAACAATGAGCGGGTTGTGGTCTCACCAGAGCATGCGGAGGCAAGCACGCGGGCTGAGTTGGCAGCTTGGGGCCGAGAGGGCTGCGTGGGAAAGGAGGAGTCTAAGGTTGAGAAGGAGGCCGCATATAAAAGGGGAGCGGGCTTCCTCATTTTGTATTATGGATGAATTTATGATATTGAAACTGGTCGATTACGACTTGAGCACGCCGGCTGTTTAGCAGGTCTGCAGCACTGTTTAGTGCGCCGAGTGTCTCCGAGCAGAGATCTCAACCTCAGCCCCGGGGGACTTCGAGTGCCTGCTCGGGTGAGGCAGTCCCAACCTCAGCCCCGGGGGACTTCGAGTGCCTCCTCGGGTGAGGCAGTTCTATCATAGTTTTGCAAGAGGATCGGGTCGGGAAGCTTATTACAGAGCAGCATTCAGGAGTGGCGGCGCAGTCTGTGTGGGAAGACCGCAGACTGTCCAGTGTGAGTTCTGTGTTGTATCATTTGGAGGTTTCGGGTTAGGCGTTCGAAGCAGAGACAGCCCGTGCCCATTTTCCAGCCGCAGTTCATTAGCAGCACGCGGAAGTGTTTCCAGCCGCTTGAACGCAACAGTGAAACCGCTGTACCCTTGTCTTTTCGGGATTATCTCTTATCTTTCCCGCACCAGTGATGCGCTATCATCTGGGCCTCTATTGTAATCACTTATACTCCTCAGCATAATAAAATGGCTTAGTGATTTCTCAGTTTAATGTGTATCTGTTGCATAGGCTGTTTCTGTTATTTTATGCGCTGTTGAGTATTTCATAAAAGTGACATTCCATTGCTATACCATTGCTCTGTTTACGTATATCTGCGCATGAGCTGCTCTCGTTATTTTATGTATATTTGAAGGTTTGCTCATAGAGCCATTCTATCGCTGTAGCATTTGCTGTGTTTATTTAATATTCTCAAACAGGAATATTACATATGCCGATAGAGGTCGGGTGGAGAGACAGTTTGAGGTAGGAGACTTGGTCTACCTACGGTTACAGCCATACCGATAGTCATCGCTGAAGCAGAAGGGAGCTGAGAAGCTCAAGCCTCGCTTTTACGAGCCATATAGGGTGATACGCAGGACTGGGCAAGTTGCGTATGAGTTGGAGCTGCCCCAAGGTAGCAAGATCCACAACATTTTCCATGTATCATGCCTGAAGAAGGCGCTGGGGCAACAGGTGACAGTGTCAGAGGAGCTACCACCTACAGATGATGAGGGGCACTTGGTGTTGCAGCCAGAGGCCATTATTGATACCAGGGAGAGGCAGTTACGGAGCAAGACGGTCCAGGAATTCTTGTTGAGGTGGAAGAATTTGTCGAATGAGGATGCCACTTGGGAGAGCGAGAAGATTTTTGCAGCATCCGTCACTTTAGTTGCTTGAGGACAAGCAACATTTTGCCGGGGGACACTGTAATATTCCTAATTAGCGACAGCTAATTGGAATATTCGATTTTGTTTAGTTTTGCCGTCTATAGTTTGTAAATGAATAAAAAGTGAGTGGAGAGGGTCTAACTCACTTAAGTGAAATAAGACATCCACCTAGTAGCACAACATTGTGACTTAAGTGGGAGTCAAAGGGGCCAAACACCACGTAAAGGAGGGGGGGGGCCACGTACACTCTAGAAGCTTCTGCGCAGATGAGGATGAGCATGTGGAGGAGAGAGAGGCTACGTTGGGGTTTTGGAGGGAAACCAACGTTATAAAAGATGGAGGAGCCTCCTCATTTGATTCATTCTGGAGTTGATGATTTTGAGTGAGACGTTTGTCTTCTTGAGCACGCTGGCTGTTTAGCCTGTCTGCAGCACTGTTTAGTGCATTAAGTGTCTCCGGTCGGAGATCTCGCCCTTAGCCCCGGGGGACTTCGAGTGCCTGCTCGAGCAAGGTTAGTTCTTCAGTATTTTGTGAGTAGTTTTATTGTTTGGGTTTGTTGCGGAGCTGGAGCTTATAGAGACTGCGCAGTCACTGGGAGAGAGGACGCAGTGCCTTTTTGGAGGTGCTCGGGATTGGGGTTCTACAGGAGATTCAGTCGAGATTTCAAGCAGAGGGTCAGCCTTTGCCCACAGGAGGATTTTGGCGGAGTTTCAAGTATTTCCATTTGGCCTCTGCGCAGAGCCTTGGAGGCCAGCGTAATTCCTTGAGGAGGTATTTTCTAGTGATTTTCGGGGGTTGGCCATTTTTGATATGGTTTCTGGGTTTTGTCCGGGTTGGTGAGGAGAGGAGTTTTGCAGATTTTCAGCTCATTCCGGCACGGGGATCAGCCCCTAGTCTTCAGTCCATTCCAGCAGTAGTAACTACACGACAGTTTCCAGTAGCTGGGACACAGTTCATTGAGCAGTCATTTCCTGTATTTTCTGAGAGTGTTTCTTCACTTGCCTTGAGCAAGATTAGGTGCCATCACTCTGATCACCTATTGTACTCCATTATATTTCTCAGATTAATAAAATGGCTCATCATTTCCTCTCTATGTTTTCTGGATGAGTTGCCGTAATTTCTTTCTCTATTATTATATGTCTGCTGCACTATTATTTATTTATATTTCTGAGCATTCTAGTTCTATACCACTTGGTGTGTTTATCTTTCACTCTTAGACAGAGTTTGGAAAGGGCCAGGTAGCCTCCAGATCTCGTCCTCTTTTTAGAGGCGGAATATCTGGTAAATGCCCTCCCAGTCTATCTCTGGTTGGAGTTTGCTGTGTTTTAGAGATATCCCCGAAACGGGATATTACATCAGGCGCTTGCTGTAGTCCAAGTGCTGATTCCAGCGCCAACATATTTTGGTGCGTCTGTCGGGAGACGAAGGCCTTGTAACGAAGTATTCTCCCGAGTCTATTGTTATGAATTGCTGATAATCAGTTCTTGATGGTGAACAAGAATTGGTGCCCCAAAGAAGACTGCAAATTTGTTCACCTGGCGACTCCACAAAGAGGAAGAGGGGTTTCAAGACCTCCTTCTACAAGGAGGAATCAGAGATCTCCAACTGTGACTCCAGTTGCTGACCCAAAGAAAATCATCAAAGATGCTAAAGGAAAACAGAGATCAGTTGAAGCCACGTTTCAGTCAGTGAAGAAGGTACACAAAAAGTACGTTCCAAAGCAAAAGGCACCTTCATCTGCTTTAGAATCAAAAGAGGTTTTAGTTTCAAAAGATTTTGTTGAAAAATCTCAAGTTGAAGTTACTCCCCTCGAAAATAAAGTGGATGTTGTTAACCTAGGCTCAACTGAAAGTTTTTCTTACTCATCACCTAGTAAATTTGAAATAAGCACTATTCTAGTCAAAGAAGAAGAAACTGAATTTCTAAGTGTTGATAAGAAATCAGAAGAGTTTGTACTGACTGAAGGGGAATTAGAACAAGTATTGGCTATTGCACCTTTTCTTGATAGGGATGTTTTGACTGAAGAAAACTTCAAGACTATTTTAAATTTCCTTCAAACTCATCATGAATACCAGTCTCTTATTACCACTCAGCAAGAGTATTTTCTTTTTTCTCCAAATCCAGCTATTGGGTAATCTTCCTCTCATCCACTTGAAGAGATGGTACCTGAAGGTCTTACTTTTAACTTATCTGATTTCCTTGCTCAGCAAAATAATGCTGAATTAACTCCATCCCCTCAAGAGACAACTTTAAATTCCGATTCTTCTATTGAAGGAGAAGTCAAGACATCCTTTGTTGATCTTTTTGAAAATCCACTCTTTTCAATTCCAAAGCCTAAAAAATCAGCTCAAGATCTCCAATTTTCTACTGTCCTAAATCAGAATTGGGATTTACCAATTGTAATTCCTATTTCCCAAACAGCTACATCAACTGGTCATCCATCAACTGTACATCAACAAAATATGGCTGAGCCTGCCCTTACAAGGATGTAGCAAATAGTGGCTGAAAGATATGGGCCACTTGTTTCTCCCTCAACCCCTGCATCCACTTCCTCAAGGAGATTACTTGAAATATCTTCCAAAATACATTAGGGAGGGAGAAGGAATTTCTGCTGAGGAACATTTAGTGGCTTTATATAGTTATGCTGACAATTAGAATATTGAACATGAAGATGTCTGGTCAAGGCTCTTTGTTCAGAGCTTGGATGATGAAGCTCGAAAATGGTTTAGAAGTTTGGCTCCAAATTCAATAACAAGAATTGATGAATTAGAAGAGATATTTGTGAAGCATTAGCGTGATAGGAAAGACTATGTCTATTATCTTACAGAATTTGGAACTCTGAAGAAAAAGGCAGATGAGTCATTAGTTGATTTTACTAAGAGGTTTAATAAGATTTATCAGAAAATTCCTAAAGAAATTAAACGCACTGAAACCACAGCTATGATAAATTTCGCAAATGCTTTAGATTCTGAGTTTGCCTTATGGTTGAGGGCTGAAAAAGCATAGACACTGACAAGTATGCAAGAGGCTGCAATTGGAGTGCAGTCTAATCTCATGGCTTCTAATAAATTAAAAATGGAGGAAGAAAAGGCAGCAAAAGACAAAAAGAAGGCGAAAGAAGAAAAACCTTCTTCTTCTAAGTCTTTGTAATATTCCCATTTTTGGCGACACCCATGACAGGACTAGGAGGGACTTCCAGAGTTAGGAGCAGACAGGTCACATGTACAGATTGGTGCTATCAGTGGGCTCAGGAGCTTTTTGGAGGAGTTTTGAGGAGTTTTCATGGTGTTCGGAGGCATTCGCTTGATATACTCCACCATCCAAGCAGTTTGGCTTTCGTTCCGATGCATTCCGATAACTTTCAGAATTTTGAGTTATTTATGGGCTTAACTCAGCTGATTATGCTCAAGGTGGAATTCCGGGAGGAATACACGATGGAACACCTTAGTGTAATAGCTCATTGGAACCGGGACAAGGAGACCTACACGATGGGACAGTTAGACAGAGATTTCAGTGACCGGAGGAGGCGTGGTAGCCGATATACCCTTTTCTGCATTAAAAAGGAATATTTTATAATATTTTAATAAAAGGAAAAAGTGCTCCATAAATAAAATAATAATAAAATAATGCTCTAGAAGGCTCCAAGGGATCTATAAAAGAAAGGGAGGAGGCCATTGGGAGACATCTTTGGAGTAGATCATTTGCTTGTGTATGAGAGGTTTGAGGACGTGGTTCTCTACTTCATGCAGTAGCCCCAGGACGGAAACCCTCGGGTGATTTGTGAGTATTGGACGGAAACCCAATACTTTTGAGGAGACTTCACTCAGGAGTTTCACAGAGCTTCAGAGTTTGGTGTGAGGATCATTCAGATCTTCAACTTGGGCTTCATCATTTTCAGTGGGTTCAGTGTCAGCTGTTGCCGGAGGGAGAGTGCAGCAGTTCAGTTTGTGGCCAGCGCCGTTTAGCAGCTTATCTTGGTGGCCAGTTTTCTATCTCAGCTCTTTCTGGGTCAGATCTATATGTAAACCCCTTTTTATTATCTATAATAAAAGCTGAGATTTTTCTTCTGTTCTATATGGTATTGGATTGCAGTGTTTCTTGTCTTTTTATTTTACATGGCAATCTTCTGTTGAATAAATGTTGATTTTTCGGTATAATTTGGGGTTTTAGTAAATTTTTGCAATTTTAGTTAAAATATCCCATTTGGGATATTATAGTGGTATCAGAGCAAAGTCTTGGTTCAGCCTGCGGGTTTCAGCGCCAGTTGCAGTGATTATTATTACAATTTTCAGTTACAGCTATTATTATAAAAGGGTTTGTTGCAGACCAATCTTGAAGAAGGATCGCAATCGAATTACTGAAGATAATTTTCTTGCCAGCCATGAGAAGTCGTTGCAAATTTATTAAGGATTCCACAATTTCTATTTGTTAAATTATTTGGACAAAGATTCTCCAGTTTATAGTTTCAGCTATTTTGGTTTTCAGTTACAATGATTACTGAAGTGATGGATGGAAGGGTTGCCGCAGAAGTCGAAAATCAGTTCTTGCAGTAAAATTAGTGTGGTCAAAGGCTTGCAAGACCCTGAACGTAAAGCTTTCAGCAGCACTTTCTGTATTCAGCACTGATAATTTGGAGCTCACACTGCATTTGCCAGAAAATTATTGTGATCAGATTGTGGATCAGATTCTTGACATCTTTTCAAAGTTATCATTTGGAGATTATTTCATTGGTAGGACGAATCAACTTATATTGGAGGTGGAATCCCCTCTTACTTTTGAAGGGACAAATTATTCTTCTCTCTCTAGCAAGCCACTGCAACAATAGATAGAGTCATTTCCTACACAGAGGACGTGTTTTCAAGCATAAGAAGGGTTAGTTTTTGTTTAGGACCGAATTGGATAGTCTAGAAGAAGGATTGTATTATTACTGAATCCACGCTAAGACTGAGTATCAGCAAACGAGACACTTTGTGTTTTGATTGGAGATCCAAATTCAAGTTAATAGCATGAGTTGTCTACTTCACTGATCGGCAGGAACCCAACTACTTCTGGAAGTCCAAGATTTATTGGGGCCAACTCTTGCGTAATTGTTTAATCATTGGATCGAACAACCGTAAGACCGAGACATGTTCCAGCTTAATCAAGTTCATCGAGCCGTTGTCTCAAGTAGAAACCGGGCCAAATAAACCGGTCGCATCCAGGTCGGATTATTACTGCCACGTCAAGCGATAAATCGGCCAAGCACAAAAAAATTATTGAATTAAGCAAATCAGTAACGTCGAGTCCCGATCCACTTGATCGGGTTGCCGAAAGGAGTGCGATGTATGATCGGATAGTTGCTTGGATCGGAACATCCATCTGCTGTGCGACGGTCAGATAAGGTGCTATCGGAAGTCGGCGTGTTGAGGAGATGCGTTGAATCTAGCTGCTAGACAGAGCACGTGATTGATGCATCCACCTGTTGACTCGTTGGATCAACCAAGTGCCTATGAAATCCTACAACCGATATTTCTCTTCAAACGAGTGTGGTGCTCACTATTTTTCGAGTGGTTCCAGTTGTTTCAAATGCGTGGGCATCCGAATCCCTTAAGTGTGATACCTGAGCAGAATATTATATTCATTCAGAGGAATCAAATTCTATGTTCTGGAACAGACTTATTGAAGGTTGAATTTCTTATAAATTGGAAAATTCTTATCCTCTGTATATGTTAGAACAAAGTTCCTTATATTTCTGGGTGAGTTATTTGCTTGGTAGACAGAGATTTTTGGCACAATAATTCCTTACTAGCAGAGAGAGATCCATACTGCTGGGATAAAGTCTGATTATTGGCAAACTTGAGCATCAATGTCATTAATTTTGTATATGTTCAGCAAGATCGAATTCTGGGTGTATTCATCAGTGATTGGCAAGGCCTTAAGCCTAAAATTTCTGGGCTGAATTGACGAGTGCCATCAGCGGAGCAGATTCCTGAAGTTAGCTGAATATTTTCACAGACAGCATATGTTCTTTTTGCCATTAATTAAAAGAGGACGAGTACTAGATACGGATTTGTCCATTGTTTCCAAATTGAACGTTAAAGGAATGCACATCTTCCAGATTCCCTTATTTTAGTTGCTGGATGGAGATCGTTGGTATACATATTGCCGAGAACTGAATATAGGTTGGAGCTTTCCGGAACAGCAAATATGCCAAGCAGCGTGATTACCAGGAGGGTGTTTACAAACAACAGTTTGTTGAGGATCACAATAAACTCAGGAATTCCTAAAAGCAGTAAGCTAATGCACAATAGCAAATTGCAGCAACTTCCAGGTCAGATCACTAAATTGTATGTTGTCTGATTTTGAGTATTTACAGCTGTATATTTATCAAACTATCTCATGTTGTTAATTTGGGTTTATATCAAATTATCATAGTGGACGGCAGAGTCTTGAGCTATCTATACTTGTCATTTATTTTCATATACCAGCATTTTCCATTACATCTGTAATGCCGAGGAATGCAATACTGAGTTGAAACAACTCAGAATGACATGTGCAACATTGTGCAAACAATCTGTTTGCTAAAACACTTCACTGGAAAATATAGAAAACTCAGAAAAACAGTGCTCTTTTCATTGGTTGAACCATGGAGGGATTCCTAAACAGACTGATGAAAATAAAAATAGAAGCTGGTTCCTTAAACCACCATGCATCAGAGGACCAGAAAACAAAACTAAACAGTAGACCCTTTTCAAGAGGAATTAATGCCATCCTTCAAAAAGGACAGCTAAAAGATTTGCAGGGAACATTGGACATTGGTCACAAAATTTCTACACTTGGGACAGATCTGAAACACATGAAGATGTCATGGAGAGTTTTGTCCAAACTAGAAGAATTTAATGAACTCATGTCTACAATAGACCAAGCAGAAGGGAAGACACTGATTTGGACTCTAAAACCAGCTATGCTTGCTCTTATACAACCCAAATTTTTGGAGGAACCTTGTGAGGGGGTCACATTTCCAGTTGCAGCTTGTCTTTGTAACATCATGAAGTTAACCGCACCTATAGCTCCATATAATGATGATATTATGAGGAGGATTATGAGGTTGATTGTAGAGACTTTTCAGGATTTGGACAACAGCGCAGGCTCTACCTTCGGGAAGAAGCTTGAGATTTTATGGGGTATGGCCACATTCGAGACTTATGTCATCATGTTTGACCTTGAGTGTGATGACTTGATCTTGCAGATGTTCCAATGCTTCTTCAACATTAGGAGACATCATCCTGATACTGTCATAGCACACATGCAGTCCATTTTGTCGTCATGTATGAGAGACCATCAGACCATTGGCCGAGAGTTGCAGACCCGGTTGTTGAGCATTTCGAGGAGAGAGCAGTTGGTCTCGCCCGCTGCATATGAGCTAGCCCAAGGGCTAGTTGAGCAGAACATTGAGTCTCTCAGGAGATAGTTTACCAGGGAAGAGCGGCTCCAGTTTAGGGGGTCAGGCAGCGGAAATGAGCTGAGGAGGAAGTGACTTTGCTTCATTTGCAAAGAACCTTGGGGGCTTGATCACTCATGTTTGAGAGATGCAGATGAGGTGGCAGAGGTAGAGCAGGTAGACATTCCTTCTGTATGCCAGGATGAGGACTCTTCTTCAGATGAGTCCATCGGATCATATGAGGATTCTTCTGGGAAGCGAGAGAAGTCATACAGAGAGGATGACAGTAGACTGGAGTTGTGTTCCAGTGTGCAGGGTGAGCAGTCACGAGACTCTATGAGAGATACTCTAGGTGATGAGTCACTTGTGATGATTCAGCCAGAGCAGCATATGATGGAGCCTAAGTCAGCAGAGGAGGATACTATGGACATCAGGCCTGACATTTCCTTGGGTGAGGTCCAGATGGGCACACACATTGAGTCCATGATGGATATACGACTAACCTTGGGGTCAGCCACTCAGGAGGAGCAGTAGGATGCACAGACACCGAGTACAGTGACGGCAGTTGCAGATCCATATCCTCTAGAGGTGTTGGAGGTCGATGGGATAGTTCTGTAGGGAGATAGGGGACAGCAGGAGTTTTACATTCCCGATGAGAGGGATGAGTTGTTGGAGATGGTGGAGCATCCATCTTTGGGCCGACACATTGATGAGGTACAGATAGATGTACATACAGTCGGCCAAGCTGCAGTACTTTCAGTGAGTAGTACTCTCCAAAAGTACATCGATGGGGCTTGCAGCATATCTTGCCCACTTTGGCCCATTATAGAGAGAGGGGCTTCCTTCTACAGGCAGCTTCCATTAGCAGATAGGGCAGAGCAGTGGGAGTTTATTACAGGCTGGCGGCAACACCCTGGGCATGTTCCATGTGTGGCTGTTGCTACATTGGATTCTTCTTCCA
Source organism: Pinus albicaulis (assembly GCA_034641835.2). Taxonomy (NCBI): domain Eukaryota; kingdom Viridiplantae; phylum Streptophyta; class Pinopsida; order Pinales; family Pinaceae; genus Pinus; species Pinus albicaulis. The sequence goes on from CM076580.1 coordinate 1,822,946,000, forward strand.
GGATGGACTGGCGGGAGATCATGAGTTGGTACCCTCTTGATGGTATGGTATTTTTCGTGGGGAGCACAGCGGAGCAGGGGCCCTTAGACATAGTAGATGTTACAGATTCCAGTTGGCAGGAGGGCACCGGTTGTCGGTACTTCAGGACTCCTTCCCGATTTCAGGAGAGCAGGATCAGCATGGGATTAAGTCGAGACTTGGATTGGAGAGAGGTGTTGAGTTGGTATGCAGTTGGTGGGGCAGCATATGCAGTTACAGGTACAGCACAGCAGGAGCCCGGGAGCATTGATGCTTGTTGGTGGTCTTCACCTCTGAGAGCATCAGCTATAGCCAGAGACAGTGCGCAGCCTGAGTCGTGGGACTTGGGCGATGATGGGCCATGGTGGCATTGGGATCCGGGAGGATTGTTTGTTGACTGGGACAGAGAGAGATCAGTTTGGGATCCCGGCATTGAGGGGTCTGTTTTGAGAGGTTTGACACAGGTGCATAGCAGCACCCAGAGGTTGGTATGGGATCCAGGCATTGGATCTGAGATGCGGCGGGCCAACAGAGTGGCCCACATATATCAATTGCTTGAGGGCAAGCAATCTTGGGGCAGAAGGTCTGTAATATTCCCATTTTTGGCGACACCCATGACAGGACTAGGAGAGACTTCTAGAGTTAGGAGCAGACAGGTCACATGTACAGATTGGTGCTATCAGTGGGCTCAGGAGCTTTTCAGAGGAGTTTTGAGGAGTTTTCATGGTATCCGGAGGCATTCGCTTGATATACTCCATCATCCGAGCAGTTTGGCTTTCGTTCCGAAGCATTCCGATAATTTTCAGAATTTTGAGTTATTTATAGGCTTAACTCAGCTGATTATGCTCAAAGTGGCATTCCGGGAGGAATACACGATGGAACACGTTATTGTAATAGCTCATTGGAATCGGGACGAGGAGACCTACACGATGGGACAATTAGACACAGATTTCAGTGACCGGAGGAGGCGTGGTAGCCGATTTACCCTTTGCTGCATTAAAAAGGAATATTTTAATAAAAGGGAAAAGTGCACCATGAATAAAATAATAAAAAAATAATGCTCTAGAAGACTCCAAGAGATCTATAAAAGAAAGGGAGGAGGCCATTGGGAGATATCTTGGGAGTAGATCATTTTCTTGTGTATGAGAGGTTTGAGGACGTGGTTCTCTACTTCATGCCGTAGCCACAGGACGGAAACCCTCAGGTGATTTGTGAGTATTGGACGGAAACCCAATACTCTTGAGGAGACTTCACTTAGGAGTTTCACAAAGCTTCAGAGTTTGGTGTGAGGATCATTCAGATCTTCAACTTGGGCTTCATCATTTTCAGTGGGTTCAGTGTCAGCTGTTGCCGGAGGGAGAGTGCAACAGTTCAGTTTGTGGCCAGTGTCGTTCAGCAGCTTATCTTGGTGGCCAGTTTCCTATCTCGGCTCTTTCTGGGTCAGATCTATATGTAAACCCCTTTTTATTATCTATAATAAAAGCTGAGAATTTTCTTCTATTCTATATGATATTGGATTGCATTATTCCCTGTCTTTTTATTTTACATGACAATCTTCTGTTGAGTGAATGTTTATTTTACGGCAAATTGTGGTATTCAGTGTTTTTCTGCATTTTTAGTTAAAATATCCCATCCGGGATATTACAGTCTCTTTCAGCAGAAGAAAAGATCGATCAAATGTCCAATTGATCAAGGAACTTGCCTCTAAGATGTCAAAATTAGAGGTAGAAAATAAACCAGCTGCTAGAGTCAATCAAAATGAAGCTAATAGAAATCAGGCTCCCTTCAAGAGGCCTTTTCAGCCTCAACAAATCCTACAATGCCCAAGGAGGAACCCTGATGATCAAAATGTTCAGCCTCCTTTGAATAATTTTGCTGAAGAAGAAGAACAAGGAAATGAAGAAGAGAAAGAAGAAATAAACCTTGTGGGAGAGACTTGACAGTCAACATGTTTGACATTGCAGGACTATGAAGATAGATCAAGGATTTGTTTGTTTTATGATGATATGAATGCTCAAATTTATGCATAGAATGATAAAAAACGACAAGAAGTTCAAAACAGAAATTACCCTTTGAGGTCCAAAGGCCCTGTTCTGCAGCCTCAACAAAAATTAGATTAAGATAAACAAGCTGCTAAACAGAAGGCCAAGGTAAATGAGGTTCCTCCACCTCAAAATTCTGCTCCAATTGTCAAAATTACTGCAAAAAATAAGGAATTAGTTCCAATTTATTTCAGTTTCAAATCTGAATTGAATAAAATCAAAATTCTAGTCCCACTACTGGAATTATTGAAAAATCCAGCATATACAGAGTCTTTTAAGAGTCTGCTGCAACTTCTTCTCACTCCTAATTCAGTCAACCTTGAGGATGAGCATCCCACTATTTACTTAGGCTGTCATGTCCAAGACCAAAATGATGATCACTCACCGCCTTTCTACCTGTCACTCAATATACATGACAAATTGCTGCATAATTGTCTGTTAGATTCTGGAGCTTCCCACAATCTCATGCCAAAGAAAGTGATGGATGAATTGAGAGTAGAGATCACCAAGCAATACCATGACCTTTACACCTTTGACTCCAAAAAAGTCAAGTGTCTAGGAGTGATTAAGGATTTGGTCGTTTCCCTTACCCAGCTGCCTATGAAGAGCTTAGTGATGGACACTGTGGTTGCTGACATTCCTTCTAGATTTGGGATGTTACTTTGCAGATTTGGCCTAAGAAATTAGGAGGTACCCTTCAGATGTACATGCCATATGCTACCATTCCAATATTTGGAGGGGAATTCTGTAATATCCCTTTCCAGGGATATCTCCCAAACACAACAAACTCCAACCAGAGATGAACTGGGAGGGTGTTTACCAGATATGTCACCTCTGAAAAGAGGGTGAGATCTGGAGGCTACCTGGCCCTTTCTAGACTCTGTCTAAGAGTATGGGGTAAACTCACCAAGTGGTAAACTAACAGTAATGCTCAGATAGATAAAAATAATAGTAGTGCAAGCATATAATAGCAATGTAGACATAAACAGATACTCAAGAAATATGGATAGAATGCCAAGCCATTTTATTATACTGAGGATAGAAATGAGTACAATAGGTGATCAGAGTGATGGCACCTAGACTTGCACTAAGCAAGTGAAGAAAAGCTCTCAAAATGATAGAGAAATGGCTGCAAACAGATCTGTGTCCAAACTGCCGGAGAACTGCTGTACTACTGCTACTGCTGGGATCATATGAAAATGTGGGATTGCTCCCCACCTCAGAAAATGCTGAAACTCTGGAATCAGCTTCTACTCATCAAACCCAGAAAAGCCCAGAAAGCTTTTTGCAAATAGCTGACCCCCGAAAAACACCTCGTTGGGGATCTACGTTATCCCTCAAGGCTTTGCGCTGCCCCTGAAGAGAATACTCCAAAATACAGCCTCAAACTCCACCAAAAATCTCCAATGGGCAAGGGCTGGCCCCTTGCTCAATCTCAAAGCCTGAATCCTTCGAACAAGATCAAACCAAACTCCCCACCAAGTGAACTGCATCCTCCCTCTCAGGACTGCGCAGTCTCTAGAAGAGAAGCTCCACCACAAACAAAAACTCGATCCTCCCACCAAAATACTAAAGAGAAAACCTCACCAGAGCAGGCACTCGAAGTCCCCCAGGGCTAAGGGTGAGATCTCTGAACGGAGACACTCGTTGCACTAAACAGTGCTGCAGACAAGCTAAACAGCCAGCGTGCTCAAGAAGTCGAATGACCAGCGCAATATCATAACATCGAATGCTCCAAATGAGGAGGCTCTCCTCCTTATATAACGTTGGCCTCTCTCTCTCAAAACCTAGGCCTCTCATCCAACGTAGCCTCCTTGGCCCCCACGTTGCCAACTCAACCTGCGCTGTCTCTCCAAGTGTTTACATGGGCCCCTTCCCTACATGGTCCTTTTGCCCCCCTTGGTTCACTTAAGTTACAACGTTGTGCTACTAGGGAGTGAACTTTTATTTCTAAAGTGAGTTATGTCCCCTCTACTCACCTTTTTGTTTATAAATAAACTATAGAAGGAAAAATTGAGCAAAATCGAATATTCCAATTAGCCATTGCTAATTAGGAATATTACAGTCTCCCCCGGCAAAATGTTGCTTGTCCTCAAGCAACTGAAGTGATGGATGCTGCAAAATTTTCTCACTCTCCCAAGTGGCATCGTCGTCTGGCAAATTTTTCCACCTCATCAAGAATTCTCGAACCATCCTGCTCCGTAGCTGCCTCTCCCTGGTATCAATAATGGCCTTTGGCTGCAACTCCAAATGCCCCTCATCATCCGTGGGTGGTAGCTCATCTGTCACTGTCACCTGCTGCCCTAATGCCTTCTTCAGGCATGATACATGGAAAATGTTATGAATCTTGCTTCCTTGGGGTAGCTCCAACTCATATGCAACCTGTCCAACCCTGCGTATCACCCTGTATGGCCCATAAAAGCGGGGCTTAAGCTTCTCAGCTCCCTTTTGCTTCAGTGACGACTGTCGGTATGGCTGTAATCGTAGGTAGACCAAGTCCCCTACCTCAAACTGTCTCTCCACCTGACCCCGGTCAGCATACAACTTCTGCTGGTTCTACGCTGTAGCCATATTATCCTTGAGAGCTTAGAGAATATCCTGACTCTCTTGGATCCAAATCTTGGCTCTTGGAGCCTTGCTAGCACCAAACATCACATCAGCAAAATACAAAGAATGATACCCATATAAAGCGTAGAATGGACATACCAATGGACATGTGATGTGTAGTGTTGTAGCAGTACTCCCCCAGATGCAGCCACTTCAGCCATGCTCGCTGCTGCCCACTGACATAGTTACACAAGTAGCCCTCCAACCACTTGTTAACTATCTCTGTTTGCCCGTCCGTCTGTGGGTGATAACTGGTACTCAGTGTCAACTCCGTCCCCACCAACCGGAAAAGCTCCTGCCAAAATCTGCCCATGAAACGGCTGTCCCTGTCACTGATGATGGTCTTAGGAAGACCATGTAGCTTGAAGACCTCTCTGAAGAACAGCTCGCCCACCTGCGCTGCTATGTAGTGTGCGGATATGGCAAAAAAATGTGCATACTTTGTCAATCGATCAATGACGACAAAGATACAATCCTTGCCCTGCACTGTGGGCAACCCTGTGATGAAGTCCATCGAAATACTCTCCCATTTCCCCTCCGGAATGGGAAGAGGCTGCAATAATCCTGCGGGATGGCTCATCTCCCCCTTGTTCCTCTGGCAAACATCACACTCCCTGATGTGCTGGAGTACGTCCTCCTTGAGGCCCTTCCATGAAAACCTCTCTCTAATGGCCCTGTAGGTTTTGGTAAACCCCTGATGGCCGGTCAATGGTGAATCATGCGATGCTTGAAGTATCTTCTTCTTGAGCTAAGATCCCTCAATCAAGAAGATCTGGTCCCTATAGTAGATGATCTCATCGACCACCTTGTACCTGTCATCCGCCACCTGACAATCCAGTACCTCACATGCAAATCTGTCCTTGGAGTACTCCACTAATAGTCGAGCCCTCCAGTCTGTATCCAAGCTCATAAGAGACAACGTGGCCGGTCTACGTGAAAGGGCATCTGCTACCACGTTGTTCTTCCCCTTGACATACTCAATGTCAAAGACATATGCGTGGATCTTATTGATCCACTTTTGCTGCCTCTCCTGTAGCTGCTTCTACTCCAAAAAGAACCTGAGGTTGTTGTGATCAGTCCTCACTTTGAACCTGTTCCCCACCAAATACTGCCGCAATTTGGCCAATGCATGCATAATGGCCAGCATCTCCTTGTCGTATATAGAATACAACCTCTCTTGTGGAAGGAGCTTCCGGCTCTCAAAGGCTATAGGGTGACCTCCCTGCATCAATACTGCGCCGATCCCCTCTCTCGACACATCACACTCCAAAACAAATGGCTGTGTAAAATCCGGCAATGCAAGCACTGGGCAGTTGTTCATCACCTCCTTGAGCCTGTCAAAGGCTCGCCGCGTTGTATCCGACCAACTGAATGCCCCCTTCCTCATCAGATCTGTTAGGTGTGCAGCAAGTTGTGAGAAACTATTGACGCACTTCCTGTAATAAGTTCAAATGCCAATGAATCCCCGAAGTTTTGTCACGTTCCTTGGCTCCGGCCAATCTCTGATGGCCCTGATCTTCTTCTCGTGGATTCTCACTCCGTCCACCCCTATGATGTGTCCCAAGTACAACATCTCCGTCAACCCAAACTCACACTTGGAGAGCTTAGCATAGAACTGCTACTCCTCCAAAATGTGCAATACTATCTCAATGTGCTGGAGATGCTCCTCCCAAGTCCTGCTGTAAATGAGGATATCATCAAAGAACACCAACACAAACTTCCTCAAGTGACTGCGGAAGATGTGATTCATGCAGGACTGGAATGTCGCTGGGGCGTTGGTTAGCCCGAAGGGCATCACCAAAAACTCAAAGTGCCCATAGTGACACCTGAAGGCGGTCTTGGGAATGTTCTGTTCCCTCATGCGAACCTGATGGTACCCAGATCTCAAATCAATCTTTGAGAAGAACTATGCTCCTCTCAACTCATCCATCAATTCATCGATCCTGGGTATGGGGTACCTGTTCTTCAGGGTCTTTTTGTTCAGGGCCCTGTAGTCAATGCACATCCTCAATGTGTCGTCCTTCTTCTTCACCAACACCACGGAAGAAGCAAAAGGACTCGTGCTCGGCCGAATGTGCCCAAGAGCCAGCAACTCCTGGATGGCCCGCTCAATCTCATCCCGATAGGCCTTGGGATGCTTATAGGGGGTAGTAATCATTGCCTGTATGCCCTGCTCAAGCTCAATGTTGTGCTCAAACCCCCGGTCCGGTGGCTGTCCTGGCGGAATCTCCCCAAACACTATGGCATACCTGTTAAGGATGGACTGTATCTCTGGGTGCATCGTCTGCCTTGTAGTCCCTGCCTCTGATGCACGCAGCTTAACTGCCGACTCTATGTCTCCCTTCTGGAAGACTGCCTCCATTCGATGAGCTGAAACAGTCTGAGGTGGATATGTGTGCTGTCCCCGTATCTTCTCATGCCTCTCGGTCTTCTCATCATCCCACTCCATCTCTAGGGCCTTCCAATCTGTCGTGACCTTCCCTAGAGTGATAAGCCACTGAACACCCAGTATCATGTTGGTGTCCGTAATACCGACCACGAAAAAGTGGTCGGTCAGTGTATATGTGCCCATCGTCACTGACAACTCTGGAACATAATGAGCACACACCATGGTCTAATCTCCTGGGACCAAAACTGAAAATCCATCGAAGCTCTCTGTCTGTATACCTCTCCGCTCAACCATCTGTGCATCGATGAAGTTGTGGGTTGCCCCACTGTCAACCAAAACTAATACTCGCTGGCCACGTACCATCCCTCGTACATGCAGTGTCAAATACTTAGGAACTCCTCGCAATGCTGCAAGGGCCCCTCCGGTAGGTGAAAAAGCCGCACCACCTGCTGCTGCTGGTGGAGGCGGCAAAGGATCCTGCGCTGCATGACTGTCTCCTGCCTCCACGTCATCCTCCTCATCCTCTTCCCCGCTGCTCTCGGAGAAGACCTCGATAAAATGCGCTTTGCCAGCAGCACATCTATGTCCCGGTGCCCACGGCTCCTGACAGGTAAAGCACAACCGCTTCTTCTTTAACTCCCTCCTGGCATCATCATCCATATGTGCCCGTCCTGGATTCCCCTTTGGAGGCGGAATCCTCACATCCTTCCCCTTGGGCTGGAAAGCCTGTCTCTAGGGGTAAGGTGTCCGGGTCCTAGGTAATGCATCCTGTAAATCCCGGGTCCTGCTAATAGCATCCTGGAGTGTGACTGGTCTAGTAGATCTGACTAGACCCCGAAGTGGCTCTGCTAATCCCTCAACAAACATGTAGATCATCTGTGTCGCGGATAGATCTAGCACCATCACTGAAACCCTCAAGAAGTCTGCAATGTATGTCTCTAGGCTCCCGGTCTGTTTGAGCCTTGTCAGCTCAACAAAATGCTGTTCCGGATCCCTTCGGTCAAATCTCTCTATCAATCTCTTGGTGAACTCGACATATGTCGTCACTGTGGAATGTCCGAGTGTAACCATTCCATGGAACCACCAGTCCTGGGCCTCACCATCCAAATGTAATGTCGCCACCTTGATGGCCTCTGTCTCTGACATCTAGTTGAGCTGGAAATAGATGTCCAGCTTCTCCACCCAAGAATTTGCCAAACTGTTTGATAAACCATCAAACATAGGCAAGTGGCATCTGCTAGCTGTGCGGTGGGTATCTCCATCATGATAATGCCGGCGCCCTCTATGATGGTCGCGGGGTCTACTGTCCCGCTGGAGCTGAACAAAGTCTCTGAACGAGAGAGCATCCGTGAACTCCTACCCATAGGCCTAATACTCTGCAAAATAATCGCCCATATGGCCGGGCTCTGTCTCCTGCCCCTATGTCTGCTCCTAGAAAAGTGGGCATGGTAGAGTGTGTAGGTGCATGTGATGCCTGGTGCTGGGTAGCATCACGCTGAGTGGCAATACGCTCCGGCAAATGGTGGGATGTACCTGATCCCTCACCAATCTGGAAACCCCTTGGGGTTTCACGCTATCTAGCCTCCACAGCAGTGAATCTCTGCCCCATAACCTTGATCTGCCTTGCCAGATCCTGTACTGATCTGAGGAGCGCTTCCCCAAACTGTTTTGCATCACTGTCATCTGCCATCGGCTCTCCCTGCTCTATGTCTACCACAGGCTCCTCCTGCTCTGCGTCTATCACAGGCTCCTCTTGTTCTGCGTCCACCACCCAAACACAGTCCCCCTCTCCGTAGGTGTTCTCCAACCTACGCTCAATATCTCTGTACTTCCTACCTCTGTAACAAATGTAGGGCTTCTCCCCCGGTGTCATAGACAACTAGCTCCACAGGCTAAGCCAGAACTATGCTCTGATACCACTGTAATATCCCTTTCCAGGGATATCTCTCAATCACAACAAACTCCAACCAGAGATGGATTGGGAGGGCGTTTACTAGATATGTCACCTCTGAAAAGAGGGTGAGATCTGGAGGCTACCTGGCCCTTTCCAGACTCTGTCTAAGAGTATGGGGTAAACTCACTAAGTGGTAAACTAACAGTAATGCTCAGATAGATAAAAATAACAGTAGTGCAAGCATATAATAGCAATGTAGACATAAACAGATACTCAAGAAATATGGATAGAATGCCAAGCCATTTTATTATATTGAGAATAGAAATGAGTACAATAGGTGATCAGAGTGATGGTACCTAGACTTGCACCAGGCAAGTGAAGAAAAGCTCTTAGAATGATAGAGAAATGGCTGCAAATTGATCTGCGTCCAAACTGCCGGAGAACTGCTGTGCTGCTGCTACTGCTGGGATCATATGAAGATGTGGGGCTGCTCCCCATCTCAAAAAATGCTGAAACTCTGGAATCAACCTCTACTCATCAAACCCAGAAAAGCCCAAAAAGCTTTTTGCAAATAGCCGACTCCCGAAAAACACCTCCTTGGGGATCTACGCTATCCCTCAAGGCTATGCGTTGCCCCTGAAGAGAACACTCCAAAATACAGCCTCAAACTCCACCAAAAATCTCCAATGGGCAAGGGCTGGCCCCTTTCTCAATCTCAAAGCCTGAATCCTCCGAACAAGATCAAACCAAACTCCCCACCAAGTGAACTGCATCCTCCCTCTCAGGACTATGCAGTCTCTAGAAGAGAAGCTCCACCACAAACAAAAACTCGATCCTCCCACCAAAATACTGAAGAGAAAACCTTACCCGAGCAGGCACTCGAAGTCCCCCGGGGTTGAGGGTGAGATCTCCGAACAGAGACACTCGTTGCACTAAACAGTGCTGCAGACAGGCTAAATAGCCAACATGCTCAAGAAGTCAAATGACAAGCTCAATATCATAACATCGAATGCTCCAAATGAGGAGGCTCTCCTCCTTATATAACGTTGGCCTCTCTCTCTCAAACCCTAGGCCTCTCATCCAACGTAGCCTCCTTGGCCCCCACGTTGCCAACTCAACCTGTGCTGTCTCTCCAAGTGTTTACGTGGGCCCCTTCCCTACGTGGTCCTTTTGCCCCCCTTGGTTCACTTAAGTTACAACATTGTGCTACTAGGGAGTGAACTTTTATTTCTAAAGTGAGTTATGTCCCCTCTACTCACCTTTTTGTTTATAAATAAACTATAGAAGGCAAAATTGAGCAAAATCGAATATTCCAATTAGCCATTGCTAATTAGGAATATTACAAATTCAGAAGGCTGTATAGGGAAACTCAAATGGCCTACATCATTAGTGATCAGCACAATCCATAAAACCATCCCATATATGTTGAAGAAAAGGAATTGGGGTCATCAATTATGCACCTTGTTGCTGATGATAATGATTTCCAGACTGAAATAAGTGAAAAAGAACACTTTCAAGGTGCAAATGAGCAGCATTCAGAAGGAGGATGGATCTGGAAAGACTAGTGATCTATTTTTCTGAAGGATCTCATGTTTATTTTCTTAAATCTCTATCAATCTAATGTTCAGATCTAAGTGTGCAGGGAATCGTTTTTTTAAGGTTTGAGCGTCTGGGGAAGTCTTCAGTTAGACCAGCCGACTCTCAGATTTCGTAAATCTGAAAAAGCCCATTGTTTTCTAATTCTCAAAGCTATCTTACGAAATTGTATTTTTACAAGGTCTTCTAGGGCTTGTGCCTCTCTTAAAAAAAGTTTCTTCTAAATTGTGCTGAAATGGGTTTAAATCTGGCCATGAGGGCCTCGAAATATGTAAATTAGCATTGTAAATTTGTATTTCTTTTAGGATTTCAGGGTTTATTTCTGTAGAGCTTCGGATCTGATTTGGTTATGTGCAGATTTGCAGGGGAATTCTCGATTTTTTTTTTTTAATCTGAGCCAGATCTAACCCTCGGAGGGCCAGATCTGGTCTCAGGATCGCTTTGCTGGCAGATCTGAATGTAAAAGGGAAGATTTCAAGTTTAGCATTCTAAAAACCTGAGTTATTGTGCGAAAAATTTTAAATCTGCTGGGTGAATTATAAATACTGGGTTTCTTTGCTGCCTCTGCCCTTGTGTTGCTCACAACCCTCGATTTCCAGTCTGACATCTTCACTTTTCTGTTGTCGTCGCCTTTATTCCATTGTGGATCGACTCTAGCTTCCCCTCCATCCATTACCTCCTCTTCCGGCCGTCGATTTCTCCCTTGCCATCGTGCCCTTTTCCTTTACACATTCCTCCGCAGCCAGCTTCTCATACGCTGCCTTCCATCCTCCTCAACGCTGCCCTTCGATCTCCTTGCCGTCCTCTTCTTTACTTGTCTGCCGTCCATTTCCTCTACGCATCCTACCTTTGCCTTTGCGTTTCCCTTGCCATCCGTCTTCACTCTCTGCTCCTACGCTGCCTCCATCCCTCTCTATTGTCGAGCCGCCGTCTCCCCTCTGCCATTGACCTGCAAACAAAACCCGCGTTTTATTTTTTATTTTGGTTCGGATTCATTTTTGTATAGAGGGTTTAGTCAAGTTTTAATTCATTTTCACTTTTTTTGTTTTAGTTTTGAATTCGTTAGTTTTTAGTTTTAAATTTTTTAATTCATTAACATTAGTTTAGTTTAGTTTTAGGTTTTAAATTTAAATTCGATTTTGTTGTTTAACTTTTTTTAATTGGGTTAACGTTTAGTCTAATTTAGATTTCGGTTAGTCGTAGATTTTAATTCGATTTGTTTTTAGCTTTTAGTTTTATTAATTTTTAGATTTTAGTTTAATGTTAGTTTTTGTTTTTGTTTTAATTTGTTTTTTAGTTTTTAGATTTTAATTTATAATCTTAGTTTCATTTTTATAGATATTTTTTTGTCTGAAAAATAATAAAAACATAAAAAGTTCTCAAAAATCTCCATAGTCAAATGAATTTTTAAATTTTTATCTAAAGTTTGAGTATATAGGAACATTTTAATTTCTAGATTGGGTTATTTAGAACATCATAAATTCGGAAATATTGTAATGATTTGGGATTTCAATTTGATAGTCGTCTCATGATAGCATTGCTGTGGATTCAAATTATTTTAATGCATAGTTGTGGTGCGTTCTATTGAATATCATTGTGGTCATTTGTGTTTTCATAGAGCAGTTATACATCAATTACTTGGCTTTAATTGCATAACGGGATATTTTGACTCCATAAGGCACTGGTTTTAATATAATTGGATCTGTGAAATCTCGTTAATCTCATCAAGTACTTGGTTATTTGACTGTGTCTCCTGAGTTGGTTGACTTGCAACCAATTCTATTTCTTCATTTCTATTAGGGTCTACTTCCCTTAGCTTGCAAGGAGACAGCTTAGATAGAGAGATTGAGGATCAAGGTGACAACCCCCGATCTGAGCCGTTATCGCGGTGCCTAGACATTCTGTGCGACAACATTTTTTGGCGCCGTTGCCGGGGATAGAGATTTTTTTTTTTTTTCTATCCTTGGTCTTAACGAATCCACTTGTACCACGACAACACAAATCCATGATAGTGGTGAAGCAGAAACAAGTTGTCAAATCAGTGTTGACAACGATAAGCATCTTGTTAACGAATTGATTAATATGGTTAAGGATATACAATTGAATCAAGCTCAAATAATCAAGAATACGTAACTTAATCAGGCTCAACTTATTAAGGATATGGAACTTAACCAAGCAAGATTAACAACTGATCATACCAGGGAAATTGATGCTATACAAAACAAGTTGTTAGCCTTAGAGGAAAAGATGACGATCATGGAATTCAATCACTCCAATCAAATGATTTCCATGGAAGAAAAGCATATTGAAGAAATGACGATCATGGACTTTAGTCACTCTAATCAAGTGGCCACCATGCAAAATCATTTGATCACCATGGAATCAAATCATGAGAAAGAAATGAACTATATTCAAAATTGCTTCACGACCATGAAAGCGGATAATGATAAAATTATAAAGAACATGGAAACCGGTCAAATGTCTCTTCAGCACAGGTTATTGACTGTTGAAAAGAGTCATGCAAAGGAAATCAATACTATAAAGGTTAAGCATTCTAATCAAATGACTGTTATTCATAATAAGTTGGAAAAAATGGAAAGATCACATATACAGAATGTCCAACCCAGGTCAGAATTGTCAACAGATCATAGGCCTCCCAGTTCGCTGAAGCAAGCTCCATCCTATTATGAGGAGACCATTTCTTCCATTGAAATGTGGTTGATTGAAGGCGACCCAGAAAAAAGGAAAACCGAAGGGAATCAGGTTAATACATCACCCTTGACAGAGCAGATGCAGAATGAAGAGAGGCATGTCACACATATATTGTTTACTTCGTCTGAAAGTTCACAAGCAGAATGTTCCACATCATCAATGATACAATCGTCCACGAAGAAGAGCCTAAAGCGAAAAAGAAAAATAATAAGGAAGCGGTTTGATTCGTTTGATGGACGAGAGCAGCTTGACATTCGGATAAGACAGAGTCCTACATTATGCAGAATCAGGCATGGCACATCTGAAAAGTAGCCCACAGACTTGTCTGAAAGCAGGCAAATGCTCAGCATGCACTATATTGAGCACATCTGATGCCACAGGGCATCCTTTGTATTGTATCTCTAACCTTAAACCTTGTTATTTCAGCCTTTCATTTTTGTAGTTAGAGTAGATTTACTTTTCATGTTAAGTAGAATAATAAATGATAAAAGAGCTTCTAGTTTTCATGTGCTTAATGTTATATGATGATATTTGGATGGAAGCTACTTATGTAATTCTTTGTGTTGCTTGGATACAGATTCTGGATTCTCACATTCCTCCGGTGAAACAACGTGTCCCCAAGTAGAGCCAGATGTTGACCACACTTTGTCAATGACCCCATAGCAGTACACCCCCATTTTTTCAAATGGGATTCATCATGTTCAACGTGGTCGCGCCATTCAGATTCCATCATCAGTCGACAATTTTATAAATAATGTAAACCCATTCTGCATGTTTACGATGTAAATGATCTAAGTAAGACCATCATGTATGTAACAACCTAGGTAAGCCTAGTATGTTGGTGACGATTTCTATTCTAGGAGATTTTTTGTCTCACTGATTTACTTGTGTTTTTCGACACAAGTGATCGGCAGAGTTTTCCCCTCCAGCCTCACCTAAAAGCTAGGGTGGATTTTGTCATGAAGATGCTAAGTGAGTCCTGGTATTTTCCATCGAGTCTTTGTAAAAGTAGTTTGGGAATAATCCTAGCTAATTGGTTAGATTATTTTATTACAAGCTGCTTGGTCTACTAGATCATGTTTTGAGTCGCAGAATTGGGTACCTTTTTTAGGGTCTATACAAATGGGTATTCCCCCTTCATATGTCTAAATGTATTTATCTTATGTAAAGAGGGTTGGAAAAAATAATTAAATCCCCTCTCAGTCAATTAATTAAATTTTCTGGTCAAATTAATTAAAAATCCTAAGCCAGAAATTTAATTAATTTTAAGTCCTATGTAAGTTAAAATTCTTCAAAGACAAAATTCGTTGGTCCTTAAAAAATGAATTTTTAAAGGTCCCAGGCCAAGGGAATATTGAGAATTTCAAGGAATTTTGGACCCTTGGGCCTAGGTGGTTAAATCAAAGTCAAAATTTTGAGGTAATTAACTCAAAAATAGTATTTTTGAGTTAATTAAAATGGAATTTAATGAGAAATTCGTTTTTCCTCAAATTTATAATTTCGACGGTCCAGATTAAAAGATGATTAAATCTTTTCGATGGTCGAGATTATTTTGACATGGATCAACTGAACTAGTCGTTGGAGATTTTATCTTATAAATTAGAGGTCTTTGTCAGTCTTTCAATTATCCGATCTTTGAATCGTGCACTTGTCTTGGAAGCTCTTGTGAAATTTTTTTTTTGATGAATAAAGCATAAAGACTTTGGGGTTACAAACTTTGGTGTTCCTTTTCCAGATCTATGTGGTGATTTATTTCTAAACTCTGCTACTTTGTTTGGCATTTTATGGTTGATGGCCTTCATGGATTGATCCGCATACAGGTATTTTGTGCAGTTTTCTGGGTTCATAAAATGACATTTTTGATTTAACGAAAAGACTAGTTATCTATTTTTCTGAAGGATCTCATGTTTATTTTCTTAAATCTCTATCAATCTAAAGTTCAGATCTAAGTGTGTAGGGAATCGTTTTTTTAAGGTTTGAGTGTCTGGGGAAGTCTTCAGTTAGACCAGCCGACTCTCATATTTCGTAAATCTGAAAAAGCCCATTGTTTTCTAATTCTCAAAGCTATCTTATGAAGTTGTGTTTTTATAGGGTCTTCTAGGGCTTGTGCCTCTCTTAAAAAAAAATTCTTCTAAATTGTGCTGAAATGGGTTTAAATCTGGCCATGAGGGCCTCAAAATCTGTAAATTAGCATTGTAAATTTGTATTTCTTTTAGGATTTCAGGGTTCATTTCTGTATAGCTTCGGATCTGATTTGGTTCTGTGCAGATTTTCAGGGGAATTCTCAATTTTTTTTTTAATCTGAGCTAGATCTAACCCTCAGAGGGCCAGATCTGCTCTCAGGATCACTTTGCTAGCAGATCTGAGTGTAAAAGTGAAGATTTCAAGTTTAGCATTCTGAAAACCTGAGTTATTGTGCGAAAAAGTTTAAATCTGCTGGGCGAATTTTAAATACTGGGTTTTCTTTGTTGCCTCTGCCCTTGTCTTGCTCACAGCCCTCGATTTCCAGTCTGACGTCTTCACTTTTCTGTTGCCCTCGCCTTTATTCCATTGTGGATCGACTCTGGCTTCACCTCCATCCATTACCTCCTCTTCCGGCTGTCGATTTCTCCCTTGCCATCTTGCCCTTTTCCTCTACACATTCCTCCACAGCCAGCTTCTCATACGCTGCCTTCCATCCTCCTCAACACTGCCCTTCGATCTCCTTGCCGTCCTCTTCTTTACTTGTCTGCCATCCATTTCTTCTACGCATCCTGCCTTTGCCTTTGCGTTTCCCTTGCCATTCGTCTTCACTCTTTGCTTTTACACTGCCCTCCATCCCTCTCTGCTGTCAAGCCACCGTCTCCCCTCTGCCATCGACCTGCAAACAAAACCCGCATTTTATTTTTTTATTTTGGTTCGGATTCATTTTTGTATAGAGGGTTTAGTCAAGTTTTAATTCATTTTCGTTTTTTTTGTTTTAGTTTTAAATTCGTTAGTTTTTAGTTTTAAATTTTTTAATTCATTAACATTAGTTTAGTTTAGTTTTAGGTTTTAAATTTAAATTTGATTTTGTTGTTTAACTTTTTTTAATTGGGTTAGTGTTTAGTTTAATTTAGATTTTGGTTAGTCGTAGATTTTATTTTTGTAGATTTTAATTCGATTTGTTTTTAGCTTTTAGTTTTATTAATTTTTAGATTTTAGTTTAATGCTAGTTTTAGTTTTAGTTTTAATTTGTTTTTTAGTTTTTAGATTTTAATTTATAATCTTAGTTTCATTTGTATAGATATTTTTTTTGTCTGAAAAATAATAAAACTATAAAAAATTCTCAAAAATCTTTAGAGTCAAATGAATTTTTAAATTTTTATGTAAAGTTTGACTATATAGGAACATTTTAATTTCTGGATTGGGTTATTTAGAACATCATAAATTCGGAAATATTGTAATGATCTGGCATTTCAATTTGATAGTGTTCTTATGATAGCATTGTTGTGGATTCAGATTATTTTAATGCATAGTTGTGGTGCGTTCTATTGAATATCATTGTGGTCATTTGTGTTTTCATAGCAGGAGTTATACATCAATTACTTGGCTTTAATTGCATGACGGGATCTTCTAACTCCATAAGACACTGGTTTTAATATAATTGGATCTGTGAAATCTTGTTAATCTCATCAAGTACTTGGTTATTTGATTGTGTCTCTTGAGTTGGTTGAATTGCAACCTTTGCATGGGACTGCATTGGCTCTGCTATGCTACTACGCTGCCTCTACTGATATGTTCTATGCCTTATCTGCTGTGTATTCTCCGACTCAAGAAAATCTCTAACTGGAATTACTGCCCCTCTCTGTAATCAAGAATCACTTAGATCTGATTTTTGTTCGAGCACTTGCTCTGCCAGAAAAATTCGATATCTAGATCCTCTCGGTGTATCTTTCCCAATGACCCTCAAGCCTTCTTTTATAGCCTTTTCATTGAGACGTCAACGACCGAGATTAGATCTCCAATCAACGACTAAGATTGTAACCTGACTTGATCCATGTCCTCTAGAAGATTCACACACTGTTTTATTAATAACCTTTAATTATTTAATTTTCCTTAGTTAAAACTTAGGGTCACATTAAAATAATTAATTATTTTAATAAAGCACATTATGAGTGAAATTTTCACAAACGATTTATGTGTTCTTTGGAATACATGGGCCTAAGCCTCTCCACAAATTTTGAGACTTAGAGCACTTTTGATGCTACCAAAAATCAACACTCCCTCTTACCGAGGAAAGTGCTCTAACAACATTCCTGCTGCACATTGTCTAACCCTAAAGCATCCTCTACACTGCTAATGTCTGACAAGCTGTCCACCCACCACTGCACTGCTGTTGCAACTGTACTGCTGCCCTTGACACTAACACTATCAATGCTACATCTGTACTACAGCTCCCTCTCAAGTGCTGAATCTAGCACTGCTACTGCTAACATTGCATCTGCACTGCAATTCAGTTGCTGAGAGAAGCAACTGAATCCACCCAAAAACTGAACAAACGTTCAATGGATGCACCTCGGTGCTGAAGATCTTACTGCTGCTAGTCCCACGTTGCCCTCTAAAGCCACCGCACTATTGAAGCTACTGCACTGTGCCTCTATGCACTGCTGCCTCTTTGCTCTGCACTTCTCAGATTCTAGTGCTGCTAACCACCGCATCTGTCGCTCCATCACTCCTTGGTTCCCACTGAAAACTCCTACATCCCGCTACTACTGATCATGGGCTCCTGTAGCAAGGTTATCATCCATGAGGTGGGTTGCTCAAGGATCCTTCCCAGTTGAAGTTCTTGTGAACTTACAGATCAATGTCGCTCCATCTCCTTCTTGTATATGTGTGAGCACTCATGGCATACTTAACCTCCTCAATCTTCGAGGCTACAACCTTTGGATCGTGCTTCTCATCCTTGTCCTTTTTCTTCAAAGGAGACTGTGATGCATAGTGGCCCATTTCGCCACATCTGAAACACTTCACCTTGGAGAAATCCTTCTTGCGTCTCGGTTGCCCTTGCTACCCCTTTGATGCGAGGGCTGCATTCTCCTCCTCCTCTAGATTCTTCGATCTGCTCTCGCTGCTACCGTCAAGTTTACACTTGACCAGATCTCTTCTTAGCTCCTCTTGAAGAGCTTTCCACATTGCCTCCCAACTCGATAGTGTCGCCCTGCCCAAGATACTTTGGACAAAAACTTGCCACTCCTCAGTGACTGCGTTAAGGGCCAATCTCACCATAGTTGTAGCAGATGGGGTAGATCCTACAACCGTCAACTGATCACGGATTTCCTGAAGTCTCGTTAGGAATGGAACAATGTGCTCCCCCTTCTGCATCTGGATCATCCAGAGCTTCTGTTCCAAGTACATCTTCCGCTGCTAAGAAGTTCCTTCATATAAAACAGAAAAGGCCTCCCATATCTCTCTGGTTGTGTTCTTGCCAGCTATATGAGAGACTATATGATCCTTGACACCATCAAGGATAAGTCTCTTAGCCTTTGCCATATCGAACTTGTACTTTTTATTCTAATCCAGATCTGTAGGCACAACAACCACGAAGTCTATGAACGCCTTGAGATCATACTCGTCCTAAAGGAATCCTATTCGTTCCTTCCAGATCACGTAGTTGGAGGATCCCTCCAACCGATCCTGATCTCTAAGTCCGTGAGCTGCCATCTCAGCCGAAGACTGTCGGACTGCTCCCTCTTTCTTCCTATTGCGTAGCTTCTAGGCTGGCTTACGCACTCCCTGATGGAGCTGGTAAGTCAACTGCTCCTCTGCTGCCTAGAAAACAAGAAAAACTGAATTCCTCGCAAGGAACTCACTAAGGAAGAATTCCCCCACTATGTGCTCTTCTTCTTCTTCTGACACTTCTCTGCCCAACAACTACTTGCAGAAAAACTACGTCTCTTTGGCTCTTCTGAAGGTTCTACACTGCTCTCTCTGGCTCGGCAAGATCTCAATCCGGAGGTCTTACCTCTCTGTCGGCTCACTCATAGAGAGACGACCTCGAAAATTCAACCCTTCTAGCTAAAACTGCGCAATCCCTCTAGGGATTTGATCCGCTGATGCTGCAACAATTCAACCTTCGCTTCAGTGCTAGATCTGCTCTTCCTGTTTCACATCAAATGCTTTGATACCATGTGAAAATTCCTGGATCTAAATGATCTCTAGAATCCTACTGCAACCAGCTAAATTTACTTCTGTTATTTGTAAATTACATTACAGAATTATTTCAGATTTATTCATGAAATATTGAAGAAAATTACTAAAGCAACCTAAACTTAATTAGTTATGATTCTGAAACAAGGAAACTGAGCAAAAGGAAAATATACACATAGGACACCATTATTTTTGGACAAATGTCCCCGGAAAAATCGAATGTGGGAAAACCGATGCAGCAGATCTGAGGGTTTATATATTATGCAGTAAATTTCTGAAGACAAATCTGGGATGCCTTTCTGGAAATCCCTGCAGAGAATATGACTGATAAGAAATTTAGTGAGAGAAATCTCACACTGATTTGGAAGCCCGACTGACCAACAACCTCAGATCTACAAGCCCTCCACTGCTCTGCGCAGTCGCTGTGCAGTCTCGACATCACATTGTGTGGGGACTATGTGGCATTTGCGATGCTGGTCTTCTGTTGGCTGGATCTGCCCTTCTGGCCTCTTCTGGTCTCACACCTGGGCTCTGTGGCACTGGATCTGGTTGACCCTCAACTGAATCTCAAATTCCCTTGAGGCTGCAGCGTTGCCTCTGCTTGTGACTGCACTGGCTCTGCGTAGCTGCTACGCTGCCTTTGCTAATCTGCTCTCTGCCCTCTCTGCTGTGTATTCTTCAGCTCATGAAAATCTCCAACCAGAATTACTGCCCCTCACTGCAATCAAGAATCACTTAGATCTAATTTTCGTCTAAGCACTTGCTCCGTCGGAAAAATTCGATCTCTAGATCCTCTAGGTGTTTCGTTCCAAATGACCCTCAAGCTTTCTTTTATAGCCTTCTCATTGAGACTTAAATGACTGAGATTAGATCTCCAATCAACAACTAAGATTATAATTTATAACTTGACTTGATCCATGTTCTGTAGAATATTCACACTCGGTTTTATTAATACCCTTTAATTATTTAATTTTCCTAAGTTTAAACTTAGTGTCACATTAAAATAATTAATTATTTTAATAAAACACATTCTAAGTGGAATTTTCACAAACGACTTCTGGGTTCCCTCGGAATACATGTGCCTAAGCCTTTCTAGAAATTTTGAGACTTATAACACTTCCGATGCTACCAAAAAATCAACAACAATGAGTGAAACTCGACATAATGAAGGGTTTCTATGAGGTGGATCCTAGTCGAATCTTTGACTTTGTCGCCTAACCTTTGCTTTCAATATTCTAATTGACCTAATGTAATATTCCCAATTAGCGATAGCTAATTGGAAATATTAACTTTGATCAATTTTGCCTTCTATAGTTAAAATATAAATAAAAGTGAGTGAGAGGGGGACATAACTCACTAAAATAAAGTACACTCCCTAGTAGACTCAACATTGTAACTTAAGTGGGCCAAGGGGGGCCAAGAGACCACGTAGAGGGGGGACCCACTTAGACCACGTGGGCATAGACAGCGCAGTTGAGGTGGCAACGTGGGCCAAATGGAGGCTACGTAGGAGATGGTGGGGCCTAGGGTTGAGAGAGGCCCATCGTTATAAATAAGAGAAGAGCCTCCTCATTTCCTCATTCGAGTTTATGCATATTGAGCTGGTCATTTCGACTTTGAGCAGGCTAGTTGTTTAACTTGTCTGTAGCACTGTTTAGTGCATTGAGTGTTTCCATTCAGAGATCTCACCCTTAGCCCCGGGAGACTTCGAGTGCTTGCTCGGGTGAGGCATTCCCATCAGTATTTTGCAGGAGGATCGAGTTGTGGCATTTGTGGAGGAGCATTGCATCTATAGAATGCGCAGTCTTGAGAGGGAGGACACAGTCCATCTTGAGGGAGCTCCGGTTTGGTATTATTTCAGAGGTTTCAGGTCAGGAGATTGAGCAAGGGGCCAGCCCTTGCCTATTGGAGGCTTTTGGCAGAGTGGGAGGCCATATTTTGGGTGGATTCATTCAACATCAGCGCAGAGCCTTGGAGGATAGCGTAGATCCCCAAGGTGGGGTATTTTCGGGGGTCGACCATTCCAGAAACGCTCTCTGGGCTTTTCTAGGTTTTGTGAGTAGAGGCTGATTCCAGAGTTTCAGCTTTTTCCGAGTAGGGGAGCAGCCCCAAACACTCAGTTGGTTCCAGCAGTGGCAGCAGCAGAGCAGTTCTCCAGCAACTTGGACGCATATCAGAAAGCAGCCATTCCTTTGTCATTCTGAGAGTATTTCTTCACTTGCCTAGTGCAAGTCGAGGTGCCATCATTCTGATCACCTCTTGTACTCATTTCTATTCTCAGTATCATAAAATGGCTTAGCATTCTCTCTATTTCATGTGTATCTATTTCATATACTGTTCTTAGCATTTCATGTACTGTTGTATGCTCCGTATCACTGCCTATATTCCCTTTGAGACATTCCAGTTGCTATTCCATCTGTTGTGTTTTTCTCATACTCTATAGATAGAGTCTGGTGAGGGCCAGGTAGCCTTTAGATTTCACCGTCTTTTCAGAGGTGAAATATCTGGTAAACGCCCCTCCAGTCTATCTCTGGTTTAGAGCTGACTGTGTTTGAGAGATATCCCGGAAAGGGGATATTACAGTGGTATTAGAGTTCATAGATTTGGCTCAGCTTGTCAGGCAAGTTGTCTATGACACCGAGAGATAAGCCGTACATTTGCTACAGGGGTAGGAAGTACCGTGACAGAGAACGTAGGTTGCAGATCACCTACGGAGAGGGTGACTGCGTTCCAGTAGAGGACGCAGAACAAGATCCAGTAGTGAACACAGAATAGGGGGAGCCAATGGCAGATGATAGTGATGCAAAACAGTTTGGGGAAATGTTCCTCAAGTCAGTGTAGGATCTAGCAAGGCAGATTGAGATGATGGGTCAGAGATTCACTGCTGTGGAGGCTAGACAACGTGAAACCCCAAGGGGTTTACAGGTTGGTGAGGGGTCAGGCACATCCCACCATTTGCAGGAGCGTGATGCCACTCCGCACATGGCATCACATGCCCCCACCCATTCCACTATGCCCACTTTTCTGGGTGCAGACACTAGGGCAAGAGCACAGCAGGAGCCAGAGCCTGGCCACATGGGTGATTATTTTGCTGAGTATCAGGCATATGGGCAGGAGTTCAGGGATGCCCTTTCATTCAGAGATTTTGTTCAGCTCCAGCGGGACAGCAGACCCCGTGACCATCACAGAGGGCATCGACATTATCACGAGGGAGACACTCAGCGTACAGTGAGCAGGTTCCATTTGTCTACGTTTGATGGTTCATCAAACAGTTCGGCAAAGTCTTGGGTGGAGAAGCTGGACATATACTTCCAGCTCAACCAGATGGCAGAGACGGAGGCCATCAAGGTGGCGACGCTGCATTTGGATGGTGAGGCTCCGGATTGGTGGTTCCATGGGATGGTTACACTCGGGCATTCGACAGTGACCACATATGCCGAGTTCACCCGGAGATTGATAGAGAGGTTTGACCGGAGGGATCCGGAGGAGCACTTTGCTGAGTTGACGAGGCTCAAACAGACCGGGAGCCCGGAGACATATATTGCAGATTTCCTGAGACTTTTGGTGATGGTGCTCGATCTATCCGCGGCACGGATGATATACATGTTCATTGAGGGGTTAGCAAAGCCGCTTCGAGATTTGGTCAGATCCACTAGACCAGCCACACCCCACGATGCAGTTGGTAGGACCCGGGATTTACAGGATGCCTTACCCCGGACTAGGACACCTTATCCCCAGAAACAGGATTTCCAGCCAAAGGGGAAAGATGTGAGGATTCCACCTCCTAAGGGGAATCCAGGTAGGGGACAGCTAGATGATGATGCCAGGAGGGAGTTGAAGAAGAAGAAGTTGTGTTTTACTTGTCAGGAGCCGTGGGCACCGGGACACAGATGTGCTGCTGGCAAAGCACATTTTATCGAGGTCTTCTCCGAGAGCAGCGGGGAAGAGGATGAGGATGATGACGTGGAGGCAGGAGGCAGCCATGCAGTGCAGGATCATTTGCCACCTCCACCCCCAGGAGCAGGAGGTGTAGCTTTTGCACCTACCGGAGGGACCCTTGCAGCATTGCGAGGAGTTCCCAAGTATCTGACATTGCGTGTACGAGGGACAGTACGGGGTCAGCGAGTGTCAGTACTGGTCGATAGTGGGGCAACCCACAACTTCATCGATGCACAGATGGTAGAGCGGAGAGGCATACAGACAGAGAGCTTCGATGGATTTTCAGTGTTGGTCCCAGGAGATCAGATTATGCAGTGTGCCCGCTATGTTCCAGAGCTGGCAGTGACTATGGGCAGCTACACATTGATTGACCACTTTTTCATGGTTAACATACCGGACAACAACATGATATTGGGTGTATAGTGGCTTATCACTCTTGGGAAGGTCACCACAGACTAGGAGGCCTTGGAGATGGAGTGGGACGATAAGAAGACCGGGAAGCATGAGAAGATACGGGGCATGCACACTTACCCGCCCCAGACCGTTTCAACTCACCGGATGGAGGCAGTCTTCCAGAAGGGAGACATAGAGTGGGCAGTAGAGCTGCGTGCATCAGAGGCAGGGACTACAGGGCAGACAGTGCATCCAGAGATACAGTCCATCCTTGACAGGTATGACAGGGTGTTTGGGGAGATACTGCCAGGTCAGCCACCGGATCGGGGATTTGAGCACACGATTGAGCTAGAGCAGGGCATTCAGGCCGTTATTACCACACCCTATAGGCACCCTAAGGCCTGTCGGGACGAGATTGAGTGGGCCATCCAGGAGTTGCTGGCTCTTGGACACATTCAGCCTAGCACCAGTCCTTTCGCTTCTTTGGTGGTGTTGGTGAAGAAGAAGGATGACACATTGAGGATGTGCATTGATTGCAGAGCCCTGAATAAAAAGACCATGAAGAACAGGTACCCTATATCGTGGATTGATGAGCTGATGGATGAGTTGAGAGGAGCATAGTTCTTCTCAAAGATCGATTTGAGATCTGGGTACCACCAAATTCGCGTGAGGGAACAAGACCTTCCCAAGACCGCTTTTAGGTGCCATTATGGCCACTTTGAGTTCTTGGTTATGCCTTTCGGGCTGACCAACGCACCAGCCACCTTCCAGTCATGCATGAATCATAACTTCCGCAGTCACCTGAGGAAGTTTGTGTTGGTCTTTTTTGATGATATATTGATATATAGCAGGACTTGGGATGAACATCTCCAGCACATAGAGGCAGTGCTACATATCTTGGAGGAGCAGCAGTTCTATGCTAAGCTCTCCAAGTGCGAGTTTGGGTTGACGGAGATGCTATACTTGGGACTCATCATAGGAGTGGACAGAGTGAGGGTCCACGAGGAGAAGATCAGGGTCATCAGAGATTGGCCAGAGCCAAGAAACGTGATGGAACTTCAAGGATTTGTTGGTATCTGCACCTATTACAGGAAGTTCGTCAAGAGTTTCTCTCAGCTTGCTGCACCCCTTACAGATTTGATGAAGAATGGGGCATTCAGTTGGTCAGATACAACGCAGCGGGCCTTTGATAGGCTCAAAAAGGTGATGAGCAGCTGCCCAGTACTTGCATTGCCAGACTTTACGCAGCGATTTGTTCTGGAGTGTGATGCGTTGGAAGAGGGGGTCAGCGCAGTGTTGATGCAAGGAGGCCATCCTATAGCTTTTGAGAGCCGGAAACTCCTTCCACATGAGCGGTTGTATGCTATATATGACAAGGAGATGCTGGCCATTA
This sequence comes from Pinus albicaulis, assembly GCA_034641835.2. Classification (NCBI taxonomy): domain Eukaryota; kingdom Viridiplantae; phylum Streptophyta; class Pinopsida; order Pinales; family Pinaceae; genus Pinus; species Pinus albicaulis. The sequence goes on from CM076580.1 coordinate 1,822,971,151, forward strand.
TGCATGCATTGGCCAAATTCCGGCAATACCTGGTGGGTAACAGGTTCAGAGTGAGGACTGACCACAACAGCCTCAGGTTCTTTTTGGAGCAGAAGCAGCTACAGGAGAGGCAGCAGAAGTGGGTCAGCAAGATCCAGGCCTACGACTTTGACATCGAGTATGTCAAAGGGAAGAACAACATGGTGGCTGATGCACTTTCACGCAGACCAGCCACGTTGTCTCTGATGAGTTTGGATACAAATTGGAGGCCTCGACTTCTGGTGGAGTACTCCAAGGACAGATTTGCTTGTGAGATTTTGGATGGTCAGGTGACAGATGATAGATATAGGGTGATGGATGAGATCATCTATTACAGGGACCGGATCTTCTTGACTGAGGGCTCACAGCTCAAGAAGAAGATATTGCGGGCTTCTCACGATTCACCATTGTCTAGCCACCAGGGGTTTACCAAAACCTACCGGGCCATCAAGGAGAGGTTCTCATGGAAGGGCCTCAAGGAGGACATACTCCAGCATATCAGGGAGTGCGAGGTGTGTCAGAGGAACAAGGGGGAGATGAACCATCCAGCAGGTTTTTTGCAGCCTCTTCCCATTCCAGAGGGGAAATGAGAGAGTATTTCGATGGACTTCATCATAGGGTTGCCCATGGTGCAGGGCAAGGACTGTATATTCGTCGTCGTTGATCGACTGACGAAGTATGCACACTTCTTTGCCATATCCGCACACTACACAGCAGCACAGGTGGCAAAGCTGTTCTTCACAGACATCTTCAGGTTACATGGTCTTCCCAAGACCATTATCAGTGACAAGGACAGCCGCTTCATGGGCGGATTTTGGCAGGAACTTTTCCGATTGGTGGGGACTGAGCTAACACCAAGTACTAGCTACCATCCACAGACAGACAGGCAGACAAAGATAGTTAACAAGTGGCTGGAGGGCTACTTACGTAACTATGTCAGTGGGCAGCAGAGAGCATGGTTGAAGTGGCTGCACCTAGGGGAGTACTCCTACAATAACACACATCACATGTCCATCTATATGTCTCCATTCTATGCATTATATGGTTATCATGCTTTATCTTTTGCAGATGTGATGTTTGGTGCCAGCAAGGCTCCGAGAGCCAGAGATTGGATCCAAGAGAGTCAGGACATCCTCTTAGCTCTCAAGGATAACATGGCTACAACGCAGAACCAGCAGAAGCTGTATGCCAACAGGGGTCAGGTGGAGGGACAGTTTGAGGTAGGGGACTTGGTCTACCTACGTTTTCAGCCATACCGACAGTCGACGCTAAAGCAAAAGGGAGCTAAGAAGCTCAAGCCCCGTTTTTATGGGCCTTACAGGGTGATACGCAGGGTTGGGCAGGTTGCTTATGAGTTGGGGCTGCCCCAAGGCAGTAAGATTCATAACATTTTTCATGTATCATGCCTGAAGAAGGCATTGGGGCAGCAGGTGACAGTGACATAGGAGCTACCGCCTACGGATGATGAGGGGCATTTGGTGTTGCAACCAGAGGCCATTATTGATACCAGGGAGAGGCAGTTGCGGAACAAGACCATCTAGGAATTCCTAGTGAGGTGGAAGAATTTGCCGAATGAGGATGCCACTTGAGAAAGTGAGAAGATCTTGCAGCATCCATCACTATAGTTGCTTGGGGTCAAGCAACATTTTGCCGGGGGAGACTGTAATATTCCCAATTAGCGATAGCTAATTGGAAATATTAACTTTGATCAATTTTGCCTTCGATAGTTAAAATATAAATAAAAGTGAGTGAGAGGGGGACATAACTCACTAAAATAAAGTACACTCCCTAGTAGACTCAACGTTGTAACTTAAGTGGGCCAAGGGGGGCCAAGAGACCACATAGAGGGGGGACCCACTTAGACCACGTGGGCATAGACAATGCAGTTGAGGTGGCAACGTGGGCCAAATGGAGGCTACGTAGGAGATGGTGGGGCCTAGGTTTGAGAGAGGCCCATCGTTATAAAAAGGAGGAGAGACTCCTCATTTCCTCATTCGAGTTTATGCATATTGAGCTGGTCACTTCGACTTTGAGCACGCTAGCTGTTTAGCTTGTCTGCAGCACTATTTAGTGCATTGAGTGTCTCCGTTCAGAGATCTCACCCTCAGCCCCGGGAGACTTCGAGTGCTTGCTCGGGTGAGGCATTCCCATCAGTATTTTGCAGGAGGATTGAGTTGTGGCATTTGTGGAGGAGCATTGCATCTATAGACTGCGCAGTCTTGAGAGGGAGGACACAGTCCATCTTGAGGGAGCTCCGGTTTGATATTATTTCGGAGGTTTCGGGTCAGGAGATTGAGCAAGGGGCCAGCCCTTGCTTATTGGAGGCTTTTGGCAGAGTGGGAGGCCATATTTTGGGTGGATTCATTCAGCATCAACGCAGAGCCTTGGAGGATAGCATAGATCCCCAAGGGGGGTATTTTCGGGGGTTGACCATTCCAGAAACGCTCTCTGGGCTTTTCTCGGTTTTGTGAGTAGAGGCTGATTCCAGAGTTTCAACTTTTTCCGAGTAGGGGAGCAGCCCCAAACACTTAGTTGGTTCCAGCAGTGGCAGCAGCAGAGCAGTTCTCCAGCAGCTTGGACGCAGATCAGAGAGCAACCATTCCTTTGTCATTCTGAGAGTATTTCTTCACTTTCCTGGTGCAAGTCGAGGTGCCATCATTCTGATCACCTCTTGTATTCATTTCTATTTCTCAGTATAATAAAATGGCTTAGCATTCTCTCTATTTCATGTGTATCTGTTTCATATACTGTTCTTAGCATTTCATGTACTGTTGTATGCTCCGTATCACTGCCTATTTTCCCTTTGAGACATTCCAGTTGCTATCCCATCCGTTGTGTTTTTCTCATACTCTATAGACAGAGTTTGGTGAGGGCCAGGTAGCCTCTAGATTTCACCCTCTTTTCAGAGGTGAAATATCTGGTAAATGCCCCTCTAGTCTATCCCTGGTTTAGAGCTGACTGTGTTTGAGAGATATCCCGGAAAGGGGATATTACACCTAATCAATGATAAATGTTATAGTCAACCAAACGGTCCCACAAAGGGTGATCAACTGGATGGCATTGAAGAAAACTCAAGTGTAAGCGAGGACGATGAGAAAATGTCAGTTATAGAGGTGGAAGACATTGACAATATCTCTTCCGAGGATGATGAAGAGTTGGATCCCCTGAGCCTCCAAATCACACAAGAAAGAATGGATGAATATAGTAGGTCATGCAGAGTGTTTGTAACAGAATGTAATTCTAATGAAGTATTCTTTCACTTGCACGAAGAAGAGGTGAAGCTTCATAAGATGAAATGTGAATATAAAGAACACCCCACTAATGCTCTCCTCTTTGAAGCATATTACCAAAATCATGTAACAAGTACTTTAGCTATTGTGCTTTAAGAGAAGAGGGAAGAAGTGTCCTCCCATTGGTCAACTAACCAAGATGAAGTTACCCTTGAAGATATAGCTGAGGAAGATGAGTCTTGTTAGGTCTACATGATGAATGGGATGATTTTGAGAGCACGTGTGTTGAGGATGACGAGGTAATGTGTAATATCCCGAATGGGAAATAAACAGCAATACAAGCATACGACAATATAGAAAATGCCAGAAATAGAACATAAGCAAAATACACATAAAATGCCGGGAATGCTAAGCCATTTTATTAATCTGAGAATATAATGAAATACAATGGATAATCAGAATAATAGCACCTATTCTTGCCCAAGGCAAGTGAAGAGCCCTCTCAGAAAAACATGAAATGGCTGCTACAAGAAACTGCGTCCCAGCTGCTAGGAAACTGCCGTAAACTACTGCTACTGCGGGAATGAACTGAAACTAGGGGCTGATCCCCTTTCCGGAATGGACTGAAAATCTGCAAATCACCTGTACTCGCCAACCCGGACCAAACCCAGAAACCATAACAAAAATGGACCACCTCCGAAAATCACCAAGGAAACCCTCCTCAAGGAATTACGCTGTCCCTCCAGACCCAGCGCAGATGCCAAATGATAGATGTTGAAACAGAGCCACAAACTCCCCGGAAAATCTCCAACTGGTAAAGACTGAGCCTCCACACCGGATCTCACTGAAACTCCTGCAAAAAACCCCGCACCGGAATACCTCCAACAAGAACTGCGTCCTCTCTCCCAGGGACTGCGCAGTCACCAAAAGAAGCCCAACTCCTCCGCAAAACAAACAACCAAATCTTCCATAAAAGACTGAAGGAAAAACCTTGCCTGAGCAGGCACTCGAAGTCCCCTAGGGCTAAGGGCGAGATCTCCGATCGGAGACACTCAACGCACTAAACAGTGCTGTAGACAGGCTAAACAGCCAGCGTGCTCAAGAAGACAAAATGTCTAGCTCCAATATCATCAACAACAAGAATGCCTAATGAAATGGCTCTCCCTCCTTTCATAACGCTGGCCCATCTCAAAAACCCTAATGTGGTCCCCCTCTCTTCCATGTGCTCCTCATCAAACTGCGCAGAAGCTCCTAGAGGCTACGTGGACCCTTCCTCTGCGTGGTGTTGGACCCCCATGGCTCCCCCATAAGTTATAACGTTGTGCTACTAGGGAAACACTTTATTTTATTTAAGTGAGTTAGACCCCTCTTCTCACTTTTTATTTATCAATAGACTATAGTCAGCAAAACTATACAAAAATCGAATATTCCAATTAGTTGTTGCTAATTAGGAATATTACATTCTCCCCCGGCAAAATGTTGCTTGTCCTCAAGCAATTGAAGTGATGGATGCTGCAGAATCTTCTCATTCTCCCAAGTGGCATCCTCATCCAGCAAAAATTGCTTGTGCTCAAGCAACGCTTGAATAAGCCTCCTCTCTAGCTGATGCTCCCCACCGACACTACAAAATGTGGCTGGGTCCCACTGAAACCTCTCTGACCTCTGCATCACCCTGATACGAAGGGATATCTCAATGCCAGGATCCGATGACCTCTCACAGTACCAGCCAACCAATAATCCTCCCGGATCCCATCGCCGCTGTGGCCAATAATCGCACAAGTCCCACGGCTCGGACTGTGCACTGCCTCTAGCTATGACCAATGCTCTAAGAGGTGAAGACCACCAACAAGCATCAATGCTCCCGGGCTCCTGCTGTGCTGTACCTGTAGCTGCATATGCTACCCCTACAACTACATACCAACTCATCACCTCTCTCCAATCCAAGTTGTGACTCAATCCCGTGCTGATCCTGCTCTCCTGAAATCGGGATGGAGTGCTGAAGAAATGATGTCCTGTGCCGCCCTGCCAGCTGGAATCTATAACCTCTATTATGTCCAAGGGCCCCTACTCGACTGTGCTCCCTACGAAGAATACCGTACCATCTAGAGGGTACCAACTCATGATCTCCCGCCAGTCCATCCTGGAAGAAGAATCCGATGTAGCAATAACAATGGCATATGGAACACGCCTGAAGTGTTGCCGCCAACCCGTAATCAACTCCCACTGCTCTGCCCTATCTGCCAATGAGAGCTGCCTGTAGAAGGAAACCCCTCTCTCTATAATGGGCCAAAGTGGGCAAGATATGCTGCAAGCTCCATCGATGTACTCCTGGAGAGTACTACTCACTGAAAGTAATGCAGCTCGACCGACTGTATGTACATCTATCTGTACCTCATCAATGTGTCGGCCAAAAAATGAATGCTCCACCATATCCAACAGCTCCTGCTGTCTAATAGCCCCCTGCATAACAATCCCATCAGCCTCCAACATCTCTAGAGGATATGGATCTGCAACTTCCGTCACTGTACTCAGTGTCAATGCATCTGACTGCTCCTCCTCAATGGCTGACCCCGCGGTTAGCCGCATATCCATCACCGGCTCAATGTGAGCCTCCATATGGCTCTCCCTCAAAGGACCATCATGCATGATGTGCATAGCATCCTCCTCTACTGACTCAGGCTCCATCACATATAGCTCCGACTGGATCGTCACAAGTGTCTCATCGCCTAGGGCATCTCCCATAGAGTCCCCTGACTGCTCACCCTGTATACTAGAATGCAGCTCTGGTCTACTGTCTCCATCTCTGTGTGACTGCTCTCGCTCCCCAGAAGCGACCTCAACTGATCCTATGGACTCATATGAAGAAGAGTCCTCACTCTGGCATATAGGAGAAAGGCCCTCCTGTTCTACCTCCACCACCTCATCTGCAGTGACTATGCCATCCACCCTCTTGATGAAGTGTCGATACAATGTCTGGAATCCAGACGCATGCTGGAATGCTATCTCTACTGAACCCAGTATCCTCTGCTCATGCATGATCTCAACATGCCCCGAGGGAAGAATGATGCATGTCTCCCTCATGACCCACTCCCCGGGTGTAGGCTCAGCGATGACCGATGTGCCACCCCTGTAGAGGATCATCTCATCCCTCGACCTGTGGCTGTCAACTAGTAAACCAACCCAGTGCCACTGCTGAGAGGTCTCTCGCCTAGTGTGCTGAGTGCCATCCAAACATCTTGGGTGTGCCTCGCATACCCCGTTGCTCATGCCCAAAGTGCCAAAGGACAACAATAAAATCGGCTGTGCCCGTGAGTGATGTAGAAGAGGGTCGGATGCATGAGTCCCCACAGATGTCGTCAAGTGTCGCTCATCTGTCCCCTCATCGATCCTGGGTGAAATACTCCCAACGGTAAGCCTGGTGTCCCTATCCGTGGGCCTCCCTGGATGCAATACGCTAAAACCATGCTGTGCAGCACCATATGCCCTCGCATACCATCGGTCATCCATGTACTCCTCGGCATGCCACTGCACACTGAGGCATACCCCTGTGTACTGCTGGATACCCCAAGCTACTGTTGTACCACCCTGTACCGTCTCGTGCCCTGACTGTGTCCAGGCATCGGTCACTCCCCGTGTGCTATCAATGTGATGTAGGACACTCCTACTCCACAATGCAGTCCCACACCGCCATGCAACTCCATGTCCACCAGTAATCCACTGCTCAATGATAGAGGCTCCCACACATCCTTGAATGTGATGACCTAGAGCTGTGCCTCTACATGCCGGACTACCACCAATCGGTAACATCGCCTCCACCGTTGCATCGCTATACCCGCCGACGAATGGATCATCACTCCAAAACCTCCTCGAGGGGTCTGAGAAGTGAATCTCCCTATGTGTTAGTAGTGTTACCACTACTGCTTGGCTCTGCTGCGTCCTCTGTGCCCTGTTGACCACACTTCGTCAACTACCCCATAGCAGTACACCCCCATTTTTTCAAATGGGATTCGTCATGTTCGACGTAGTTGCGCCATTCAGATTCCATCATGCAGATTTCATCGACAGTTGACATTGTTATAAATGATGTAAACCCATTCTGCATTGTTATGATGTAAATGATCTAGGTAAGACCGTCTGTGTATGTAATAGCCTAGGTAAGCCTAGTATGTTGTTGATGACTTCCATTCTAGGAGGTTTTTTGTCTCACTGATTCACGAAAGTGATCGGCAGAGTTTTTCCCTCCAGCCTCACCCCAAAGCTAGGGTGGAATTTGTCATCAGCATGCTAAGTGAGTCTTAGTGTTTTTTATCGAGTCCTTGTAAAAGTAGTTTCAACTACTTGGTCTACTAGATCATGTTTTGAGTCGCAGAATTGGGTATTTATTTGAGGGTCTATACGAATGGGTTTTCCTCCTTCATGTATGTAAATGTATTATCTCATGTAAAAGAGGGTTGGAAAAATAATTATAATCCCCTCTTAGTCAATTAATTAAATTTTCTGGTCAATTAATTAATAAAATCCTAAACCAGAAATTTAATTAATTTAGGGTCCTAAATTAGGATTAGATCTTTAAAGGCAAAATTTGTTGGTCCTTGGAAAATGATTTTGACAGCCCCAAGCCAAGGGAATATTGAGAATTTTAAGAAATATTGGACCCTTGGGCCTTGGTGGTTGAGTCAAAGTCAAAATTTTGGGGTAATTAACTCAAAAATAGTATTTTTGAGTTAATTAAAATTGAATTAAATGATAAATTCGTTTTTTCCCCAAAATTTTAATTTCAACGTTCCGGATTAAAAGATAATTAAATCTTTTGGACGGTTGAGATTATTTTGACGAGGATCATCCAAACTAGCCGTTAGAGATCTAGTTCTATAAATTTAGAGGTCTTTGTCATTCTTGAGTCATCCGATCTCAGAATCGTGCACTTGCTCTTAGAAGCTCTTGTAAACTTTTTGAGGAATAAAGCTAAAGACTTTGGGGTTACAGATCTTGATGTTCCTTCTCAAATTTATGTGGTGAATTGTCTCTGAACTCTGCTACTTGGTTTCTTGCGTTTTATGGTTGATGGCCTACATGGATTAATCTGCATATAGGTATCTTGTGCAGTTTTCTGGGTTTATGAAATAGCATTTTGATTTTTCAATGGATCTCATGTTGTTTTCTTGAATCTCTATCAGTCTAAAGCTCAGATCTAAGTGTGCAGGGAATTTTTTGTTTAAGATTGAGCGTCTGGGGAAGTCTTCGGTTGGGCCAGCCGACTCTCAATGAACATAAATCTGATAAGCTCTTGATTTGTTAAATTCCGGGTCAATCTTACGATATTTGGGTTTTGCAGGGTCTTCTAAGGCCCGTGCCTCTCATTAAAATCTTAATTTCTGAAAATTGAGCTAAAATGGATTTCAGATCTAACCATGAGGGTTTTAAATTTGTAAATTTGTGTAAATTTGTAATTTGTTAGTGAGGGTTTAACTGTTTCTTGGTGTGTGTCTTCAGATCTGACGTGTGGTTACAGGTTCAAATCAAATTTTTTTTTAAAAGATCTAAGGCAGATCTGGCTTGTAAAGGCCAGATCTGGCCTCAAAGCTGCCACTATGGGCAAGATCTGACTTCAAAATCGCTGTTGGTGACAAATCTGGATGATATTTAATTTGAAGAACACTGAAATCTGGTATTGCAGGGAGGAAATTTTTTCTTTTGATTGGGTTTTTCATCTGTTGTCCATCTGATCTTTGCCCTAGCCGCTCTTCATTCATTTCCTGCCTGTACGCCCTCCTTTCTTCATCGTTTCTCAATCTTTTTCTTGCAAATCCGTCCTTCATCAAATTCGTCCCTCTGCCGCTGCCATCTGCAAAACGTTCATCCTTCTTCCAAGCGCATCCCCTAACCCTCGCTTTGATCCGTCGTCCATTTCTTTGTCTTGCTGGCACCCAAGCTCCATACCCTAGCCGTCCAGTCGACCCCTTCTATCTCAGCGTTCATCTCTGCTCCGTCCCACCTGCACACAGTAAAAAAATAAAGCGCAGCTTCAAATCCGTCAAGCCTTGGCGTCCAATCTCCTCCGCCGTCCAAGCTCCTCACGCTGCTGTCCAACGCCTGCAATTGCCAAACAAATAAAACGACAAACGCACCATATATCAATCACACGTATTTAATTTTTTTTCATAGTTCAGATTTTAGATTTTATTGAGTCGGTTTTTCCTTTTTTTACTTGAACCGTAGTGTTAAATTTATTTCATTTTCGATTTTGATTAGTTTAGGTCTTAGCGTAGGTTGAAATTTCGATTTTTAACTTAGTTTTAATTTTTAGAACGTAATGTAGTTTAGATAGCGTAGGTTTTAATTCGGTTGTTTTAATTTGTGTCTTAGTTTAGTTTTAATTTAGATTTAGACATAAAAATTAAAAAATTAAAAATTTCCAAAAATCTTTTAAAAAAATTAGAAAATACAAAAATATAAAATAAAAAAAAAATTTCAATTTTTTTTTTTTTATGGTCAAATGAGCTTTGAAATTTTTATCTAGAGTTTTGACTATAGAAACATTTTCTGGATCGAAATTAATTGAAGCATCATTCTGGAAATATTGCGGATATCTGGCATTTTCATCTCACTGTTTCATGGTTGTGTTTTTCAATTGAATATCATTGATCAATCGTGTTTCAATAAGCAGCAGTTAGTCATCATCTACTGGTTTATAATTGCATAATGGGATTTTGTTTGACTCCATAAGGCACTGGTCTTAAAAGTGAAATCTAATCTGTGGAATCTCGTTTATTCTGTCAAGTACTTGATGTTCTAGCTGTGTCTCCTAGATTTATCCTTCATTTCTAAAAGGGTCTACCTCCCTTAGCCTGCAAGGAGACAGCTTCAAGAGAGAGATTGGGGATAAAGGTGACAGCCCCCAGTCTGAGCCGTTGTCGCGGTGCCCTGAACAATCTGTGCGACAACATTTTTTGGCGCCGTTGCCGGGGATAGAGTTTTTCTGTCCTTGGTCTTAACGACATTTTCTAATCTTCTGATCTTTCATCGCCATTCATTAGCCTGTCGCAAGGGATCACATTTTCTGGCGTCTTTCATCTCTTCATATTTTCATCGTCTTATCTTTCGTCATATCACTAATCATTTCATCATCGTATCTTTAGCACCTGGACATTTCGGTTGGCTTCTTGTTTGGGTGGCGACTCCACTTATTCATCTATTTACTCCCAGACAAGAATCCCCCCGTGATATCCATCTGCTAGCTCTCGATTATTTCTTCTGTTTTAGAATTAGTTTCATGTTCAAGTGGCGACTCCAACTCTTTCATTTCTTACAAGAGTTTCTGCCAAGAAGTTCGCTTCTTGAGGACCTTTTGATTATTCTTGAACACAGATCTATTTCTAAAATCTTAAAAACGATATCATGGATGTTTTTGCCCCGTGTAATTTTGCTAATATTCAGGGTTATCCTCATGATCTTCCTGAAATGGATAAATTACCTATCTTTCAAGGAAATGATGCGGTTAGTGTTAAATCTCATTTGTTTGCTTTCACTAACTGGTGGAATAGATTCGCAGTTGCAAAAAATAATTTTGATGATGTAAAGATGAAAACTTTTGTTCTTACTTTTGGCGAAGATGTTGCTGATTGGTTCATGGAAAAACCTGATAATTCATTCAATACTTTTGAAACCATTGTAACTGCTTTTAAGGAAAAGTATGGTGATAAAAGGGAAGATCGACATTTGGTAATAGAGATCAGTACCATAGAAAAGAAAGAAAATGAAACAACTGAAGAATTTAACAGGAGATTTAATGGTATTCTTAGAGAAATATCTCAAACTCATAAACCTCCTGATGGATCTCTTCTGAATTTTTACATTGATGCTTTTGATTCTGATACTTCATATGAGTTAAGGCGGGCTAAAACTGCAAATTATAAGGCTTGTCAATCTTTAGCTGAGGAGATTGAAAAAGATAAGAAAGCATCTGGAATATCTGAAACTCCAGATTTTGATAGATCTTTGACAGATTCTAAGTTAAAAGAGCCTCTAGAAGATGATGATGACCCTATGAAAAAGTTAATGCAGAAACTTGAAAGCATGGAGCTTAATCAAGCGAAATTGATCTCTGAGCATGCTAAAGAAATAAGTGTCTTACAGGCTAGATTGGTTCAAATGGAAAGGGCTCAAACACAGAATTCCCAACCTAGAAATAATAATGCTTTGCAGAAAAGAGTCTTATATTATGAGCAAAGACCAACAAATCAACTTGAGTTCACAAATCTTGTGGATGAAGTTCCTCCTTATTGTAGAGCTTGTAATGATCTTCATGAAGAGGCTACTTGTCCCATTGTCAAAAGGATCATAGCTAGTAGAATGGCAAGGTCAAGTCATCAAATTAATGTTGTTGGTAAGGACTATCACAAGCATATAGAAGATCATGAAAGTCAGGTTAAGGAGCCAGCTCAGATGATTAAGGATGTGCAACCCAATCTTATGCGAATTATTCAAAACATGGAAGCTAATCAAATCAATCTTCAAAATAAAATAACTTCCATGGAAGCAAGTCATGAACAGGAAATAAAGATCATGGAATCTAATCACTCCAATCAAATAATTTCCATGGAAGGAAAACATGTTAAGGAAATGACGATCATGGAAGAAAATCATAAGAAGGAAATGAACTGTATGCAAAAGCTCTTCGTGGCCATGAAAGCGAATAATGATGAATCAATAAAAAACATGGAACATAGATTGTTGATGATTGAAGAGAGTCATGCGAAGGAAATGACTGTTGTTAATATTAAGCATTCTAATCAAATGACTGATATGCAAAAGAAGTTGGAAAAAATGGAAAAATCACATTTTCAGCCGAAATTTGATTATGAAGATTCATCAACAGATCATAAGACTTCTTATCTGCCAAAGCCATTCTCATCTCATCACACGGAGGATTTAACTATGGTTTCAAAGGATGTTGAGAAAGGCCAAGCTTATGTATCAGAGTATATCCAGAATAATATTGGTCACACTCCAGGTTCTTCAGATACTTTGTACAAACATCTTCAAGATGAGGACAAGGAGTTTACAGGGGTCTCATTGCTGACATCACAACCCACTCAGAAGAAGAGAAAGAAGCAGAAAAGAAGTAAGTGGTTTGATTCGTCTGATGGTCGAGAGCAACGTGACATTCATATAAGACATAGTCCTACGATTAGCAAGATTGGACATGGCACATCTGAAAAGCAGCCAACAGACTTGCCTAAAAGTAGGCAAATGCTCAGCATACACTATATTGAGCACATATGATGCCACAGGGCATCCTCTATATCGTATTTCTAACCCTACTCCTTGTTATTTCAGCATTTCATTTTTGCAGTTAGAGTAGATTTACTTTTCATGTTAAATAGAATAATAAATAAAAGAAGAGCTTCTATTTTTCATGAGCTTAATGTTATATGATGATATTTGGATGGACGCTACTTATGCAATCTTGTGTGTTGCTTGGATGCAGATTCTGGATTCTCACATTCCTTCAACGAAGCAACGTGTCCCCAAGTAGAGCCAGATGTTGACCACACTTCGTCAACTACCCCATAGCAGTACACCCCCATTTTTTCAAATGGGATTCGTCATGTTCGACATGGTTGCGCCATTCAGATTACATCATCCAGATTTCATCGACAATTGACATTGTTATAAATGATGTAAACCCATTCTGGATTGTTATGATGTAAATGATCTAAGTAAGACCGTCAGTGTATGTAATAGCCTAGGTAAGCCTAGTATGTTGTTGATGATCTCTATCCTAGGAGGTTTTTTGTCTCACTGATTCACGAAAGTGATCGGCAGAGTTTTTCCCTCCAGCCTCACCCCAAAGCTAGGGTGGATTTTTTCATCAGCATGTTAAGTGAGTCCTAGTGTTCTATCGAGTCCTTGTAAAAGTAGTTTGAACTACTTGGTCTACTAGATCATATGTTGAGTCGCAGAACTGGGTATTTATTTGAGGGTCTATACGAATGGGTTTTCCTCCCTTCATGTATGTAAATGTATTATCTCATGTAAAAGAGGGTTGGAAAAATAATTATAATCCCCTCTTAGTCAATTAATTAAATTTTTTGGTCAATTAATTAATAAAATCCTAAACCAGAAATTTAATTAATTTAGGGTCCTAAATTAGGATTAAATCTTTAAAGGCAAAATTTGTTGGTCCTTGGAAAATGATTTTGACAGCCCCAAGCCAAGGGAATATTGAGAATTTTAAGAAATATTGGACCCTTGGGCCTTGGTGGTTGAGTCAAAGTCAAAATTTTGGGGTAATTAACTCAAAAATAGTATTTTTGAGTTAATTAAAATTGAATTAAATGATAAATTCGTTTTTTCCCCAAAATTTTAATTTCAACGTTTCGGATTAAAAGATAATTAAATCTTTTGGACGGTTGAGATTATTTTGACGAGGATCATCCAAACTAGCCGTTAGAGATCTAGTCCTATAAATTTAGAGGTCTTTGTCATTCTTGAATGATCCGATCTCAGAATCGTGCGCTTGCTCTTAGAAGCTCTTGTAAACTTTTTGAGGAATAAAGCTAAAGACTTTGGGGTTACAGATCTTGATGTTCCTTCTCAAATTTATGTGGTGAATTGTCTCTGAACTCTGCTACTTGGTTTCTTGCGTTTTATGGTTGATGGCCTACATGGATTAATCTGCATATAGGTATCTTGTGCAGTTTTCTGGGTTTATGAAATAGCATTCTGATTTTTCAATGCATCTCATGTTGTTTTCTTGAATCTCTATCAGTCTAAAGCTCAGATCTAAGTGTGCAGGGAATTTTTTGTTTAAGATTGAGCGTCTGGGGAAGTCTTCGGTTGGACCAGCCGACTCCCAATGAACATAAATCTGATAAGCTCTTTATTTGTTAAATTTCGGGTCTATCTTACAATATTTGTGATTTTGCAGGGTTTCGAAGGCTTGTGCCTCTCACTAAAACTTTAAATTTCTGAAAATTGTGCTAAATGGATTTTAATCTGACCTTGAGGGTTTTAAATTTGTAAAATAGTTGTAAATTTGTAAATTTTTCAACATTGTCAGGGTTTAATCATTAAATCGGCGTGTGTGTCTCCAGATCTGACTAATTGTTGCAGGTTATTGGTTCAAATCAAATTTTTTTTTAAGGTCTAAGGCAGACTAAGCTTAAAGGCCGTATCTCGTCTCAAAGTTTGTCACCATCTTCTTTAATTATGGAGATCCGACTTCAAAATCGTCATGGGTGTGACAACTGATGATATTTAATTGAAGAACACCGAAATCAGACAAGTAGGGAGGAAATTTTTTCTTTTGATTGGGTTTTTCATCTGTTGTCCATCTGATCTTTGCCCTAGCCGCTCTTCATTCATTTCCTCCCTGTACGCCCTCCTTTCTTCATCGTTTCTCAATCTTTTTCTTGCAAATCCGTCCTTCATCAAATTCGTCCCTCTGCCGCTGCCATCTGCAAAACGTTCATCCTTCTTCCAAGCGCATCCCCTAACCCTCGCTTTGATCCGTCGTCCATTTCTTTGTCTTGCCGGCACCCAAGCTCCATACCCTAGCCGTCCAGTCGACCCCTTCTATCTCAGCGTTCATCTCTGCTCCGTCCCACCTGCACACAGTAAAAAAAATAAAGCGCAGCTTCAAATCCGTCAAACCTTGGCGTCCAATCTCCTCCGCCGTCCAAGCTCCTCACGCTGCTGTCCAACGCCTGCAATTGCCAAACAAATAAAACGACAAACGCACCATATATCGATCACACGTATTTAATTTTTTTTTCATAGTTCAGATTTTAGATTTTATTGAGTCGGTTTTTCCTTTTTTACTTGAACCGTAGTGTTAAATTTATTTCATTTTCGATTTTGATTAGTTTAGGTCTTAGCGTAGGTTGAAATTTCGATTTTTAACTTAGTTTTAATTTTTAGAACGTAATGTAGTTTAGATAGCGTAGGTTTTAATTCGGTTGTTTTAATTTGTGTCTTAGTTTAGTTTTAATTTAGATTTAGACATAAAAATTAAAAAATTAAAAATTTCCAAAAATCTTTTAAAAAAATTAGAAAATACAAAAATATAAAAAAAAAAAAAAATTCAATTTTTTTTTTTTTATGGTCAAATGAGCTTTGAAATTTTTATCTAGAGTTTTGACTATAGAAACATTTTCTGGATCGAAATTAATTGAAGCATCATTCTGGAAATATTGCGGATATCTGGCATTTTCATCTCACTGTTTCATGGTTGTGTTTTTCAATTGAATATCATTGATCAATCGTGTTTCAATAAGCAGCAGTTAGTCATCATCTACTGGTTTATAATTGCATAATGGGATTTTGTTTGACTCCATAAGGCACTGGTCTTAAAAGTGAAATCTAATCTGTGGAATCTCGTTTATTCTGTCAAGTACTTGATGTTCTAGCTGTGTCTCCTAGATTTATCCTTCATTTCTAAAAGGGTCTACCTCCCTTAGCCTGCAAGGAGACAGCTTAAAGAGAGAGATTGGGGATAAAGGTGACAGCCCCCAGTCTGAGCCGTTGTCGCGGTGCCCTGAACAATCTGTGCGACAACATGCCCCACACAAAGGTGAAGAATCCTTGGCCCCATACAAGGCGCCATCTGGTGGCCTGCCAATGTCACCTCCTCCGACAAGCTCCTGCCAAGGTATATTGACCACCCCGAGATCCCGTATATGAGTGTCATACCAAGACAACCTAGGGTGTCTGCTCATAAACTGGTTGGCCATTGAAGCTGACCGACACTCCCCTAGCGAATGCGCATGCTCTGCTACTACGCCAACTGTATCTTCCAAGACATAGTCAACTGACCTGCCTGGGAAATGATAGGTGATCCCACCTGGATCCCAATACCAATCTGGGGTCCCTGTATGCCCAACACCTAGGAACTCCTGCTGAACTACACCTGGGTCCACCACTATCTCCAAAACCCACTCCACCGGGTACCAACTCAAAATCTCTCGCCATCCAACCTCAACATGCGGATGCCGTATCCTGTGCAACTCTGATCGTCTCATACCGTTATCCAAGTCAACATATGAGATTTGACTAGGTGGCTCCATCTCACTCTCTCCAATGGGAAGAGGTGACCCAACAATGCTGCTAGTCCCGTCCATGCATGCCTGAAGGTGAATGATCTGACGCTGCAATGTGCCCCCTGGTTGTACCATCAGGGAATCCAGTCGTTCCCCAATGCGGGCCAACTTGGTAGCTGACTCAGCACAAGCCACTCTCATGCCCTCCAGCTCCATGTCCTGCAACAAAATGGCTTCCCGAACTGATGTGGCCTTCCCTTTCAAAACTCGAAGGTC
This sequence comes from Pinus albicaulis, assembly GCA_034641835.2. Lineage (NCBI taxonomy): Eukaryota > Viridiplantae > Streptophyta > Pinopsida > Pinales > Pinaceae > Pinus > Pinus albicaulis. The sequence goes on from CM076580.1 coordinate 1,822,987,718, forward strand.
TGCCCGAAGTCGATGATATCGCTGCCTGTGACCATCATTCGATACCTCTGTATCTCCTAGTGCCTCATTGAAGGTGGATACATCTGCTGACACTGCACCCATCTGTGTGCTGCTACCACTCGAAGACTCGGACGCGACTCCGGTCATCACCTCAATGGATGGCTCTACTGGGGTAGGCTCTACCTTCTCCACTACCACATCAACCGCCACGGCCAAGGAGGTCTCCAATGAGGGTGAATCCTGTGTCACACTAGGTGTAACCTCGGACTCCCTGCAATCCTTTGTGCCCTCAACCTCCAAGTGCGAGGTAACCATTTTAATGGTTTTCCTCTCCGGTACTCGGTCAAGCTAGAAAGAGGTAACACCCAAGCTTTCTCTCAGCGCCTGGATGACCCGTCAAATGTCGGTAGATGGAATCTGCCCACAACGCGCTGCAAGCCCCCGTCATGTGAGTGCCTATTCCCGCTATGAAAGTTGCGGGGTCTGCTATCCCGCTGGAGCTGAACAAAATCTCTGAATGAGATAAGATCTCTAAACTCCGGCCCGTATGCCCGGTACTCTGCAAGATAGGCGCCCATCTGGCCAGGCTCAGGCTCTGGCTCCCGCTGTGCTCCTGCCCCTGTGTCCTCCGCTAGGAACGTGGGCATAGTGGATCGCGTGGGTGCATGCGATGCCATAATGGGGATAGCCTCACAGTCCGGCATATGGTGGGATGTGCCCGATCCCTCACCAATCTGGAAACCCTTTGGGGTTTCCCGCTGCCTAACCTCCAGCGCAGTGAGTCTCTGTCCCACCGTCTCCATCTGTCTCGACAAGTCCTGTACTGATTTGAGAAGCATCTCCTCAAATCTCCTTGCACCATCATCACCTGCCATTGGCACTTTCTGCTATGTGCCTACAGGCTCCTCAGAAACTGCACGGCTGCTGCAAAACCATACTACTGCTTGACTTCGACCTCCGATTTACCCACTGAAACTACTCAGAAAATTCTAGGAATTTGGGAAGGTGATCCTTGCCCAAAACCCAGAAAAACCCAGAAAACATTTCTTTTAATTCCAACCTTCGAAATTTGACCCTTTATATTTTGTCCCTTTTTCCAATTTCGTTTTTGGTACTGCAACTGCTAGTGCTCTCCAAAATTCCAGCAAACCTCTGTATGATCTCTTTCCCGATGTCATAGACCATAGGCTGATCCAGAACTATGCTCTGATACCACTGTAATATCCCGAATGGGAAATAAACAACAATACAAGCATACGACAATATAGAAAATGCCGGAAATAGAACATAAGAAAATACACATAAAATGCCGGGAATGCTAAGCCATTTTATTAATCTGAGAATATAATGAAATACAATGGATAATCAGAATAATAGCACCTATTCTTGCCCAAGGCAATTGAAGAGCCCTCTCAGAAAAACAGGAAATGGCTGCTACAAGAAACTGCGTCCCAGCTGCTAGGAAACTGCCGTAAACTGCTGCTGCCGCGGGAATGAACTGAAGCTAGGGGCTGATCCCCTTGCCGGAATGGGCTGAAAATCTGCAAATCACCTGTACTCGCCAACCCAGACCAAACCCAGAAACCATAACAAAAATGGACCACCTCCAAAAATCACCAAGGAAACCCTCCTCAAGGAATTACGCTGTCCCTCCAGACCCAGTGCAGATGCCAAATGATAGATGCTGAAACAGAGCCACAAACTCCCCGGAAAATCTCCAACTGGTAAAGACTGAGCCTCCACACCAGATCTCACTGAAACTCCTACAAAAAACCCCGCACCGGAATACCTCCAACAAGAATTGCGTCCTCTCTCCCAGGGACTGCGCAGTCACCAAAAGAAGCCCAGCTCCTCCGCAAAACAAACAACCAAATCTCCCGTAAAAGACTGAAGGAAAAACCTTGCCCGAGCAGGCACTCGAAGTCCCCCGGGGCTAAGGGCGAGATCTCCGACCGGAGACACTCAACGCACTAAACAGTGCTGCAGACAGGCTAAACAGCCTGCGTGCTCAAGAAGACAAAATGTCTAGCTCCAATATCATTAACAACAAGAATGCCTAATGAAATGGCTCTCCCTCCTTTTATAACGCTAGCCCATCTCAAAAACCCTAACGTGGTCCCCCTCTCTTTCACGTGCTCCTCATCAAACTGCGCAGAAGCTCCTAGAGGCTACGTGGACCCTTCCTCTGCGTGGTGTTGGACCCCCATGGCTCCCCCATAAGTTATAACGTTGTGCTACTAGGGAAACACTTTATTTTATTTAAGTGAGTTAGACCCCTCTTCTCACTTTTTATTTATCAATAGACTATAGTCGGCAAAACTATACAAAAATCGAATATTCCAATTAGCTGTTGCTAATTAGGAATATTACATAATGGAAAGTAAAGTTGAGGTTGACCTTACCTTTCTCGAGGGTGTCACTCTTGAGTCCTGATATCTCTCCTTTTGAGAACCTTGAGGAAGGTGATCCCATGAGCTCCTTGGAAGATAACATTGAAGATTATTTCCACATTGAAAAGGAGAAATGGAAAATTGTTGGGCCTGCATTTGTTTTTGCTTGCATTTATGACACTGACAAAGAGGATGACGTTGAGGTTGGCTTTCCCTTTCTATCGGGCATTATTTATGAGCACATATCCATCGATACCCTTGGGAAGGAGAATTATTATTTTCCCTTGCATGAAAAGTAGAAATTGGACATAATTGATTCTCCTTTTTGGGAAGACCCTATCTTTAATGCCAACAATGATAGAATTGATAAAGCCCTTCCTCGTACCTACAATCCTCATGATTCTAGGAGTATATTCAAATCACTTCAACCTCAATTGTTGGATTTTCAGGAAAAGGGTTCTGTTGAAACTTCACTTTCCCTTGTGCCCTTTTCTCTTGTTCATCATCTTAAATCTTCCACAAGTGATTCCCTCACCCCATTGTCATGTGATTTCACGTATCCAATAGCCCTTTTATTGAGAATTTGGAGGGCTAGTGATTAAGACAAAATTCTCTTCTTGATAATTACTTGTGAAATTACTTGAGTTACTTAAGTCTTTCCTTTGTTAGCTTATTAAATCTTTCATCAAGTCAATTTTCAAAAGACATGAGACATAAGAGTTAGGCTCCTAGAGCCAGGGAAAAACCTCTCCCTCTTGGAGAGGAAAACCCACGAGAAATTCTTCTTATAGATTTCAGATGACAAGTACCATGACCTAGAATTAGACCCTTGACCTATTTATGCAACCACGACCTTGTCCTTACTTCTTCCCACCATTATCTCAATGTCACCCTTTATCAACAACTTCACTTTAGGATAGTATGCAAATTATCTTTGGACAAATACTGCTCTGGCACTTCCTTGTCACGATGTAGCTTGCTTCAGGATACTTCAACCCTGCTCATGCACTTGGTGGATCTGCACTTTAACACTTCTGCTTCAAGGTGATTCTGCTTTAGGATGTCGCAACACTTTATGACACTTGGATATATGTATGTAGACCAGTTCTAAAACTCTTCAAACATCTGCACTTCAATTGTATGCTGCTGCACCTTATGGTATACTGATATACATATTTAGACCAGTTATGTACCCTTTACACATCAACACTGAAATCTGCACTATACTTGTCCTTTAATCCGTACTGAAATTGCCCTTACAATCTGCGCTAAATTGCCCTTTTAAGCTGCACTGAATTTCAGAGATAGCCCGCAGTTTAGATGCAAAGATGACCTGAAACATATCAAAAATTCTGCACTGAAGCTTGCTGCACTTTGCATTGCACCTACTGCACTTCGAACTGCATTTCCTGCACTTCGCACTACACTTCCTTTGCCTAAATCCGCACTGCTCTTCAGATGATGTCCGAAAATCTGTAGGTGAATGAGCCGCAGGATAGAGGTATATATAGAGGTTCATACTAGGTTATTAGGCCGACCATTCAGCTATTATATAGGCCGACTATTCAGCTGTCATAAAGGCCGACTTGAAGACTATATATTCCAGTGTAGGTGAGGGCTATTACAAGCCATTCTTCCACGGTTTCTGGACTTGGTCTTGGAGCATTTATTTTGACACTTATTACATTTATCTCTAGAAGACCAAAATGTAGATAGACATGAAGAAGAAGTCTACTAACCTATAGTAAACTCTTGTTGGTGAAACCCATGAAGCAAGTACAAAATTCATTTTATTATCTTTGTCTTCTACTTTACATAAATTCATAATTACATAGTCAATATGAAGAACAAACTAGATACACTTTTCAACACTCCCTCTTAACTAGGGAGGTATTCATACAAGTACATGGTTACTTTTAAATTAAAGAATCTCATAAGAAGAATCGGATTGGTAATCACATTTATATAACATCACATCAACCAACATTATCCTAGTGCAAGGCCTTGACTAACAACCCCATCTCTCAACAAGACAATGGTTTACAATGCTAGCAAGACACATGCCTTATAGACACCATAGTCATTGTCTCTCCAAGGTACATACTCCACCCAGGTGTTCCCAAAGTATGACCTTCTTGGACTATTCTTCTCTTGGGTAGCCAGCCCCCAAAGAATGTCGGTCCTCGACTACTCTTATCTTGAATGCCCTATCTCATTCTCAAAGAGTATCAAATGCCAGATGATTACCCAATCCTCCATTATGTCTTCTAGGTGAAGACCAGAATGATGTGTCTATCCATTTTCTCGACATGGCCTTCACTAAGACTTACGGCTGTTAGTCCTGGTCTAGTGTATGACACATGTATTAGAGAATCGCATATGTCACTCCCTCTCAACGCAGGAAGGACATACTTCAAGTTTCTTCCAAGTAAGAAACTTACCACTAGGCTCCCTCTCAACCAGGGTCTTGCAACAACAATCCAACTACTCATGAAGAGTTCCTCCCCTTGATGTCGTGGATTTCAATATTGAGGAATGTTCAACTTTTGGCTTCATAGGGCACAGATCATCCATCACTTTTAGTCATGAGTCATGTCCACTATCAGAAAGTGATTCATCAGTCTTTCTCATCTGGTCCATCGTTGCGCCATGTTTCTTTCCTCCGAATCATCTCCAAGGATCATACATCCTTTCTCATGATTAACAACCCTGCACAAATTCGTCCAGATAAACATATATATATGAACTTTTAAAACAAAAGTTACCTTAGTAATGATCTTTCACCATGACATATTCCTGTAGGCATCAACATCCTTTATTCATATTGACACATTTCCTAATGATATGTTTTGTCAAGGGTCTTCTTCTTTACCAGACTTTTGTCAGAGTCTACATATCCTCCTAGGAGATCTCCTAGTCACATTTTCTTGGCTTCCGAATGATAACTGCCTCTTGACATGGTTGCATTTCATGATCTCTTTCTTTCTGCACATTCTTCATTCCCAGGAAGTTACACATTTTCCAATTCCTCGTTCATATACAACCACTTCATATTCCATGAGGATATATATTATGTTGATTTCATCTGTTAGTGCACTGAGAGATCCTCCTTCATAGATCATACTTCTAAATATAGAAGTCTATTACCTGCAACCATATGACATGACTTCACAACATCCAATGTTAGCATATAAATATATACATACCTCAAACCCTTTTCCCTTCAGTCATCCAATAGCAATTTCTCTAAAATGAAGAGCTTCATTCCCTTGGCCTGCTCCATCATCACATCCCATAATTCTGTTTCCATGATGACCCTTGATTTTGATGACTGCCTTCCTTTAGTAATGTTATCAGAGAGGTTTTCCCAGAGCTGATTCACCAAGAGCTCCTAACATGCTCTTTATCATGATGCTATAATATACATTGCTTCCTATCATACTATATTACAACCAACAGAAATTATTTAAAGGAGAAGATGATCTCAATCATAGTAGAGATCCCTTGCTTCTTCTTTCTTAGATTTCTTTGCATCAGGTTCTTCCCTTTTCCTCTTGTCCTTGTCAGATTTAGGACAATTTCTTTTATAATGCCCAAGTTCATTACATCTAAAGCATCGTACGTTGTCCATATTCCTTCTTTTATTCTGAGGACCAAATTTTCCGAATCTTCCTTTCTTCCTGTGTGTGGCTGCAAAGGCTTGATTTTCTTCATTTGGTCCTGTATCAGCTATGGCTTTTAGTCTTGTTTCCTCTATTTTACATAGAGACCATAAATCATGGAATGGAGTGGCTTCTTTCTTCCCGCATAAACTTGAAGTGAAGTTTCCCCATTCCTCTGGTAGAGCATTCAACACCACTGTAGTCATCTCAGTGTCAGACATTACTTCTCCCAGTTCCTGCAGTTGATCTCTTATTGTAGAAATCCTCATAAATTATGGAGTGATTCCTTCTTCCCTTGACAATTTCATTTTATATAGTTCTTTTCTCTGAGAGATTGCTTCTCCTGCGATACTCACAGAGAATAGCTCCATCAGTTTCTCATATATTTCTTTAGCAGACTTTAGTTTTGATACATAGGGAATGAGTGAGTCCTTGATGGATTATATGAGAATCCTCTGGGCTCAAATTTCTCTCTTCATGTATTTGGCATGAGCTGGAGCATCTTCTTTTGGTGTTTGAATTGTCAATCCATCGATGTAGTCCATAACTTCGTCTTCAATTAAATTCAAATTTGTCCTCTTCTTCCATGCGCTAAAGTTTGATGACCCAACCAGCTTGTTGCTTTCTTTACAATAAGTCATCTTGATAGATTTAAGTAAGGTCATAGATACTTGAGTAGAGTGGCTTGCAGCTTCGTTGATGATGACGAAGGAGATAGGAGCTTCTTCTAAGATAGAAATCTTCAATCTAGGTGTTCTTGAATCCTTGATGGCAAAGGATATATTCAAAAGATGATATCCTCTTCAATCAATGTCTTGAGTGAAAATCTTTGATGGCAAAGATTATTATCTTGAAAAGTTGATCCTTTGAATGAAATAAAGGTCTTTCTTGAAAATAACTTGAGAATCTTCCTTGCAAACTAATTTGAATTTTCACCGAAACTTTGATATTTGCTTCCTTGAGTGTCTCTTTGTCAAGCAACCCTTGAGTTCAGCACCTTAGCTCTGATACCATGTTGAGAATTTGGAGGGCTAGTGATTAATACAAAATTCTCTTCTTGATAATTACTTGTGAAATTACTTGAGTTATTTAAGGCTTTCCTTCGTTAGCTTATTAAATCTTTCATCAAGTCAATTTCCAAAAGACACGAGACACAAGAGTTAGGCTCCTGGAGCTAGGGCAAAACCTCTCCCTCTTGGAGAGGAAAACCCATGAGAAATTCTTATAGATCTCAGATGACAAGTACCATGACCCAGAATTAGACCCTTGACCTATTTATGCATCCAAGACCTTGTCCTTACTTCTTCCGACCATTGTCTCAATGTCACCCTTTATCAATAACTTCACTTTAGGATAGTATGCAACCTATCTTTGGACAGATCCTGCTCTTGCACTTCCTTGTCACACTGTAGCTTGCTTCAAGATACTTCAACCTTGCTCATGCACTTGGTGGATCCACACTTTAACACTTCTGCTTCAAGGTGATTCTGCTTTAGGATGTCGCAACACTTTATGACACTTGGATATATGTATGTAGACCAACTCTAAAACTCTTCAAACATCTGCACTTCAATTGTATGCTGTTGCACCTTATGATATACTGATATACATATTTAGACCAGTTCTGTACCCTTTACACATCATCACTGAAATCCACACTATTCTTGTCCTTTAATCCGTACTGAAATTGCCCTTACAATCCACACTAAATTTCCCTTGTAATCCGCACTGAATTTCAGAGATAGCCCATAGTTTAGATGCAGAGATGACCTGAAACATATGAAAAATTCCGAACTAAAGCTTGTTGCACTTTGCACTGCACCTATTGCACTTCGCACTTCATTTCCTACACTTCGCACTGCATTTCCTTCACCTAAATCTGCACTGCACATCAGATGATGTTTGAAAATCTATAGGTGAATGAGCCGCAAGACAGAGGTATATATAGAGGTTCATACTAGGTTATTAGGCCGACCATTCAGCTGTCATAAAGGCCGACTTGAAGACTATATATTCCAGTGTAGGTGAGGGCTATTACAAGCCATTCTTCCACGGTTTTTGGACTTGGTCTCGAAGCATTTATTTTGACACTTATTACATTTATATCTAGAAGACAAGAACCTAGATAGACATGAAGAAGAAGTCTACTAACCTATAATAAACTCTTGTTCATGAAACCCATGAAGCAAGTACAAAATTCATTTTATTATCTTTGTCTTCTACTTTACATAAATTCATTATTACATAGTCAATATGAAGACCGACCACCTTTCCCCCCTTCGAGCATAGTGGCAAGGAAGAGCCCCTCATCAACTATACTTTATCCCCTTGGGTGCACTCTCAAGGTTTTGATCTCCCCATGACCTACTCTCTCCAATGTGATCATTAACTTGAGCAACCTAGTTGTTGCGGTCTTTCATTCCCTCACCTTTCACCCCCTTCTCATCACGACCATGTGGCATCTACAAAGAATAATATTATGAGCAATGATTGTGATAAGGGTTCCTTAAGGGTAATCATGCATCCCACCATTGTGTACTTAGAGTGAAGGACCCACATCTCTAAAGTAACTCATGTTCCTTCTCTTGCGGGTTTGTCTTGGCTCACATGGAAGCATTCGCTTTGGGATTTGCTCCATGAGTAATCATATAGGAATGCACATTTATTTTGATATGATGATATGTTGGCTGCACTAGCAATTTAATTACACTCTCTATTGGCTTCGTCGTATGCGTGTTAGGGTAGGATGCACTGCATGTTATTTTTTTGCATTAGAATTAATCTCATATAATGTTTCTCATGATAGATTAGATGCATTTAGATTAAAAATTGCATATTTTATTACTTGTTGATTTTATGAGGTAACATTAAGCACGGGTGATCATAAGACACTGTGAAAAAAATGCTGCCCCGTGGCTTTGATCTTTGACATGTGCATATAACATGTCTAAGGTGACCAAGAGATTGTTGGAGTTCTCGTGATCTCCCGTTCGAGTAGCTTCTTCGAGAGATCACGTCCTAATTGGAGCCAGATGTTACCCACCACGTCGTGGGTGATATCCATAGGAGAAATTTTTTCTCCACGATGGACCTCAGCCAATAGCCCTTTGTAGCCTTCTTCTAGCTCGTTGTGCCATTTCTCTACTACCTGAGCCAGCCATGTAGTCCCTCAACCACCTGTATTGATCATATGTTTGAAGGTTGGCCTCCCGAATCTAAAGGTATGTCTTGTCATTTGGTAATTTAGTAGTGAGTATAATTATCATGGATACTTATGGGCATGGATTGATGGGTGGATTTGGCGGAAACAGTGGGCTTAGCTTGTGCTCCTATCCCATTGATCTCTTTTGGATACTACCCTTGGATCTTAGTCCCGTGGGATTTCCTTTATTGACCATTTTGGTTCTAGGGTGGTACTACTTGGGAACCCCCGACTTTGGGAACTTGGTCCCGCTCTTTTATCCACATATATTACTCCCTTTCCACCCATTATACCCCCATTCATCATTTCTCCCACCTATGTCCACATTGTCACTCTGGGTCCACATAGTGTCAGCCTCCCTATCCCCTTTGCCCCCACCTTGTGTCAGGCCTGGAATGATGCCTTAAAGGTCGAAGCAGTTAAAACAAAAAGAAAAAGCATAATTGGCCACATTTAACAGGAAATTGTACCACAAAATGCAAAATATGGCTAGGACAAAAATAATTAGCACGTGGGAAAAATCCATTACATGAGCTCTACCCCAATCCATGGTCATCACCCTGGTTCCATAGGCCCTAGATGAGCCTTCTTTTATCATTCAATAACCTATGATTGTCCCAACACTTGGAGGGCAATGAACCGCCCTACCTAAAAAGGGTAATCACTGTTATATCTTACATATCATGCTCTTTCCCTTTGAGCCTCGAGCAGTTTAGTGAAGAGAATTCATAAAAGGCAAAAGGCATATAAAGAAGGGTGGAAAAATCAAGGTCAGGGCACCTAATGCACCACGATTTCTCCTTCCTACACATTATATACCTAGGTGTGGGATGCCCCTTATCTAGTTGTCCCTATGCCCCAATATGTGGCCTAGGATTGCCCCTCTCATTCTCTACTTCATTTCACTTATTTATCACTTGCCACCCCCATTAGCGGGATGTACCTTGTGTTGATTTGGGATAGCATCAAATGTGATCTAAGTCTCAAAGTTTGCAGGGAGGCTTAGACACATGTATTCCAGATAACCCAAAAATCGTTTGGGGAAATTCCACCACCCGGATTGTATTTTATTAAAATAATTAATTATTTTTAAAGGGACCCTAAGTCGAAACTTAGGAAAGTAAAATAATTAAAGTGAATTAATAGAATATGGGTGTGAATGTTCTAGAAAAGATGGATCACGTCAAAAGTTAATCTTAGTCGTTGATTGGAGATCTAATTTGGGTCGTTGAAGTTTCAGCAAGAAGACTATAAGAATGGTTTGAAGGGTCATTTGGAAAGGACATTGACACAAGATGGAGAAAGGATCAAAGATCGATTTCTTTAGTGAGCGGTTCTCAGGGAGAAATATCGATCGAGATATCTTCTGCAAAAAGGGGCAGTAATTTCGGTTGGGAGCATTCCTGAGTCGGAGAGTGCATAGCAGAGGAGGCAGTGAGAGCCGCAGAGGCAGTGCAAAGCCAGTGATGCAGAGCCTACATAGTCACTGCAAAAAGCCTGAAGGGAAGTCATATTTTTGCTGAGGTGACAATGTTGGGCCAGTGTCAAATCTCAGAGAGATTTTCCGGAGGTTAGAAGTCTTTAGTTTCCAGCGAGCAGAGAGACCAGTGCAGAGACAAATGGTAGTCGTAGCTGTGACGCAGATACTGCGCAGAGGCAGCGCATGGGTAGCGCAGGGTAGTTCGTTTTGGGTGATGATCAGTGTCCGGTTCCTGTGGAAGAATGAGGTTTGTCTCACAAGATATTTCTTCTCAATTTATCTATATGATTTGACAAATCTGTCAATCATAGACTTGTACTCAGAAATAATTACTGCATAATAATATAAACCATCAGTTGCTGCACTGGTTTTCCCTCATTGGGTTTTTTTAGGGAGATTGGTCCAAAAATATTTGTGTTAGATGTGTGTGAGTGATCTATTCTTGCTCAGTTTTGTTTCCGCACTTGTATTATTTTCGCAATTTATGTAATGAAGGTTGCAGTGTGTTTAATTAGATGTTGTCGTAGCAATAAACTGGATAATTAATTTATTAGTTAGAAGAATTAATACCAATTTTCACAATAGGATTCTAGATTTACGGAATTTTCACATGGTATAAGAGCTTGTTTAAGCTAAGTGTAGGAGGAGCAAAGAACAAATCGAGTAGATCCAGCGTTGAGACAGAAGATGGGGATCAAAGAGCTGCGTAAGAAGAAAATCGATTTCCCAGTGAATTGTGTAGTCCAAGCCAGAAGGGCTATATCAACAAGGAAAATCTCTCTCTGAGTGAGCCGACAGAGAGGTAGGATTTTTCCATATTGCTGTTTGTCCGAGGCAGAGGCAACATCGTAGTAGATTTACGCAGATCAACAGCTGGAGGGATGCAATTCGCTGTGCAACAGTGATTGCTAGTGCAGGAGCATCAGGAAGAGTTGCTGAAGACACATTTTGGGGATCTCTGACCTCAAAGAGTTTCTTGCCCAAGAAACTCAGATTTCCCATGCAAAATCAACAGAGTTTGTGGCTTGCTCCAGCAGGGAGTGCATAAGGCCAGCTGTGCAGAGGCTTAGAGACAACATATCGACAGTAGTTGGGTGTGATGGCCACCAATGGATTGCATGACCAGGACCAGTTGGAGGGTGCCTCCAACTACGTAATCTGGAAGGCAAGGGTTTCCTTGCTTCTAGATGAACATGACCTCAAGCACTTTATTGACAGTGCTAAGGTTGAACCGGTGGATGCAACACCATTAAGAGCCTTCAAGAAGAATATGACTAAAGCCAAGAGGTTGATCCTTGGCGGAGTGAAGGATCATATTGTTTAACACATCTCTGGCAAAGGGATAGCCAAAGAGATGTGGGTTCTGTTGGCCACACTATATCAGAGGTCTTCCTAGCCGAGGACAATGTTTTTGGGGGAAAAAATTCCGACCACGAGGTTGCAGAAGGGAGAGCACATTGATTCGTTCTTGTCTAGACTTTAGGAGAACCGAGATCATCTAGCAGCTGTGGGAGCAGCTTCTCAGGCCATAGAGATGGTCAAACTTGCCTTAAATTCCATATCTAAAGACTATCAGTTCTTTGTCCAGAGCATCTTGGGCAGAGAGAAGTTACTAGACTGGGAAGCGATGTGGACAACTCTTCAGCAAGAAGAGATGAGGAGGGACTTACTCAAGTGTCAACTTGAGGGCAGTAGAAATAGTGGTTCGAAGGGAAAGAAGGAAGAGGAGGAGAATGAAGCCCTTGCATCAAAGGGGCAACAGGAGCAACACAGGAGGAAGAAGGATCTTTCAAAGATCAAATGCTTCTGGTGTGGCGAGATGGGACATTACGCCACATAGTGTCCTCTCAGAAAGAAGGACAAGGATGAGAATCATGATCCTCAGGCTGGAGCTGCGAAGATAGAGGAGGAGGAATTAATGATGATTGCCTGGACATTGTTAGGAGAACGTTGGCATGATCTAGCACTGTAGTTCAGTAGAACTGCAGATTGGGAAGGATCCTTGAGGAGTCCACCTCTCGGATCATCAACTTACTACGAGAGCCCAAATCAGAAGTAGCAGCATTGACGGGTGCCAGTCGGTGCAGAGGAGTGCAAAAGTGACAGTGCAGTAGTTAGTAGCGCCAGAGTCTGAGCAACAGAAAGCAGAGTTGGCAGCTATGCAGGAAGGCACAGTGCAGAAGCCAGTTCAGCGCAACAACTTCAGAGGGACAATGTATTGGCTAGCAGCAGTAAGATATTCATCACCAAGATGCATCATAGTTGTCCAATTTTGGATGTTTTTCAGTTGCAGTAAGCAACTGTGATGTAGTGCAGTAGTAGTTGGCAATGGTGGAGTCAGCAGCAACATGGATGCAGAATTGAGAGGGATTTGCATGTGAAATTTTCACTCTGAAAATTGTTACTGTAGTAGGTTGTTTATTTTGCCTACTTATTATGATTAGTTATTTACAAATGCTTTAGTAAATATTGAAGTAAACACAGCTGCAACATTCACTCTAATCAAAAGCAGAAGAACAAATTAAAACACATATAGCACAATCAAAGCAACCACATGAACACAATTATTTTTGGACAATTGTCCCCGGAAAAATCGAATGATTGAAAACCGGTGTAGCAGATGAGGGTTTGTATTAATCTTCAATAGCGAAAAGATCATTTACAGAATTCATGACGAGCAGAATCAATAGCGTACACCTGATATGAATTTTCCAGACAATCCGGAAGAATTCTCGACACACGAGATGACCTCTTGCACCCTCTGCGTCAATCTGCGTAGCCATTGCCTGGACTGCATAAGTCTGCGTGGAGGGCTAGTGCTGCTCCTCAGCGTTGCCCTCCCTTCGTCTTCTATCTTCCTTCTTCTCCGTCTCTGTTGACTTCTCCCTCCTTTTGTCTCTGCAAACCTACCTCTACAGACTCACCCTTTGAAATCAAATTCTCTTACTTCAGAATCGATTTCCTTCGGGTACTGAGAATGTGCCCGGATATCTTTCCAAATGACCCTCAAGCCTTCTCTTATAGTCTTCTCGCTGATGAATCAACGACCCAGTTTATATCCTTAATCAATGGCTCAGATTAAAAGATTACTTGATCTTCGTTTTCTAGAAGATTCACACTCTGCTTTATTAATACCCTTTAATTATTTAATTTCCTTAAGTTTAGACTTAGGGATCACATTAAAATAATTAATTATTTTAATAAAGAAAAATCCAAGTGGAATTTCCACAAACGATTTCACAGTTCTTTGGAATATTGTTGTCCAAGACTCTCCTCAAAATTTGAGACCCAAAACACTCTTGATGCTATAAAATCAACACTCCCTCTTTGCGAGGAAAGTGTTCAAGCAAGGTACCAACTGTACTGCTCTGATTCTAAAGCATCTGCTGTGCTGCTGATGTCCTGGCTACTGCCTCTCACCTCTACGCTGCTGCCCTCTGTATTGCTGCCTGTGACACTATCTTTGCCACTGGCTCATCCTTACTGCAACTCCCTCTGTCTCTATAGACCACCCATTCCTTTACTGGAAAGGGTTCTTGACCATCCCCATCTTTTCTCTGAAGTAATTAAACTTAATCTTACTCAGAGCCTTGGTGAGGATATCTGCCACCTGTTCTCCTGTAGAAGTGTACCTCAACTGCACAGCTCCCCGTTGGACATAGTCTCTAATGAAGTGGCACCGAATGTCAATGTGCTTCGACCAGTCATGAAACACAGGATTCTCAGAGAGCTTGATGCAACTCTGATTATCACACATAATTTCGGTTCGTTCCATGCTCTTCTTGAGAAAGTTCAAGAGCAGTTTATGAAGTCATATTGCCTCGCACGAACCTATGCTTGCTGCCATATACTCTGCCTCTGCTGAGCTCAGTGCGACAGACTTCTGTTTCCAACTGCACCAAGAAGTCATTCTTGATCCGAGACTGAAACAATACCCACTGGTACTTTCCCGATCCACTGTGGTTCCAGCCCAATCTGCGTCGGTGAACCCACTCAATTATATTTCATTGCCCTTGGTGTACTTCAACCCATACTCGACTGTCCCCTTCAAATACCTGAGAACATGTTTGCCTGCTGCCCAGTGAGCCCTCCTTGGTTCCACTATGAACTAACTGAGGGTATTCACTACATAACAAATGTTTGGTCTAGTGTTGACCGGGTACATCAATGATCTGATGAGCTGCCTATACAAGGTAGGGCCAGCCTCATCATCCTTCTTCCAGTCTATAATCATTGGCGTAGTCATGGGTCTACAGTCTTCCATCTAAAACCTCTTCAGGATCTCTGTAGTGTATCTTCCTTGCCCAAGGAAAATTTCTCCCTTTTGCTGCCAGACCTCCAAACCAAGAAAATAGTGCATCTGCCCTAGATCCTTCATGTCGAATTTGGTAGCCAGATTCTCCTTGCAGTCTTTGATGAGCTTAGATGATCCAGTAAGGAACATATCATCTACATATAATACCAAGATTAGCGACTCATCCCCTACTCTCAGATAGCCGAAGTTGGGATCTGCGTCACTCTTGATGAATCCCATCTTTTGCAAGTAGCTATCAATTCGCCCATAGCATGCTCTAGGGGCTTGTTTTAGTCCGTACAAGGATTTCCTAAGTGTTACGAAACCAACTCCAAAAAATAGACGAAAAGAGAGATCAATGCCTTAGAAATATGCCACTTCGAGGGGGCAACCTCCTTTACATTACATAAATGAACAATTTTTGGTTCATTCAAATGACAAAACCTCATTTCTATATATAGGAGTCCATGGGGTCACAATATAATCCTATCCGACCTAACAATAATAATGTAAGAGCACAAAAATAACAATAGTGGGGTTTATGGGGCATAATAATAGCAATATAGGGGCTACAGGGGTACAACAATAACATTAAGGGGGCTACACTACCAATAATAAGGGGCTACACTAGTAATATAGGGATGTAACATGCCCCTCTCCTTCAAAAAAGTGTTGTCCCCAATGCTTGAGTAGCTCTGGATGTTTCTGTATAAAATTCTCATCCTCCCATGTCGAGACTCGAATCTTCAGTGGGTAAGTTCTTCCACCTGATAAGATACTCTGAAATTGATCGATTTTGTAGTTGTCGAGATCTTGTTTCCGTGACTGCTTCAGGTTCCAATATGATTTTTCCTTCCTCATCAAGTTCTGGCAATTTTTTTTTGAATTGGAAGTTTGTCACCTATAACCTTCTTTAAGCATGAAACATGGAAAAATGGGTGCACTCGAGACGAAGTAGGAAGCTCCAATTTGTATGCCATAGTACCAATCTTTTGCAACACCTTGTAAAGACCATAGTACTTTGGCGATAATTTATTATCCTTCGTAGCTTGCTTGAGGGACATTTGTTTGTATGGTTGTAGCTGTAAAAATACCTAGTGTCCTACATCAAAACTTCTCTCGCTGTGATGTTGATCTGCCTGTTGTTTCATTTGATTTTGTGCCAAATTTAGGTTAGCCTTTAAGAGTTGAAGAACTTGTTGTTGATGCTCGATGTGATCTTCCACTGCTTGAACCTTAGAATTTTCTCTTAAAGATGATGTGATGGATGGTGGATAATATCCATAAAGTGCCATAAAAGGGGCCATTTTTTCTACAGTATGGAAGGAAGTGTTATACCACCATTCAGTGAGAGGTAACCACTTGACCCATTATGTTTGTTTATCAGATAAAAAACAACGAAGATATCCTTCCAAACATTTTTTTCACTATCTCAGTTTTCCCATCAGATTGAGGATGATAAGATGAGCTCTGAGCTAGTTGACTACCCAAACAAGATAATAATTCCGTCCAAAAATTTCCAGTAAAAATGGGATCTCTGTCGCTTACAATAATCTTTGGGTTTCCATGTAGGTTTTGAATTGTTTCCATAAATGAAGTAGCAACTATACTTTCTTTAAATGGATGAGATAATGCACAAAAGTGTGCATAGTTGGTAAGTCTATCAACTACCACCATGATTACACTCTTTCCTTCGGACATATGTAAACCTGTGATAAAATCCATTGAAACCTCCTCCCAACGTTGTCCTGGAATGGATAAAGGTTGTACAAGACTCGGGGTCTTAATTGTCTCAACTTTATTTTGCTGGCAAACCAAACATTTCGCCACAAACTTTTGAATATCCGATTTAAAGCCATCCCAAATAAAAATTTTCTTCACCCCGTGGTAAGTTTTCAAAAATCCCGGTGTCCTCCTAAGGGAGATGTGTGCAATTCCAAAAGAATCTTTTGTTTTAGTTGGGAATCTTACAAAGATATAAGCGATCTTTTTACCATAAGGAATCATTTTTCCAACTAAATGTATCAGATGTACTAGGATCTTGTTGCAACTTTTGAACGAGTGTTCACACTTCTTCGTCATTCTTCCATTCATCCCTTGCTTGGGTTATCCAATCTGGTAGGATAATAGAAATGGTACAAAGCAATGCTTCCACCTCTTCATCCTTTCTTGAGAGTGCATCTGCAACAACATTTAGCTTCCCCTTTTTGTAGATGATTTCAAAGTCATAACCCAACATCTTTGTGACCCATTTTTGCTGCTCTTCTGAAGATAGTCTTTGTTCCAAAAAGTATTTAAGACTATCATGATCAGTGTTTACCTTGAAGTGTCTACCCATTAGCTAAGGTCGCCAATTCTTTAGTGCATGTAGAATTGCCAACATTTCCTTCTCATAAATATCTTTCTGTATATACTTTCCTTTGATTGGACGACTTTCAAAAGCTATGGGTCTTTCTTCTTGCATTAAAACAACACCAATTCCATTTCCTGAGGCATCGCATTCCACAATAAAGGTTTTTGTGAAGTCTGGCGTGGCTAAGACCGGTGCTAGGCACATTGCCTCTTTAAGATGTTCAAAGGCCTTAGTTGCTTCAGGTGTCCATGAAAATGCATCTTTCTTCAATAATGTTGTCAGAGGTGCTGCTAATCTCCCATAATTCTTAACAAACTTGCAATAATACCCTGTTAACCTGGGAATCCTCGCAACTGCTTTATGGTTGTGGGGACCTTCCATTCCTTAATGGCTTTAATTTTGTTAGGGTCTACCTTAACACCCTCGTGAGATAGAATATGACCCAGATATTCCACCTCTTGTATTCCAAAGAAACATTTGGAGGTTTTCGCATATAATTTGTTTCTCCTCCAATAGTTTGAGCACCCTATCAATATGTTGAACATGATCCTTCCAAGACCTGCTGTAGATTAGTATATCATCAAAAAGTACTAACACAAATTTTGTAAGGAAGAGTTTGAAAATGGAATTCATCAACCCTTGAAATGTAGAAGGTGCATTGGTAAGGCCAAAAGGCATGACCAAAAATTCATAATGACCCTCATGAGGTCGAAATGCTGTTTTCGGAATATCTTCAGTCTTCATTCTAATTTAATGATATCTTGAACAAAGATCCAACTTGGCAAAATAAATTGCTCCATGTAATTCATCCAATAATTCATCAATCACAGGAATGGGAAATTTATCTTTAATATTGAGTTTATTGAGCTCCCTATAATTTGGACACATGCGCCATGATCCATCCTTCTTGTGCACCAATACTATTGGATCAGAGAAAGAACTTTGACTAGGTTGAATTATACGAGCGTCTAACATTTCTGCAATCATACATTCAATTTCGCTCTTTTGGACATAAGGATATCTGTAAGGCCTGATGTTTGGAGGAACACTTCCTGGAACCAAATGAATAGCATGATCATGATCACGAATAGGTGGGAGTCCTTTGGGAGTTTCAAACACCTTGGAATGATTGTTCAAGACTTTTTTGGAGATCTGGAGAAATAGATGATTTTGATGTTGGAAATTCTAGTGAGCATATTTGTGCAATTATGCCTCGTTGTTCTTTTTTCAGAAGCTTTGTCATGACATTAGAGCTTATTATCTTTCTCGGCTTCCCCGCGATACCCCGTAATTCAACTTCCTTTCCTTCCGAAAAAAATTTCAAGAAAAGTTTTTGAAAATTAAAAGCTACCGTCCCCAAAGATTGTAACCATTGTACTCCTAGAACAACATAAAGACCTCCCATCATAATGGAAAGCATTGGAATATTCAATACATATTACCCCATGGTTAGCTTGATATTATGGCATTTTCTAGAGCAATTTATAGTTTCTCCATTTGCAACCATCACTTGACACTCTGGTGCTGGGTATAAGAAGCAATTCAATTCCTTGGCGACCTTACAATGAATAAAATTATGTGTACTACCCGAATCAATCAACACTATCACCTTTTTCTTCTTGACATGTCCTTTTATCTTAAGAGTTTGAGGTGTGGTAATTCCTGCCAATGCATTACCAGATATGGTCGGACTCATTTGTTCTTTCTCTAGGGTTGTTTCCCGGTGTATCTTTTGAAGTTTCTTGTTCATTTTCTTCCTCTTCACAATCTATGTAAAATAATTTCTTTTCTGCACACTTATGACCTTTAGTGTATTTGCTATCACAACTGTAGCAAAGTCCTTTTGCTCTTTTTTCTTCCAATTGTTGTGGTGTCAACCTTGTAGGTTGTGGAAGTCTAGGAGTAGCAATACTTCCATCTTTATAGATGTGAGTGGTAGGCTTCCTTGTCGCCATAATTTTACATTCGATTTTTCTTGCCAACCTGAATGCCTTCTACAATGAATCAGGTTCCCAAACGCGAACCTCATGTTGGATGTTATCCTTTAAAGTCCCTATGAAGACATCAATCCTGTGTTCCTCTGGAATATCAGCTACCCTTATATTCAATTTTTGGAAGTCCTCAATGTGCTCCACCAGTGAACCCTTTTATTTGAGATTTATCAATTGGCTAAAGGAGGTGTTGCTCTTTGTATCCTCATAATGTGCTATCATTCCCTTCATAAAAATTGACCAAGTGAGAATTTTTTTATGGGAGCAAAGCCATTGATACCATACAAATGTATTTTGTTCTAAATATAAAGTTGCAATGCGTACCTTTTGTGTGTTTTGCACATTATTGAGATCGAAATATTGCTCCATCTATAGTATCCATGTTACGGGATCCTTGCCATCAAACTTCCTCAGATCGATCTTTTGGAATATGGTGGGTCTTCAATCCAACATTAGAGTTTATGAAATCACGATTAACATTTATTTTGTTCTCATCATTAGTTTCCACTACTATCTTTTCGCCATTAGGAATAATTTCTTGTATCAACTTTGTCAAACCTTCCTTCAAACCTTCCATGTCTGCTTTTAGATCATTCTTCATGTCTTCCATGTTGTATTTCATTTTTTCATCGATCTTAGCTTCCATGTCATCCATTTTAGCTTCCACGCCTTTCTTCAAAACATCCATATTAGCTTCCACGCCTTTCTTCAAACCATCCATATTAGCTTATATGCCCTTATTTAAACCATCCATATTAGCTTCCATTCCTTTCTTCAAAACTTCCATTTCATTTTTTGTTGCTCTTTGCGAGAGCGAAATTTGGTGCACTTGCTCTTGTAATTTTGATATATCATGTTGCACTTCTTCATCTTCATAAGTCATAGTAGAGTATTCTGAGGGCTTAATGGGTGTTGAATTCTTTTTTGGGGGCATTTTAGAACCCAATATTGATATCTATGCTTCAATATGCCCTTGGAATCACTTCAAACTGATTTTTCAAACAAGACTTGTGCAATTCGAAAAAAATACACACCTTTTTCTTGATTTTGAGGAGCTCAATATTGAAACTGATGTATCTCTGTAATTTAGGATCCCTGATATCTTATCTTCGGTCCTGTAGTAGCCCTCTGAATCTTCTTTCCAATGCCACAATGACCTAATTATGGATTGGTTCAGTAGAGCGATGTTGTACGACGTGCCACATGTCACTTTTTCCTTCTTCAGCTTCGAAATTAATACATAGGAAACTATAGTCCGTTTACTTTCGGCCACTTTTTATAGAATTTCAATCCAATGCTCAAAGAGAGAGTTATGACGATTTTCCCACGCTCACCTCTTTGAGATGAAATTCATGAGCCTGAAAAAACCATAAATTCCACAGATCATATCTCCGAAAATATTGAGAACCAAGATCTGAAATTTTTACACGACGTTTCTCAGGATTTCGGCTTCACGTGGTACAAATTTTTAGCTTCTGAACCTTCGTAGAAAAAAAGTTATAGCGAAAATGCATGCAAAGCTATGATATCAAATTTTATGAACCAACTCCAAAAAATAGAAGAAAAGAGAGATCAACGCCTTAGAAATAAGCCTCTTTGAGGGGGCAACCTCCTTTACATTATATAAATGAACAATTTTTGGATGGTTCAAATGAAAAAACCTCCTTTCTATATATAGGAGTCCATGGGGTCACAATATAATCCTAGCCGACCTAACAATAATATTGTAAGGGAGTCCATGGGGTCACAATATAATCCTAGCCGACCTAACAATAATATTGTAAGGGCACAACAATAACAATAGTGGGGTTTATGGGGCACAATAATAACAATATGGGGGCTACACGGGTACAACAATAACAATAAGGGGGCTACACTAGTAATATAGGGACCTAATACTAAGCCTGCAAACATGAGTCTTCTGCTCATGTGTCTCAAAGCCCTCTGGCTATTCTCTGTACACTTCCTCTTTTATCATCCCATTCAAGAACGCTGTCTTGACATCCATCTGGTGAATCTCCCATCCCATCTGCATTGCGAGAGAGATGACGGATCTGGTTGAAATATACTGAGCTACAAGGGCAAAGGGTTCTTCATAGTTGATCCCTTCTTTCTGTGCATACCCATTAGCCAAAAACCTGGCTTTGAATTTCTCTATGCTGCAATCTGCAGCATACTTGATCTTGTAGATCCACCTTTATCCTACAACCGATCTGTTCTGAGGTCTAGGGACTACTTCCTATACATCATTCGTCATGATGGAGTTATACTTCTCCACCATGGCATCTACCCACACCTGATGTTGAGCTGTGTCCCGAAAGCTAGAGGGTTCTCCGATCTGTGCTACCAGTGCTTGGTACCTGTCAGGTTGCCTGCGTACCCTCTTCCCATCTCTAGGGACTCCAACAAACTCTTCTGCATCCCTTAGAATTTGTTAGAGCTCTCTGCTCGTTCTCCTACTAGTAGTGGGTGGATTTGCCTACTCTCCGTCTTGATCTTCTTCGGAAGAACTTTCGTTAGAATCCTTGTGCCGTGGAGAGGCACTCGACCCATCATCTCTAGGCCGTTGAGGCTGAACTAGTGGATCTTCCTCAACCTGCGTATTTGTAGCCATTTCCTGGGATCTTCTGAAGGCTCTCTCCTCCATGAATTTTATGTCCCGCCTTACTACGATCTTCTTGTTTTCTGGTATATAGATGCGATATGCCTTCGCATTTTCACTATAACCCACAAGGTAGCCCTTCTTCGCAGTCTGATCCAACTTCTTCCTGTTCTCATCGGGTACGTGGCAATACGCCATACTGCCAAATATCCTGATATGGCTCACCTTAGGCTTGCTACCTATGAACACACTCTCCGGTGTCACCTTCCCCAATGCTCTATGGGGCACCCTATTCTGCACATACATAGCTGTATTGCAGGCTTCTGCCCACAAAAATTTTGGCATGTCTTGGTCATATAGCATCGCCCTTGTAGCTTCTACAATGGTCCTGTTCTTCCTTTCTGCAACTCCATTCTGCTCTGGATTGTATGGAGTTGTCCATTCTCTTTTGATACCTTCTTTTGCGCAGAAACTGATGAAGTCTTTATCGATATACTCTCCACCATTATCTGATCACAACTTCTTGATCTTCTTTCTGGTTAAAATTTCTACCAACGCCTTCAAATCTTTGAAACGCTCAAAGAATTCATATTTGGTTTTAAGAAAGTAGATCCCAGTTTTCCTAGAATGGTCATCAATAAAGGTAGCAAAATACTTTGCACCACTGAGAGCAGTTGTGGACATTAGACCACGGATGTCTGAGTGTATCAACTCAAATACATTCTTGGCCCTACTGCTGCTTCTTGGAAATGCTGCCTTGGCATACTTTCCTAATACGCACCCCTTGCAAACCTCATCTTAACTTGTGCCAAGTTCTGGAGCTCGCATGACAATCTTCTTGAGAAGTTTCAAGGCAACATGATGTAAATGCCCCATCCTTCTGTGCCATAATTCATTCAGATCCCTTTTATCCGTACTGCCGATTAGTGCCATTGGGGACTCCAGCTGCAACTTATATAACTATGGCTCCTCACTCCAATTTGTGCCCTCCTTTTCCAGCTAGGGTGTTTGACATAAACTTTATTTCCAATAAAGTGTACGTCATAACCCTTGTTCTGGAGCTTAGACACCGAGAGTAAGTTCATCCCCAAACCTGGTACATGCAAAACGTTTGTAGCCCAAATCTTGTTGCCAGCTTCTGTCTGAAATATTATGGTACCTCTTCCAATGGGGGTACACTTGGCCTTGTTTTCCATTGTGATCTGGAAATTTATCTGCGCTTCTCGGTAGCTCGAACAACATTCTCAAACTCCCGTCATATGAGCAGATGCTCCACTGTCAATATACCAAACTCCTGGAGAGGTCGTGCTTGACACACAAGCAAAATCCTCTAGTTTGGATGCCAGAACAGATATGTCATACTCCCTCTATTTCTCTATGTGCTCTGGAGGACTACGTGGGCCCTTCCGAACTGTATTAACGTTGGATCTTTGTTCCATTGCAGAATCTCCCTTTCTGTCTTTTGCCTTTAGCTCTGATACCATGTGAAATTTTCACTCTGAAAATTGTTACTGCAGTAGTTGGTTTATTTCACCTAATTATTATGATAAGTTATTTACAGATGCTTCAGTAAATTTTGAAGTAAACACAACTGCAACATTCACTCTAATCAAAAGTAGAAGAACAAATTAAAACACATAGCACAATAGAAACAACCACATGAACATAGTTATTTTTGGACAATTGTCCCTGGAAAAACCCAATGTGGGAAAACCAGTGCAGCCGATGAGGGTTTGTATTAATATTCAGTAGTGAAAATATCATCTACCGAATTCATGACGAGCATAATCAATACCGTACACGTGATATGAATTTTCTGGACAATCCGGAAGAATTCCCGACACACGGGATGACCTCTTGCACCCTCTGCGCCAATTTGCATAGCCCCTTTGCACAGTCATTGCTTGGACTGCGTAAGTCTGCGTGGAGGGCTAGTGTTGTTGCTCAACGTTGCCTTCCCTTCGTCTTCTGTCTTGCTTTTTCTCCGTCTCTGCTGACTTCTGCCTCCTCCTTCTGTCTATGCAACCCCGCCTCTACAGACTCACCATCTGAAATCGAATTCTCTTACTTTAGAATCAATTTCCTTCGGGTACTGAGAATGTGCCCGACTATCTTTCTAAATAACCCTCAAGCCTTCTCTTATAGTCTTCTCGCTGATGAATCAACAACCCAGATTATATCCTTAATCAATGGCTCAGATTAAAAGATGAGTTGATCTTCGTTTTCTAGAAGATTCACACTCTGCTTTATTAATACTCTTTAATTATTTAATTTCCCTAAATTTAGACTTAGGAATCACATTAAAATAATTAATTATTTTAATAAAGAAAAAATTGAGTGGAATTTCCACAAACGATTTCTGGGTTCTCTGGAATATTGTTGTCCAAGCCTCTCCTCAAAATTTGAGATTTGGAACACTTCCCGATGCTATAAAATCAACATTGCAGTCTTGACAGTGGCGGAGTCAGCAACAGTACAGATGCAACATTTGTGCAGAGTTGATGGGCAGCAGTGTCATACATCAGTAGCGTAGAGGTAGATGTTACCGAGTCAGAGCAATACTCAGAGGGTGTATTACTAGAGCACATTCCTCGCTCAGAGGGAATGTTGATTTGGGGTAGCATTGGATGTGCTCTAAGTCTCAAAATTTGCAGGGAGGCTTAGACACATGTATTTTAGATAACCCAGAAACCTTTTGGGGAAATTCCACCCAAATTGTATTTTATTAAAATAATTAATTATTTTTAAAGTGAACCTAAGTCTAAACTTAGGAAAATAAAATAATTAAAGTGAATTAATAGAATATGGGTGTGAATGTTCTAGAAAAGGTCGATCAATTCAAAAATTAATCTTAGTCGTTGATTAGAGATCTAATCTAGGCTATTGAAGTTTTAATGAAAAGACTATAAGAATAGCTTGAAGGGTCATTTGGAAAGGACATTGACACAAGACGGAGAAAGGATCAAAGATCGATTTCTTTAGTGTGCAATGCTCAAAGAGAAATATTGATCGAGAGATCTTCTGCAGAGAGGAGCAATAATTTCGGTTGGAAGCATACCTGAGTCGGAGAGTGCATAGCATAGGAGGCAGTGACAGCCATAGTGGCTGTGCAAATTCAGTGACACAAAGCTTGAAGGGAAGTCGTATTTTTGCTGAGGAGACAATGCTGGGTCTGTGCCAGATCCGAGAGAGATTTTTCGAAGGCCAGAAGGCTTCAGTTTCTAGCCAACAGAGAGATCAACACATAGACAGAGGGCAGCTGTGGTTGTGACTCAAAGATTGTGCAGAGTGACGTTTGTCTCACAAGATCTTTCTTGTCGGCTTCTCTTCATGATTTGATAGATCTGTTAATCATAGACTAGTACTTAGAAATAATTACTACATAATAATATAAACCCTCAGCTCCTACACCAGTTTCCCACATTGGGTTTTTCCGGGGACATTGTCCAAAAATAACTGTGTCAGATGTGTGTGTGATCTACTCTTGTTCAGTTTTGTTTCCGCACTTGTATTATTTCTGCAATTTATTTAGTCAAGGTTCCAACATGTTTAATTCGATGTTGTCATAGCAATAAACAAAATAATTTATTTATCAATTAGAAGAATAAATACTAGTTGCTGCAATAGGATTCCAGATTTACGGAATTTTCACACCTTGGACATATTATCCCATTTAAGGGCTGAAACCACCTAATAAGGTACTTGGTTAACCCCCTTTGGAGCTTGTAGACACTAGCACATGTCGGAGCCCACTACGGAATGTTGATTTTTGTAGCATTGGAAAGTGTTCCAAGTCTCAAATTTTGTGAGGAGGCTTGGACATTAGTATTCCAAAGAACCCAGAAACCGTTTGTGGAAATTCCACTTGGTTCATGTTTTATTAAAATAATTAATTATTTTAATGAGGACCCTAAGTCTAAACTTAGGGAGTTGCTCCAGAACTTAGCACCAAGCGAGACGATGTTTGTAGAGGGTGCGTATTAGGAAAGTATGCCAAGGCAATGTATCCAAGAAGCAGCAATAGGGCCAAGAGTGTATTGGGATTGATACACTCAGACATCTGCGGACCAATGTCCACAAATGCTCTTAGTGTTGCAAAGTATTTTGTCACCAACATCGATGACCAGTCCAGAAGGACATGGATCTACTTTTTGAAGACCAAAGACGAGGTCTTTGATCGATTCAAGGAGTTTAAAGCTCTTGTGATAATCTCTTAGGAAAGCGGATCAAGACATTGCGATTAGACAATGTTGGAGAGTACATTGACAAGGAATTTACAAGGTTTTGTGCAAGGGAAGGCGTCAAGAGAGAATGGACTGCTCCATATAATCCATAGCAGAATGAAGTCGCAGAGAGGAAAAAGCAAGACTATTGTCAAAACTGCAAGGGAAATGCTATATGATCAAGACATGAGCAAATTGTTGTGGGTTGAGGCTTCTAATACAACTGTATATGTGCAGAATAGAGTTCCTCATAATGCATTGGGTAAGGTTACTCCTGAGAGCATGTTCACTGGAAGCAAGCTTGAAGTGAGCCACTTTAGGATATTTGGCAATATAGCATATTGCTATGTACCCGATGAGAAGAGGAAGAAGTTGGATCAGACTGCAGAGAAAGGATACCTTGTGGGATATAACGAGAATGCAAAGGCTTATCGCATCTATATCCCCAAGAGTGGGAAGATAGTAGTGAGACGGGACATGAAGTTCATGGAGGAAAGAGACTTCAAGAAATCCCGAGAAATGTCTTTAGCTACACAGTTTGAGGAGGATCCGTTGGTCTAGCCACAACGACCTGCGGAAGATGGCTCTAGTGCCTCTCCAAGGCACAAGGATCCTAAGGATAGCTTTTCCGAGGAAGTGCAAGACGGAGAGCAGGTAAATCCACCCACCACTAATGAAAGGACGAGCAGAGAACTCCAACAAACCCTGAGGGATGCAAAGGAGTTTGTTGGAGCTCCTAGACATGATAAAAGGCAGCGCAAACAACCAGACAGGTACTAGGCATTGGTAGCACAGGTTCAAGAACCCTCTAGTTTTCAGGAGGCAACTCAGCATCAGGTGTGGGTAGATGCGATGGTGGAGGAGTACAACTCCATTATGGAAAATGATGTCTGGGAAATAGTTCCCAGACCTCAGGACAGATCGGTTGTAGGTTCGAGATGGATCTACAAGATTAAATAGCTGCAGATGGCAGTATAGAAGAATTTAAGTCCAGGTTTGTAGCTAAGGGGTATGCTCAGAAGGAAGGGATTGACTATGAAGAAACCTTCGCCCCAGTAGCTCGGTATACTTCAATCAGATCCATCATATCCCTTGCGCAGATGGGATGGGAGATTCACCAGATGGATGTCAAGACTGCGTTCTTGAATGGGGTGATAGAAGAGGAAGTATACATAGAACAACCAGAGGGCTTTGAGATGCATGAGCAAAAAACTCGTGTGCAGGCTTAAGAAAGCCTTGTACTGACTGAAGCAAGCCCCTAGAGCTTGGTATGGTTGAATTGACAGCTACCTACAGAAGATGGGATTTGTCAAGAGTGACGTAGATCCCAATCTCTACTATCTAAGAGTAGGGGATGAGCCTCTAATATTGGTGTTATATGTATATGATTTGTTTCTGACTGGATCATCTAGGCTCATAAAAGGCTGCAAGGAAAATCTAGCAACAAATTCCGACATGAAGGATCTAGGGCAGATGCACTGTTTTCTGGGTTTGGAAGTTTAGCAATAGAAGGGAGAAATCTTCTTTGGGCAAGAAAGATATACCACAGATTCTGAAGAGATTTCAGATGGAGGACGGTAGACCCATGGCTACACCAATGATCACAAACTGGAAGAAAATCGATACGTCCGAGGATGATGAGGCTGATCCTATGTTGTATAGGCAGCTCATAGGATTGTTGATGCACATGGTGAATACTAGACCAGACATCTGTTATGCCTTGAATACCCTCAATCAGTTCATGGTAGAATCAAAGAGGGCTCACTGGGCAGCACCCAAACATGTTCTCAGGTACTTGAGGGGAACAATCGAGCTTGGATTGAGGTACACCAAAGACAATGACATGCAGTTGAGTGGGTTCACTAACCTAGACTGGGCTGGAAGTCCAGTAGATCGGAAGAGTACCAATGGTACTGTTTCAGTGTCGGATCAAGAATGACTTCTTGGTGCAGTAGGAAACAAAAATCCGTGTCGCTGAGCTCAGCCGAGGCTGAATATATGGCAGCTTGCGCAGCTTCATGTGAGGCCATATGGCTTTGTAAGTTTCTCATGAACTTACTCAAGAAAAGGATGGAAGCGACCATAATTTTGTGTGATAATCAGAGTTACATCAAGCTCTCTGAAAATCTTGTGTTTCATGATCGATCGAAGTACATTGACATCAGGTGTCACTTCATCAGAGACTATGTCCAACAGGGAGTTGTACAATTGAAGTACATTTCTATAGGAGAGGAGGTGGCAAATATCCTCACGAAAGCTTTGGGTAAGTCCAAGTTTTCTTATTTTAGAGAAAAGATGGTGATGGTCAAGAATCCTTTCCAGTAGGAGGATTGGATAGACTCGAAATTCAGAGGGAGCTGCAGTATAGATGAGGCAGTGACAACGATGGTGTCACAGGCAACAGTACAGAGGGTAAAAGCGCAATAGACAAGGGGCAACAACTGAGACATCAACAACACAATAGATGCTTCAGGTCAGAGCAGATGCAGTTGGCATTTTGCTAGAACACTTTCCTCGCTAAGAGGGAGTGTTTTTTCTTGTAGGATTGGAAAGTGTTCCAAGTCTCAAATTTTGTGAGGAGGCTTGGACATTAGTATCCCAAAGCACCCAGAAACCGTTTGTGGAAATTCCACTCAGTCGATGTTTTATTAAAATAATTAATTATTTTAATGAGGACCCTAAGTCTAAACTTAGGTAAATTAAATAATTAAAGGGTATTAATAAAACAGAGTGAGAATCTTATAGAGAAGGAAGATCAAGTCATGTGTTAATCTCAGCCATTGATTAGAGATCTAATTTGGGACGTTGATTCATCAACGAGAGGATTATAACAGAAGACTTGAGGGTCATTTGGAAAGTAAGCCGAGTACACACTCAGTACCTGAAGGAAATTGTTTATGAAGGAATAGAATTCGATTTCAGAGGGAGAGTTGCAGGGCAGAGTTGCAGAGGCAGAAGAAGGAAGGGGAAGTCAGAAGTGACAGATAAAGGCAAGAGGAGCATGCAGAGGTCCACAGAGGACAACACTGAGCAGCAACATTGAGTGCCCATGTAGAGTGACACAATCCAGCATAGGGACTGCGTAGAATATCACGCAGGGTGATGCAGAGGGAGCTAGGGTGTCTTTCGGGTGTCAGAAATTCTCCAAGAGGATTCGGGGAATTTATCTTAGGTGTATTCTAAGAGATCTGCTCGTCTGTTTCTTGTAAAAGATTTTCATTGCTAAAGAATAATACAAACCCTCATCTGCTGCACTGATTTTCTCGCATTGGGTTTTTCTAGGGACAATTGTCCAAAAACAACTGTGTACATGTGATTGTTTCTATTGCGTTATATGTGTTTTGTTCTATTCTTTGCTTATGGTGAAGTGATTACTGCAATTGTATTTATTTCAGATTTTACTCAAAGAAATTTGTAAATAACTTATCATAAATAAGTAGGCGAAATAAATCTATCACTACAGTAGTATTTCAGATTTGGATTTTTTCACACAGAAGGGCATGCCATTGTGAAGTGGCCACTTTGTTATTCATGGTTTGTAAACTCTTTTACACGATTATTCTAATGACTGGTTGTACTGGAAGCATAGGGGACACATTGGATCTTATGCAAGATTGCAGGTGCTTTCCATTTGAGTTTGGTCTCCTTGTATGGGGTCCTAACCCCCAGAGAGCTATATTGGCACATATAGGGTGTGCGCAGAGAGCCATGGCCCTCCACAACAGTAGACAACATTCAACAGATCCTCTTTGACGTTCAGAGATTACCAACGATCCAGTTTTGGGATGATGATGATGTGCTTGATACATTATGCCCAATAGGCCCCACAGGAGCCCCACAATCTTGGCAGGTGTCCCAAGAATTGTACGATGTCATGACAAAATTCATTTCAACCACTTTGGGATTCTAGGATCTAGCCCTCCTGAATCCGGAGAGGGATCTCTCCAATAAGTGTAAAGATGGATTTATCTTTAAAAGCTTTTGGGTGATGATATTAGGCTAGTTATGAAGGCCAAGGGTTTTGTTTTGTTTTTGGATGGTTGAGCATGATTATTATTTGAGGGAAAGTTCTAAATGGAAAGAGTTTCAAAGGTGTGAAGTTGCAAGCAATTAGAACAAGCTTTGGCCAAAAAGATAGATAATTGTTGGTTTTAGTCCATTGGGCTATGGAGTCATAATAGGGTTTAATTGAAACAACAAGGAGCAAGAGTGGTCTATGGGGCAAGTCATCTATGTCTAAGGATCTCTTTAAAGTTTGATTTATGGAATGAAATGATACAACAAGAAGGGGAATTAAATAAATGAAGAACAAAGAGCAGTCCAAGATCTGATAAGTACTTTGAAACTAGCCAGCTTTTGACATACACTTAAGAAAGACATAAAAGTCACCTAGGATCTAGTAAGTACTTCGAAACTAGCCAGCCTTTGATATACTTTCAATAGAAAACATTTAAACACAAGGGAAAACGAATGATAACAAAGAATGGTCTAAGATCTGGTAAGTACTTTGAAACTAGCCAGCTTTCAACACACTCTTAGGGAAACTTTCAAACAGTCTTTGGGGATAAAACTAGGACCAGGGCTCACCATATCTTCCTTAGTTCATCTCTACTTAACATAAACTAAAAATAACATTTAAGAATAACAATTAGCTAAGACAGTAGGACGAGGGAACGCCAACATTCCTAACTGCTTGAACTGAATTAAATCATTCTTAAATAACACAATTGGAAGAAAGCATTTAGATAAAGCTTATCAGTCAGATAAGGGTACTGATATACAGTAAATCCTAACTCTATGCTTGCTGTTCTTTATCAGAGAAGATGGACAAAGTGAAAACAGAAATAAAATAACAATTTACAATAAGAAATAACATCACCGTCGACATAGACCAGGATCCCATAAATCAGCTTGCATTGATGCTTCAAACCAGTTACAGCTTTAAGTCCAATGTTTCTGTTCAACAATCATCTTCACTTCTCAGACTAACTTGTTTAATCACAAGCAGAGCTTCAAGAGCTCGTGAACACTACTTACAAGTAGAAGTTTCAAGCTCAAGTATATTTCAAAGTTCTACAACCAACATTTTCTCATCTCCTACAGAAGTATTTATAGAAGGAATGAGGAGGTGGGAGGGGATAAAAGATCTCCCAGGTCAATTAATACAGATTTAAGACTTCTCGGCCTTTGAGGGGCTCGATGGAGAAGTTTACAGATGTTCTGTTTGTATTAATTGTTTTTTATTTAAGATTTAAGCTCAGTAGGGGATTTTGTTGACTTTTAAGGCTCTGTGTCATGTTGTAGTAACTCTGCTAATATTTTTTGCATTAAGTTCCTTCGGTAGAATTGATTATTCGGCTGCGTTGAGGCAAATATCTGATTTTCTGATCATAATTCGGCCTTTGTTGAATGCTTTGAGGCTATAGGTGGCTTTGTGGTAGCTGAGAGGGATCAATTGGCCTCTGATGTGGCAGTGGAGGCCCTTTCTGTCTGAAGATCTTTTGATTTTCTTTAATTGTGTTTTAATTTGGAGGATTAGGCTTTTGATAATCAATCTTAGCCGTAACCCCCCAAAACTGTCTTCAATCCTCTATTCTGCTGTGGACGGTCTTCGACACTGATACTTTTTGTTTTATTTAATTGTCTCTGTCTTGTTGATGTGCAAGGCCGTACAGGGCTCATATGGCATCAATGCCCATGAAGCACTGATGAAACGTGGATTTGAACCCTGTGGATGGCTTCCTTTTTATGAATCAAAGGCACGAGAATTGTCCTTCCCAGCCTTTGTCCTTTTTTCAATATAATGGAAAAACCATTAAACACCTGCAAAATACAAAACTAATTATGAAATCTTGCATTTTTGGGAGAACTGCTTCAGAGGTTGTGGGGGAGGAGCGTGGTCGTTGGATGGCAACATCCAACGGTGGAAATCTGCATAGAAGCCAAAAGGAGAACGGGGGAAAACTTTAAGTTGGAACCATTGATTTATGATTTACCGAGAAAATCAACGGTTGGGATTGGCCGTGAAATAATAATGTGAAGGGGTCACGTTATTTGAAAATAGAGGAAAATGCGAAGAAATGGGTTAAAAAACCCTTTGGCAGAGAAATTGCAAAAGAAATGGAATTGGGGCTTCGGGATGATCGTAGGCTGTCGGATGAGATCGGCCCACGAGATCAACAGCGGAGATCGTGCGTTGAAAACCTTTGGCGAGGGTGGAGGGCGATAGTGTAAGGCCAGGTTAAGTTTGGGCCGTTGATCTGCAAAGATCAACGGTGGGAAACGCACGCGATAAAACATAATAGAAATGGGGAAGGTGGTTTCGGGAGGTAAAACCACTGTTTTCGCGTGAGAAAAAGGCAGGGAGGCGGTTTTTGCCTTTTTGAACGCGATATGCATTCCTGCCCGACACGTGGCTTTTCAAAACCAGCAATCTCGCGTGGCCCTCAGGAAATTATCCTTCGCACTGAAAGTTACGCGATATGGAACGTGGACCGTCAGATCTGGGACCTCAGATCCAACGAAGGAGAATGAGTGCGATATGGATATGATGTGCGGAGGATAGGAGACAGGGCGGTTTCAATCTGAGCTGTCGGATCTAAGAAGGATGACCGAGATCAAACTTTGAAGAAGGCAAGACCCACAGGAGGCAGGCCCGTCGGGTTAAATATGAACCGTTGGATGCAAAGATCAACGGTCGGGATTTGCCGAAAAACATTATGAGCGAGGCCGCATGTTTTTAACCAAAGTTGGGAGATGTGATCTGGACACATGGATGGCTCAGATGCAATCGGGGCTCGGCGATTGGCGGGGGAAGAAACTCTGGAGGCGCCAATGTGATTAACTGCGACCGTCGATCTACAGATTAGATTGACGGTGGAGAACTCATCGGGGGTTGACCAATCGGGGGAGGCATTATGTGTAATGCGCTCGACAAAAAACTTGCGATGTGATCATGCGTGGGCCGTTTGATCGGCTCAAGATCAACGGCGGATATGGTTTGAGATATGTGCCGGTGGAAACTCCTTTATAATATATGAAAACCGAAAATTTAATAAAAACAAAGGTTTTATGTTATCGGGGCGGGACATATGTATATGAAAATGGTCTGGCGCCCGACTGCGGGGCCTTTGGTCTATATAGAATGCGATAGGCCCAAGGCTTATACATATAAGGGCCAATTGCATCGGAAGGTCGGGTTCGGTCTTTCAATCTACCCATTTGGAATTTTGCGATGCGATTGGCGCTTCGGGACCTTTAACTCTTGGTCCCGGGCGCAAGTTATATGGAGTAAAGCGGAGGGCGGGGTTTATACAAAGGGGCTCAATCGCATCAGAACTTTTGATGCAGGGCTTTTCAATCTACCCATTTTACATTAAAAAACATTGCATGGGCGCGTTTAGACCAAACTTAGGAAAAAGTGCGTTTTTTTAATTTACAAAGGAAAATATCAATTGGAGATAGAAATATACAATGTTTTAGCACCCGATTGCGGGCACAGGGGTTATATGGAGCGATAATAAGATCGGGGGTTGTGTACAAAGGGCTTAATCGTATCGGAGGTTTAATATGGCAAATGGACTTACGCGTTCCGATTTCTCCGATGTGATAAGCGCTGAAAGGGCTTAGCGCTTGGTTCCAGCATCAAGGCGTATGTGGGGAAGTGGTTTAGGATTTAGCCCAAGGGGGTTTAAACCCTTAGTACAAAAAGTGTATTTTTATGATTTTTTCAGAATTTTCTGATGGATTTGAGTGTTTCAACAGAGTTCAAAAAGGAGTTTTAAACTCCGTAAAGAGGATTATATGAAGGGGAAATGGAGAAAAATGGAAAAATAGAGGAATTTCATGGGAATGAAAAGGGTAAAAATGAAAGTTAGTTTTAAAGTGGAGGGAAGGGGAAAAATAGATTTTGCAGCAGTCTTTCCTCTATGAAATCAGCAGAATTTTAGAGTTTTAAAATGGAAACAGCAGTGAAGATTTGACCAAGGGCACGATGTCTTCAAGAGTCTTCAAGAGATAACATTTTTTAGCAATAAAACTTGTTTCTTGAAGGCTCCAAAAATGTTTTAGCCACCTTTTGATATAACAAATTTTATAAGTGGCTAACAGTGGCTCCACTTGGGGATGGTGCCTTCTTGAAGGCATCAAGAACTTCAGACTTGCATTCTCTAGAAGGTTGATCAGTGCCTAATCCATTAGGGTGCCTTTCTTTACTTGGATGATCTTCCTTATTCTGAAAAATGTTAGCAGCCATGGAAAACAATGGAACTTCATCAATACAAGCTTCCTACCTACCCAATCCTATTGATCTAACATTTTTTCTTCTTCAGAGTGCACTTGGATTGGCAAACTCTTTTCACAACATTTTATTCTTTTTGAAAGCATAAAACTAATCTAATTCTACTCCTTATTTCTCCATGGACTCAGATTAAACAGTTGAGTCCATATGCTTCTCTAGCTAATCTACTAATCTGTCAGGATTAAATAGTCTAGCAGATTTTTATTCTCTAATTTCTAAAACAGAAATTCAAAAGCATACAAGTCAGGATTGAACAGTCTAACTTGATGCTGGTCTATGGCATAAAAGACAAGCTGCACATAGATATTATTTTGCAAAAAATTAAATAAAAAATGGAAGGCTTAAGATCTGAAAGTTCAAAGCACTTCCTTCGTCCTTTTTTTTAGCTTTGTTTTGACTTTCATTTGAGCTGTTCTTTCTTTGTTTCCCTGGTTCAGATTTTGAGCATGTTTGAACCTTTAATTTCTAGCCTAATGTACCTACTGATAAGCCAAGATTAAAATGTTTAGCAAATCGAATTCACTATCCTATTAGCAGTAAATTTAAAACTAATTAGTCAAGATTAGGCTATATGACTAATTAGAAGTGTGTTTTTCAGGAGTGGCATTTAAGCTTGCACACTTTCAGATTTGTTTCTCTTTTTGTTGGTATGGGGTTGTACCTTTATTGTTTTTACATTCTGCCCTCTTTTCTTTCTTCTGTTGTTTTTGTATTTTTGTTTTTCTAACTTTGAATGCAATGGTGGACGAAATATTTATAATGTAAAAAAGATAAAAAAGGCTTCAAAACATAGCATGGATCAAGAGAAGTAATGTTTAAGCATCCTGCCATTGACAGGACCCCCAAATAGCTCAATTCCATTCAGCGCCTGTAAGAAAAAGGCATTATTACCAGCAGCAAAATGAATGAGATAAGGGCCAAGCCATAAATTGTCAAATTTTCCATGCTTGCCCTTGTCTTCCCTCCTTGAGTCCCACTTTAAAACTTTGTCCCCAACATTAAAATTGCTGGCCTTTGTTCTTCTGTCAAAAAGCTTTTTGATGCTGTCTTGCTTCTGTTATGCTTTGTTATAAACCTCCTCTCTGGTTTGTTGAAAATGAATAGTCTGATTTATCCTTCTGATCATGTCATTATCTTCAGTTTGCAATTCTTGAATCAACTTCATAACTGGTACACCAAGGCTGGTAGGAAAAATTGCAT
The DNA here is from genome assembly GCA_034641835.2 of Pinus albicaulis. Taxonomy (NCBI): domain Eukaryota; kingdom Viridiplantae; phylum Streptophyta; class Pinopsida; order Pinales; family Pinaceae; genus Pinus; species Pinus albicaulis. The sequence continues at coordinate 1,823,023,414 of CM076580.1, forward strand.
CAGTACCATACCCAAGCTGAAAGGGTGACATGCCAATAGATTTCTTCAATGTCAATCTGTCAGCCCAAAGAGCATGAACTAGCTTTGTGTGCCAAGACTTCTTGTTGTCCTCCAATAGCTTGATTATATTCACCAAACTCTTGTTTGAGGATTCTACAAGTCCATTACCTTGAGGGTAATAGGCCGTGGAATGCCCCAATGTTATCTGATACTTGTGACAGAACTCAACCATCTTTTTTGATCCAAATGCTGCTACATTATCAGTAATGATCTTGGTAGGACAGCCAAATCTAGAGAGAATATTAGTCTCTATGAATTTTATAATGACAAAATCATTGGCTTGCTTACAAGGGATGGTTTCTATCCATTTGGTGAAGTAGTCTGTGGTAGTGAGAATCCATCTATGCTGGGCAGAGGATGGTGGATGGATTTCTCCTATGAAGTCAAGACCCCACTGTTGAAAATGAGCTTCAACAGTGATTGGATGCAGAGGTAAGGGTAGCAGCTTCCTTTTGTCTTCAAAAAGTTGGCATTTATGACAGGCAACTATCATCTTGTGTACATCCAAAAAAAGAGTGGGCCAATAGTAACTAGCCCTCAAGATTTTGTTGGCTGTTGTTTTCCAGTACAAATGGCCTCCACACTCCCCTTCATGGAACTCGTGCTTAACCTTCTTTGCATCATACTCAGGCAAACATTTAAGCAATATACCACTTGCATTTTTCCAATAAAGACATTTATCTATAATGCAATAGTTTACAGCTTTTAACTTTAGAAACCTTGCCTTTGTTTTTGTCAAACCAGGAGGCGTATTCAAATTAAGCAAAACAAAACGAATATCAGCATACCAAGAGGAATTCATAAAATGGTCTTCAACAATGGGAGTTGAGAATTTTTCTTGATCATCTAAAGCATTAATCATATTAATATCAAGAACTTCAAAATTGGATTTAGCAATTAATTTAGCTAGACCTTGGCCTTTGATGAGTTTAGTGGGCTTTATCTCTAAATCATATTCAAGAATAACAGCTATCCACTTACCTCTCTTACCATCTGGGTCCTATGTTAGAATGTCTTTCACAACTGAATTTGGGACAAAGACAATGATGTGTGAGTGCAAGATGTATACTCTGAAGTCTTTTAAAGCTTTAACCAAAGCAAAAGCTTGTTTCTCCATAATGTTATACTTCAAAGGAGCATCTCTCAATGCCTTGCTAAAGAATGCAATAGGCTGCTCTTGTCCTTGTGGATTTTTCTGTAGAAGGACAACAACTATTGTATGTTCTGATGCAAATGAAAAAAATGTAAAAATCTTTTGAAAAATCAGGACTTATTAGAACCAGTGTTCTGGTTAAAGCTTGTTTCACTAGTTCAAAGGACTTCTTTGCTTCAAAGGTCCATCTTACCCCTTGCTCCTTCTTCAACATGTTTGTTATATTCCTAAGGAGCTCAGCCAAGTTAGATATGAACCTTCTCAAGAAATTAATCTTTCCAATGAAATATTGTAGTTCCTTGATGTTTCGAGGATGAGAGATTTGCAATATGGCCTCAATCCTTTTTGGGTCTATGTTTATACCCTCCTCAGAAATAATGTGCCCAAGGTGGTTTCCATTTGAGTTTGGTCTCCTTGTATGGGGTCCTAACCCCTAGAGAGCTACATTGGCACATATAGGGTGTGCGTAGAGAGCCATGGCCCTCCACAATAGTAGACAACACTCAACAGATCCTCTTTGATGTTCAGAGATTACCAACGATCCAGTTTTGGGATGATGATGATGTGTTTGATACATTATGTCCAATAGGCCCCACAGGAGCCCCACACTCTTGGCAGGTGTCCCAAGAATTGTACGATGTCATGACAACATTCATTTCAACCACTTTGGGATTCTAGGATCTAGCCCTCTTAAACCCGGAGAGGGATCTCTCTAATAAGTGTAAAGATGGATTTATCTTTAAAAGCTTTTGGGTGATGATATTAGGCTAGTTATGAAGGCCGAGGGTTTTGTTTTGTTTTTGGATGGTTGAGTATGATTATTATTTGAGGGAAAGTTCTAAATGGAAAGAGTTTCAAAGGTGTGAAGTTGCAAGCAATTAGAACAAGCTTTGGCCAAAAAGATAGATAATTGCTGGTTTTAGTCCATTGGGCTATGGAGTCATAATGGGGTTTAATTGAAACAACAAGGAGCAAGAGTGGTCCATGGGGCAAGTCATCTATGTCTAAGGATCTCTTTGAAGTTTGATTTATGGAATGAAATGATACAACAAGAAGGGGAATTAAACAAATGAAGAACAAAGAGCAGCCCAAGATCTGGTAAGTACTTTGAAACTAGCCAGCTTTTGACACACACTTAAGAAAGACATAAAAGTCACCTAGGATCTGGTAAGTACTTCGAAACTAGCCAGCCTTTGATATGCTTTCAATAGAAAATATTTAAACACAAGGGAAAACGAATGATAACAAAGAATGGTCTAAGATCTGGTAAGTACTTTGAAACTAGCCAGCTTTCAACACACTCTTAGGAAAACTTTCAGACAGTCTTTGGGGATAAAACTAGGACCAGGGCTCACCATATCTTCCTTAGTTCATCTCTACTTAACATAAACTGAAAATAACATTTAAGAATAACAATTAGCTAAGACAGTAGGACGAGGGAACGCCAGCATTCCTAATTGCTTGAACTGAATTAAATCATTCCTAAATAACACAATTGGAAGAAAACATTTAGATAAAGCTTATCAGTCAGATAAGGGTACTGATATACAGTAAATCCTAACTCTATGCTTGCTGTTCTTTATCAGAGAAGATGGACAAAGTGAAAACAAAAATAAAATAACAATGTACAATAAGAAATAACATCACCGTCGACATAGACCAGGATCCCATAAATCAGCTTGTATTGATGCTTCAAACCAGTTACAGCTTTAAGTCCAATGTTTCTGTTCAGCAATCATCTTCACTTCTCAGACTAACTTTTTTAATCACAAGCAGAGCTTCAAGAGCCCGTGAACACTACTTACAAGTAGAAGTTTCAAGCTCAAGTATATTTCAAAGTTCTACAACCAACATTTTCTCATCTCCTACAGAAGTATTTATAGAAGGAATGAGGAGGTGGGAGGGGATAAAAGATCTCCCAGGTCAATTAATACAGATTTAAGACTTCTCGGCCTTTGAGGGGCTCGATGGAGAAGTTTACTGAAGTTCTGTCTGTATTAATTGTTTTACATTTAAGATTTAAGCTCAGTAGGAGCTTTTGTTGACTTTTAAGGCTCTGTGTCATGTTGTAGTAACTCTGCTAATATTTTTTGCATTAAGTTCCTTCGGCAAGATTGATTATTCGGCTGCATTGAGGCAAATATCTGATTTTCTGATCATAATTTGGCCTCTGTTGAATGCTTTGAGGCTACAGGTGGCTTTGTGGTAGCTGAGAGGGATCAATTGGCCTCTGATGTGGCGGTGAAGGCCCTCTCTGTTTGAAGATCTTTTGATTTTCTTTAATTTTGTTTTAATTTGGAGGATTAGGCTTTTGATAATCAATCTTAGCCATAATCCCCCAAAACTGTCTTCAATCCTCTATTCTGTTGTGGACGGTCTTCGACACTAATACTTTTTGTTTTATTTAATTGTCTGTGTCTTGTTGATGTGCAGGGCCACACAGGGCTCATATGGCATCAATGCCCATGAAGCACTGATAAAACGTTGTTTCTCCCTGCGGTCAGACTTTTGCCAATCTTGCTAATTACGGGGAGCTAACAGCCTCTCTCCAGACCTGCTGGCTAGCTGCCTCCTCATAGCTAGAAGGCTCAGAATCAATGATGCTAGTGATCAATGCCATGTAACTACAAAACCGCTCAGGTGGTTTACTGTCTCTAACCTGTCTCTTTGGCCCAACAATAGATGTGGCCTCGCGCAAGGTGTCTTGAAGCCACCTGGGCTTCCTCTTCTCTGAGCACACTTTTCCCACCAAAGTGAAAGAATCCTCATCATCATCAGAAGCTTGAACTTTTGAAGGCCTGCCAACTGACCTCATGCTTGAACCTGTGCCTGTAGATGCTGATGTACCGTGCGAACTGTCCATCAGTGGACTACCTTGTGAACTGGTCTGGGGACTGCTCTGCATGCTGCTCGAAGCACCACCCACCTGACTCTGAGAGCCACTGCTCACTAAAGGACCTGACATTGTAATCAATTTACCTCCTAATCCCTGTCCACTAGATCCCTGTGACTGACTCAGCTGCTCCTAAGGGTCTGGTGAATCCAAATACTCTAATTCCCATGACCTCCTGAAAGTGCCCTCTCCTGCTTGAACTTCACATCCCGCCTAGCAACAACTTTCCTCTTCGCAAGAATATAAATTTGATAAGCTTTCGAGGTCTTGCTCTTACCCACAAATATGCCCTTGTCTGCAGTGGGCTCTAGCTTGGTCCTCTTCTCCTTGGGAATATAAGAGTATGTAATGCACCCAAAGATACGAAAGTGACCAACATCAGGCTTCTTCCAAGAAAAAGCCTCCTTCGGAGTCACATTGCCCAAGGCACGATGTTGATTCCTATTCTACAAGTACACAACAATGTTGCAGGCCTTTACCCACAAAAGCAAAGGTAACCCCTGATCATGAAGCATGGCTTTGGCAGCCCCTACGATGGATCTGTTCTTCCTCTACACAACCCCATTCTGCTGGGGGTTGTAAGGAATTGTGAACTCCCTCCTAATGCCTACCTCAACACAAAAATTAACAAACTCACCAAGGGTATACTCCCCTCCATTGTTCGACCTGAGGACCTTGATCTTCCAACCTGGCTGGGTCTCCACAAAAGCTTTGAACTCTTGAAACTGTTTGAAGACCTCACTCTTGGTCTTTAAGAAATAAATCTAGGTCTTCCTGGAGTGATCATCAATGAATAAAACATAATACTCATAGCCACTCAAGGATACATGAGACATCCGATTACTCACATCTGTATGAATCAAGTCAAGGATCCTTGTCGCTTTGCTATCATTGCTGCGAAAAGGGGATTTGGTGAACTTCTCGATAGCACATCCCCTGCACACATCGATGTGATCATAACTGAAATCTAGCACACCTGTGGTGATCTCCCGCAATGTCCTCAAGGCCCCATGATAGATGTGCCCCATCCTGCAGTGCCAAATCTCACACAACTCTGAACTACTAGATCTGCTATTGGTACTGTTACTCAATGCCATCAGGGGCTGGAATGAGAACTTGTACACCTTAGCATGGCGCACACCAATCACTCTAGCTGAATCAACTGGAGTGCCCGGAGTGCCCCTAGGATATATAAGCAACTGCCCTCTCCTAAACAATGCCTCGTACCCTCTGTCCTCAACTGCTGAAACAAATATCAGGCTCTTCTTCATTCCAGGCACATATAGAACATTTGACATTTTCAAGGGAGGTTTGGGTTCCCTATCAAATGTCAATGTCCCCACACCGACTGCTCTAACAATGTTGTCATCTCTGAGTACTATCTCAATATCAGTGCCACTCTCTGAAAGCTTTGAGAAGTACTCCCGAACTCCTGTCATATGACGAGAAGCCCCACTGTCAACATACCAAATACCAAAAGATGCTTTGCGGGAAGTGCCCACTCCCTCTGAACCTATATGGCAGGTGATCCTACACTAGTGGCCTCACAAGCTATGAACCCAAACTCCTTATCAAAGCTCTTTGAGAAGCCCTCTATCTCTGCAGAAGCTGCCATGGTTTTGTCTTTTCCCTTCTTGTTCTTCTTCTCCGGACACACAACAACATAGTGTCCCAAATTTTGACAATTCCAACGTTTGACTTTGGAATAGTCCTTCTCTTTGTTCACCTGCTTACCTTTACCTTTGCCTTTGCCTCCACCTCCACTTGTGGAAGCTTGCTTCTTTCCTTAGCCCTTCTTGCCTATTGCTAACAATGCCACATTGTCATCCTCCTCCACCTGTTTCGCTGCCCCAAGATGGTTCTTTCTGATCTCATTCTGAATGCAATCATCCCACAACCTCTCCCATCCAGAAAGGTTCTCCCGTGCAACAATGCCATCCACAAAACTCTCCCAACTCTTAGGAAGACCATTCAAGGCTATCCTTACCAACTCGGTGGGTGCTATGGTCTCTCCTATGGTTGCCAACTCATCTCTCACTGAAGTGATCTCTATGAGGTATGCTGTAGCACTATCAACCTTAGCCATTTTAATGGCCTTCAATTTCTCTCTTAGGACCATGTTTCTGTTTTCATTTGAGCTCTGGTAAAGACTGTTGAGATTTTTTGCATTTGGGGTAGCATCAGTTGTGCTCTAGGTCCCAAATTTTGAGGAAGGACTAGAATTCACCTGAACTACAAGACCCAGAAATGGATTTGGGAAATTTCACCTGGTTTAGGAGATGTTAAATTAATTAATTATTTTAATGTATTTCCTGAGTTAAAACTTAGGAAAATAAAATAATTAAAGTGAATTTAATTAAACATGTGATGAAATTGTCTTATGTCACACGGATCAAGCTTTCATTTAATCTTAGCCATTGATTAAAGATTTAATCTTGGCCGTTGATTTGTCAACGAGAAAAGTATAAAGGAAAGGCTTGGGGTCATTTGTAACACAAAGAGGCAGAGCACTGAAGCTAAGCTGAGATTCTAGGGCAGGGTTGCTAAGAATTCTCAGAAGTGTTTCAGTTGTAGAGAGGGGAATTTAGACCAAGGGGATGATCTGATCCCGGGGTCTAGAATACACAAGAGGCAGAGAATAGATCAACAAAGACAACGCAGAGGAAGGTAGCAATAGATGGCAGCAGCAACAGCAGCAACAACAAGGATAGCATGATTTTCAGGAAGCGCTTTAGGGGTTACGTAGAGACCCTTAGGGGTAGCATAGTGACAGCGTCACCCAGTCTGGGCTAACGCAGTCCCTTCCAGTGACAGCGTTGAGCATTTGGAGGCTAGCCAAGGCTGACGCAGAGCCCAGCAGGGGCTTTAGAGGCTGACGCAGTGTCTTTCAAGGGCAGATCTGGGGTTTCTAGGCCTAGATATGGCTAAGTTCTGTAAATCCCGTTTGAGGGTGTGGATCATTCAATATTTGTGGTCTTAGATCAGCCAGGTGCTGCAGATCTAGAGTTTTCTCTGCAGGGTTTTCCAAATCTGGAACTCAGAGTTGTGTATTCAGAAATATTCTTAATAATAGAGCCCTCCAGCAGGCAGAGAGCGATTTTCCCACCTTGGGTTTTTTCGGGGATAGTTTGTCCAAAAATATCTGTCATTTTCTTAATGTCTGCATGTGCTAATTCTAGATCTGAATCGATAGAGATCTGTTATGTGTTTTGCTTTGAGGTTAACTTGAATTTATTCAGTTGATTACTTGTATAAGTAGGAGAAGCTTAACCGGATTAACAGTAATAATTTCTGCATAAGAATTAAGATTCAGAAATTTCTACATGGTATCAGAGCAATTGCAGATCTAGAAGGGTCACCAGCTAAAGAATCTGAAGGATCTAGCTGCAGAAAGCAGCTAGAATAGCAACAGAGAAGCAGATTTGAAGGGACAACGCAGTTTTCAGGAGCATATTCACACAGAGGGAAGGGTGACACTGTCCAACGCTATGTCCTAGCAAGCCCACGCAATTACTGCGCAGCGGTAGCTCAGAAACAGTGCTGGTTGGGTCTGAAGCTAGCTAGTGTGATTCAGATCTGAATCTGTCAGATCCAGAAAAAATCTGCAGAAAAGTTGCAGAAATTTAGAAGAGCTGGTGGGGTTAAACTTCTGAAGTTTTCAGATTTTTAGCCTTAGCACAAGTGACAGTTTGGGAGGAGATCAGCTTCTCAAAGAGTTTCTTGCCAAAGGAAACTTGTAGTTTGATCAGAGGATCAAAGAAAAGGCTGTGAATCATAGTTGATTTGGTAGATTTCCAAGGAGGGAAATCAAGTGTTAGAGGGAGAAGAGGGTGCCTAGTTCGAAAAGGACCCTGTTGACCACACTTTGTCAACAACCCCATAGCAGTACACCCCCATTTTTTCAAATGGGATTCGTCATGTTTGACATGGTCGTGCCATTCAGATTCCATCATCAGTCGACAATTTTTATAAATGATGTAAACCCATTCTGCCTGTAATGATGTAAATGATCTAAGTAAGACCGTCAATATATGTAACAACCTAGCTAACCCTAGTATGTTGTTGATGATCTCTATCCTAGGAGGTTTTTTGTCTCACTGATTCACGAAAGTGATCGGCAGAGTTTTCCCTCCAGCCTCACCCCAAAGCTAGGGTGGATTTTGTCATCAGCATGCTAAGTGAGTCCTAGTGTTTTTTATCAAGTCCTTGTAAAAGTAGCTTGAGCTACTTGGTCTACTAGATCATGTTTTGAGTCGCAGAATTGGGTATTTATTTGAGGGTCTATACGAATGGGTATTCCCCCTTTATGTATGTAAATGTATTATCTCATGTAAAAGAGGGTTGGAAAAATAATTAAAATCCCCTCTCAGTCAATTAATTAAATTTTCTGGTCAATTAACTCAAAAAATCTTAAACCAGAAATTTAATTAATTTAGGGTCCTAAGTTAGGATTAAATCTTTAAAGGCAAAATTTGTGGGTGCTTGGAAAATGATTTTGAAAGCCCCAGGCCAAGGGAATATTGAGAATTTTAAGAAATTTTGGACCTTTGGACCTTGGTGGTTAAGTCAAAGTCAAATTTTTGGGGTAATTAACTCAAAAATAATATTTTTGAGTTAATTAAAATTGAATTAAATGATAAATTCGTTTTTTCCCCAAAATTTTAATTTCAACGCTCCGGATTAAAAGATGATTAGATCTTTTGGACGGTTGAGATTATTTTGACAAGGATCATCCAAACTAGCCGTTGGAGATTTTGTCCTATAAATTTAGAGGTCTTTGTCAGTCTTAAATCATCCGATCTTAGGATCGTGCACTTGTTCTTAGAAGCTCTTGTAAATTTTTGAGGAATAAAGCATAAAGACTTTGAGGTTACAAATTTTGATGTTCCTTCTCGGATCTATGTGGTGAATTGTCTCTAAACTCTGCTACTTTGTTTTTTGCATTTTATGGTTGATGGCCTTCATGGATTAATCTGCATACAAGTATCTTGTGCAGTTTTCTGGGTTTATAAAATAACATTCTGATTTTTTCTGAAGGATCTCATGTTATTTTCTTAAATCTCTATCAGTCTAAAGTTCAGATCTAAGTGTGCAGGGAAATTTTTTTTAAGATTTGAGCATCTGGGAAAGTCTTCGGTTGGACCGGCCGACTCTCAAATGACATAAATCTGAAAAGCTCATTATTTGTTAAATTTCAAGTCTATCTTACGAAGTTTGTGATTTTGCAGGATTTTCTAAGGCTTGTGCCTCTCACTAAAATTTTAAATCTCTGAAAAACTGTGCTGAAATGAATTCAGATCTGACCATGAGGGTTTTAAATCTATAAATTAGTTTGTATATTTGTAAATTTTTCAAATTTGTAAGGGTTTAATCGTTTCTTGGTGTGTGTATCTTTCAAATCCGGCTGGTTTTTTTGTAGGTTCAGGGTTCAAAATCGTAAATTTTTTAAGATCTAAGGTAGATCTAGCCTCCAAAAGCCAGATCTGCCCTCGAATTACTACTATGGATAAAATCTGACATTATTTGAACATAAGGATCTGAGCTTAAATTGAAGAAATTCTAAGTTGTTGGGCAATTTAAATGTACTGGGTTTATCTCTGTCTTATCTGCTCATCATTCCTCTACATTCGCTCTTCGTCTCTTTGCTGTCATCATCAAAACTTGATTCGCTGCTCCATATCCTCACTATCGAGCTTCTTTTCCTGCCGCATATGTTTCCCTTGCTGGCAAACCCTTTTTTCCTACATCCAGTCTTCACGTCCCTCCTCCAGACTCATTATTTACCTTTTTGTCCAGCCTTTATCCCATTCTCACGCCGTCCAAGTTATATCTTTTCTCTGCTGCAGCATTCCTGTCTGCAATTGAACGCCATCTCCTAAACCCGTCCATCTTTTCAAACCATCGATTTGTTGCCATACTTGTATTACCCATCTCCTTTGCCTGTCGAATCCGCTGCATTTGTTGTTCCATTTTGCATGCTGTCAAAGCTCCCTTCATGCCTTCGTGCCCTCGTCCCATCCCTTTTCTGTCTGCTTCAAGCATCGTCTCAACCGTCCGCTCCATCGACCTGCAGCAAACAACAAAACGAATGTGAACCCTTTACGAATATGTTTCAAAGCGTTGGCTCCATCTCATCTTCTCGCTGTCCGTCATGCCCTAACCTGCAAAACGACAATCGCACATTAAAAATACAATTACATATATGCGTTTTGAGGTCGGATTAGTTTTAGGAAGGTTTTTTGGTTAATTTTAACTTCTAGTCGTAGACTTTAGTTTTAGGTTCGGTTGTATTCAATTTTTTTATATATATATCATAGTGTTAATCATAGAGTCGGTTTTAGATTTGTTTAGACTTAGAATTATTTTAGAATTAGTTTAAATTTTGTTTTAAGATAAAAAATAAAAAATTATAAAATATAAAATTCCAAAAATATTTTAAACTTTTGTTCTTAGAGTTTGTTAGGTCCTAATTTTTCAATTTTTTTTTAAGTTTTGATTTCTTGAGGAATAAAACAAAAAAATAATAATAAATTCTCAAAAAATATTTTTTATAGTCAAATGAGCTTTTGAAATTTTATCCTAAATTTGACTATATAAAATCTTTGATTTGTCTGGATCGAAATTAATTGGAACATCTTAAATATCTGGCATCCTCATATTATTGTGGGTTCAAGTTATTCATGGTTGTGGCGTTTTCAATTAAATATCATTGTGATCAATCGTGTTTTAATAAGCAGCAGTTAATCATCACTTACTTGTTTATAATTGCATAACGGGATCTTGTTTGACTCCATAAGGCACTGGTCTTAAACGTGAAATCTAATTTAGATCTGTGGAATCTCGTTCATTTTATCAAGTATTTGATGTCTTAGCTGTGTCTCCTGGATTCTTCATCCTCATTTCTAATAGGGTCTACCTCCCTTAGCTTGCAAGGAGACGGCTTAAATAGAGAGATTGGGGATAAAGGTGACAACCCCCAATCTGAGCCGTTGTCGCGGTACCTGGACAATTTGTGCGACAACAAACCCTAGATCCAAATCTCTAACATAGAGAAGAGGAGCTCGGACACTTTCTGAGCAGATGATTCCTCATGGACTGCAAGATCAGGATAGGCTAGAGGGCCTCTCAAACTTTTCGGTATGGAAAGCTAGGATCCTGATTGTCCTTGAGGCATATGGTCTAAGAGACCATGCAGAGCAAATTCTAGCCACACCGACAGATGCGGATCCCCTACGGAAGCATAGAGAAGCTGTTGGGCATGCCAAGTAGCTGATAATGGACAGTATCGAGGACCATATTGTACCACACATAGCTGAGAAGAAGACAGCTAATGAGATGTGGAAGACCTTGACTTCCCTATATGAGGGAAAATCAGTCCAAAGAAAGATGTTGTTGGAGGCCCAAATGAAGTCATTCATGATGACCAGGGGAGAAGACATCGAGCATTTCCTCTTCAGATTGCAGTCAATCAGGGATCAACTGACTGCAACGGGTGCAACCGTAGATGATGCAGTGATAGTCAGGACTGCCCTTAATGTAGTCACGGATGAATGGGAAACCTTTGTCCAAAGTATCTTGGGCAAAGCGGACCTTCCAGATTGGGACAACTTGTGGTCAATCTTGCGGCAAGAAGAACTACGCAGATTCACCAAGAAGCGACACAACCCTGCGTTGAGCAAAGTAAAGAAGGAAGAGGAGGAAGATGCAGCCTTGGCATCAAAGAAGCAGCCGAAGAAGAAGAAGGATCTTTCTAAGATTAAGTGCTTCCTGTTAGCTCCTCGTAATTTGCTAGATTGATTGAGATACAAATTGACAAGGGTAACATCAAACCAAGCTTTGGAATCCAAGGACCTAGCCTTCCTGTATTTGGAGAGGGATCTCTCAACGTGTGCAAAGATATGTCTTGTTTACTAATTAGGATTGATTTTAGGCTAAATGTTAAGTGCAAGGTATTTTGATTGTTTTTTGGTTGGGTATGATACTTTGATAGATTTTAGATAGGAAACATGGAAGATTGTTAAGTTATTGGGCAATGGAGTCAAACAAGATCATGAATGAGTTCATCAATGGTGTCAAGAGCATTTGCAGGGCAATTTAACTTGGTTGGTGGATCTTTAAGGTTGTGAAGGATTTATGAAATGGACATAAAGATTGAGAACAACAAACTAATAAAGGGCTGAAACAGAATCCTTTATATACTTGTAAACTGAGAGAGCTAGAAAATTGATAAGAACAACCAAAGAATCAAAGGCATAAGCAGAACCTAATCCATTTGATTTCAGACTGAAACAAATAATTAACCAAGACAAACATTCAGATAAAAACTTAGAAAGGTAAGAAACTTATCCAACTTTAGGAGCTTTTATCATCTAGAGCAGGAAAACATTTAAGATACACAACTAGCTATAACCATAGAAGGAGAGAAAACTCTAACATCCAAAGTTATAGCTATAAGGTTTTCCTTAAAACAATTTTAGCTAAGTAAAGGCAAAGAGCATGATTTTAAACAGACTTCTTTGACAAACCTATACAAAGCTTCTTTAAAGAGATGATTCCAAGAACAGAATGTTTCAGTGGCAACAATATGCAGGGCTAACCATAAATCATAACTGATGCTAACTGATCTAAATTATTCAAGAAATGGACAAGCTAAGAATTTGTTAGAGAGCAATAAATGGTTTCTCTAATGTATCTTAGCAGAAGAAAACATTAAGGCAGTGAAGGACAAACAGATTTAAGGTGCCATTAGAAACATTTCTTAATCTAAATTCTTTGTCCTACTGCAACATAGCAAGATGGAAAACATAATGAAAAACTAGAAAACACAAACAAAAGAAAACTTCACCATCAACCAAGCCTATGGATCCTGCAAGCAATCCTTCTCCATCAATAAGCAAATTAGATCATGCATAAGTTCCAAGACATCAAATTTCTCTTCAACAACTTTAAAGGACTATGTATTATTCCAGCATCAATCGTCAAAATCCAACATTTACAATGAGTTTCGAATGTAGTATTTATACTGCAAATGAAGAGGTGGAACTCTTCTAGGGTTCAAAATGTCATAATTACAGAGTAAATGCGTCTTGGCCTTTGGGACGCCCAAGGGAGAAGAAATCTAATGTCTAAACTCTATTACTTGATTTTTACATTAACTTTATCTACTTTCAGTTACTTTTGTTGACCTTTGAGGCTTTTGGTAGGCTAGCAATTACTTCTGAGCTGTCTTTATAAAATATCTCCGACTGTGCATTAACTTTGTATTCTTTTGAGGTAAATAGGTTGGCAGGTGGCATTTCTGGCTTTCTGGGGATTTAATTGCTTCAATGATCTGGCATTTTGAAGCAGTCCTTTGCTGATCTGTCCTGATTTGTGGCTTTAAACACTGATTTGGCCCTTGATATAGCTTTAGGCTTTCATTAATCATCTTCAGGGCTTTTTTGTCCTTTCGCTGGCTGTATTAACTTTAATCAGTTCGTCTTTACACTGTGCTTTATCCATAAACTGTGGAATAAGCCTTTAACCGTTAATCTTCAGATTAAGTCTTTTGATCTTCAGGCTTTAGGCTTTAATCCTTTATCCTTTAGTCTTCTGTCTTTAAACTTCACTGCTGGCTGTACAGGTGGCAGTTTGGAGCGATGGGGGTTTTACTATGTAACCATTGTCCATGAAACACTGATTAAACCTTGAAATTCAACCCTTTTTGTCCCTTTTCTTCACTTTTGGGCCTTTTTGGATCATCATCCACGGCCTTTTGCCACTGTTTCCTTGGCTGTGGGACGGTTTTTATAAATAATTCGCCATTGAAACCTGCAACCAAACACATAATTGTTATATAAAACCTACGAAGGAGGTAAAACTGCTTTACAGAGGCTGTGTGGGGGCGAAGGAGCAGTGTGGAAGGAGGAGAATGCATTAGGGTGGATTCCATGGAGGAAACCATGAAAAACAAGGTTTAAATCGGTTCGAGGTGCAAAAATAGGGATAGGTGGTTTTGGAAAGCCGGAGATGGTTTTCGCGCTGGGCTTGGGTGGTAAGTGGTTTGGAGCAGGGGGAACGCGATACGCGTCAATGGCTGACACATATGCCCCTGAAAACTACCCATTTCGCGCTCGAGATGCACGTTTAGGAGGTTTGTTGAAATGGAACGCGAAATGACCCAACAATCGTTATCTCTTCAGGTTGGAGATCTAAGGCTAAGAATGAACGCGACAGGAGATAAGATGCATGGCGGAGGAATGAGGTGGGGCCGAGGTGACATAAGCCACTTTGTCGCGTAGCGGGGAGGCTTGGTCGGGTAAACAATGGTTTATATTGTTAAAGTGTTAAAATCCATGTATGAGCAAATATATAAAAAAAAGATGGAAGTGGGAGGGAGCGAAGGTGCTCGGCGGTGGGACCAGGAGGTGACGTCACTACGGGGGGGACTGGGTGTACGAAAGAAAGATCTTGGGGTGTGCCCCCGCAGTGAACCTCAGCCGTAGATCTGAAATTGGCCATGGTCAAAAGGGTCAACTGCGGAGGCACAGGGGAGTACGAACCACCTTGGTTGGGTGCCTCCGCAGTGATCCTAAGCCTTTGGATCGAGGAGATGGACGGTCCAGATTAACTTGGAGAGGCAGAGATACATCACGGAGAAATGTTGTCGAGGTGAGATTTTACAAAGGGAAGGGCTTAAGGAGCGCTTTGATAGGAGCCGTTGGATCGGGAGGATCAACGGTGAAGATGGAATTGGCACATCGGCAATCGGCGGAGGAAAGGGTCCAGGGAATGAGGAATTGGGAACTGCGATGTGCGATGGCCCATGAGATGGAGGGAAGTGCGATGAAGCGCTGGCCGTTGGATCTGGAGGGCCAGATGAACGGTCAGGATTTCATCGCGAGGGTGATTATCGGCGGAGTAAAGCGGAATCAGCGCGATGCGATATGCGATGGCGCGGACCGTCCGATCTAGATTTAGATCGACTGCAAAGATTTACTCGGGAGATCACATTGGCGGAGAAAAAGAAAAAAAGGGGAAGCGAAACCAGGAACGGGCGATTGCGATGGCGCGACGCGATGAAGACTGTCGGATCAAAAATAAGATCAATGGTGGAGATTTTTAAATCGGGAAATTGCATTAGCGGGGGAAAAAGAAGCTTGGGAAGTGGAAATGGTGAAACGCCGAAGTGCGATGGCCGATAGTTGTCCGACAGTGGGAAACGCTTTGGGTTTTTTCCGCGGACAGTTGTCCAGAAAATCTTGTGTATCACTTTGTCTGTGTGCATGTATTCTGTTTAGATCTGTATCAGTGAGTATTGTTAATGTGTTTACTTAGATATTAATACTGAAATTTCAGATCAATAACTTGATTTAGTAGAAGAAGTATAACCACATTTAACAGTAGGGTTTCTGCATAAGTAATATTCAGAAATTTTCACAGAGACCAGGCCTCAGATGTCGAGAGCCTGAGGAGGAGATTGAGCAGGAGGCTGAGGGAACACAAGAGTGCGAGGAGCAGGCCAACATACCCAGTGTGATGCAAGTTTCACCCTTGTTGGAGATCCCTTTGATAGTTTCGACTGACACCTTGGTTGAGACAACTGAGCACACGCCCGTAGGGCCATCCGTTGAGGATGTATCAGTTGACGAGGCATTCAAAATTGTGATAGTGTTTCCAAATGATGACCACCTATAGCAGGTTGATGAGGGTCAAGGAGACATAGAGGTATCCATAGTTGTGACTGAGTTTACAGATGATGGTCACCCACGACAATTTCAACAGCTCCAGGCTGACCTTCTAGCATTGAAAATGAAGGCCACGACAGTCCGAGAGACCATTCTACAGCAAGATGAGGAGCTAGAGGGCATGAGATTGGTTTGTGCCAAGTCGATGGTCAAACTAACTCGCGTTGGGGAACAATTAGATTCCCTAGAAACATAGGTAGAGGAGTACACCTTGGAGCGTCAAAGCAACCCTCTTCGCGCAGATATAGATGGGGCTTGTAGCACTGATAGGTTATATGTACAGATTGGCGAGAGAGAGGTAGAGTTACCTAGTCAGATTATATGTGATAACCAGACTAGCGAGACGAGGCAGCATGACCTGCATAGGGTGCAACATTCGCAGAATGGAGGGTTTGTCCTGTGTACAGGTGTTCTTGCATTTGATCCTTCTCCTAGGGTTGGATGGCAAGAGATTCTGAGTTGGTACTCGATAGAGTGGGCTAGCCTTG
Source organism: Pinus albicaulis (assembly GCA_034641835.2). Taxonomy (NCBI): domain Eukaryota; kingdom Viridiplantae; phylum Streptophyta; class Pinopsida; order Pinales; family Pinaceae; genus Pinus; species Pinus albicaulis. The sequence goes on from CM076580.1 coordinate 1,823,039,734, forward strand.
TAGAGATGATCGTAGTCCGAAGGGAAGCTCAGTAGGAGGTCTCAGACATTAGAGATGTTGAGGCCCAGGTTGGCATTAGGATCCAGGTGGGGCTTCCTATCATATATCTGGGGTTGTAGGAGGGCTATGTCTCTGATGGAATAGTGAACTCAGTGAGTACAATATGAGTGCACTCATTACACTTCCTTGTTTTTTGGAACCATACGGTCAGATCCGCGTTTCATATGGCAAATCCCTGTACTGAAGCGCCGCGCTTCCTGTACAGATCCGTACAGATTACCGGCGGTTCCGTACAGTGCCATACGGATCCGACTAGCACAGCAAAAAAAAAACGACTTTTTTTAATTTTCTTTTAAATTTTTAACTTTAGTTGGGTTAGAGGGTGGGTTAGTTTGGAGTTAGGGATAGGATGAAAATGATATAAGCTCTCTTTCACCTCCTTAGATGTTTCTTAGATGCTCCCTCATGGTAATGTTAAATTTTCATTTTCATACTTTTACTTAAATTTTTAACATTACCATGAAATGACTCAGGATGTTTGAGAGTGGTTCCAGCCTGATCGGACTTCATATGTAGAAAATAGAATTTCACATCCTATTCAAAATCCAGCAGACTTATCAGTGTTCAGGAATTCAGGATCAATGGTATGGTGGCATTTCATTAGATTATATCATGTATGAGGGTATGTGATTAGCATTTAATCAAGAGCACCAAGCCCTATATGTACCCTAGTGTTGGTGGTGTTAATTGTTGAACTCCTTTGTCATGTCATTAGCGAAAAATTACATTTCAATCAACTCAAAATCATCGATCAAGCATGTTAAGTTCTTTCTACCATATTTTAAAGTTTGCATTAGGTAGTTTGATCAATTTTGGGTAATTTTGACTAATGCCCCTAGATAATCGAGGTAGAGGCAAAGGCTAGACAAGAGGAGAAGAACCTAGATTATAGATGGTTGATGCTCAAATAATTAATCATTAATGTACAATGGATGTCATATCTATCTTGATTTATGTACAAATATGCATGCTTTCATATCCTCTACAATTAATTTGGTATTTTGGATGTTTTTTTGATATAAATGTAAAAAAAAATTATAAAAAATTAAAAAAAATAAAAAAAAAAATATATATATATATATATATAGTAGACGCTTCCGAGACGCTTTGCTTCCTAGATTTTTTGGAAATGACGCTTCCGCGTTCCCACTTCCAAAAAACGTCCCCGCTTTGTCCCCGCTTCGTGCAACATTGATCAGGCCAACAGACTGGTCCACATATTTGGATTGCTTGAGGGCAATCGATCTTTGGGCAGAGGATTTGTAATGTTCCTTTTTTGGTATTCCTTATGACATGGTTAGGATGGACTTTTAGAGTTGGGGCAGACAGGTCACAAGTACAGGTTGATGTCATTGGCGGGCCATGGGGGCTTTTGGAGAGGTTTTGAGGAGTTCTTATGAGGTACGATGGCATTCGCTTGGTATATTCCACCATCCACACAATTTTCCTTTCGTTCCGTTGCATTCCGACAACTTTTAGGAAATTGAGTTATTAATGGGCCTAACTCAATTATTTACGCATAAGGTGGCATTACGAGAGGAATTCTTGGCAGAACACCTTAGTGTAATAGCTAATTGGAACTAGAACGAGAATATCTACATGATGGGATGGCTAGGAGTGATTTTTAGTAACCTGAGGAGGCATTGTGGCCAATTGACCATTTGCCACATTAAAAAGAATATTTTAATTAAGGGAAATGTGCTCAATTATTAAAATAATAATAAAATAGGAGCTTCTAGAGTAGTCCATTAGATCTATAAAAAGAGGAGGAAGAGCCATTACAGAACATATTGGATTTGGTATTGTTTCTTGTATGAGAGGTTGAGAACCTGGTTCTCTACTCCATTGGTAGCCCCAAGACGGAAACCCTCGAGTGATTCAATAAGATTGGGCGAGTACCCATCTCCCCTTGGTGGATTCATCTAGAATTCACAGGAGAGCTCAACAGTATTGTTCAGATCAGTTTGGATGGCAAAAATAGCAGTGCAACAGATTATCTTGGAGGCCATCTTTCATTTCAGCTATTTTGGTTAGAAACGCCTACACAATCATTGGAGGAGGCTCATTTGTGGGAGCTTCATTGGTTGGATTTTGGAGCTGGGGTGTTGGGAAATTGATAGGAGAGTCATTTGAGGAGGTTGGCTGGGATTTTGGAGAGCAGTGATTGACACTAGCAGCTGCAGTGCTAGAAACGAAATTGGAAGAGGGCCAAGCTACATAGAGTCATATTTTGGAAGTTGGATTTAGAGGAAACCCTTTCTGAGTTTCTCTGGGTTTTGGGCAGGGATCACCTTCCCAAATTCCTAAAAAAAATTGAGCACTTTTCAGTGGGAAAATCTAGTGCCGAAGTCAGCCAGCAGTTGCAGACACTGGGAGACAACGCAGTATTCAGAGGAGCAGTTTGTTGCAACAGCTATATCATTTGTTATTGCTCATTTGAGACCTATAGCTTGCCTTGTGCAAGCCTAGGTGCACATATTTCATCTCATATTGTACTCCAGCCATCTATATTAATAAAATTTGGTGTTTCCGGCATATTTCTTGTATCTGTGTTGCTGAAATAAAAATTTCTGTGTTTAGCTTATTGCATGTTTTCTATATCACTGTAAATTTTCTATTTGGAATATATATATATATATATTAAAGGCATTTTGGCTGAGGCCTTTGTATTTGAAACATGAAGATGATATCTTGCCTAATACCTCTCGAATATAGAGTTAGTTGTTGAAGGATGTAATTGCATGCATCCCCTTCAAGAGGGAATTAGTGAGAATTAGTTGTTGAAGGATGTAATTGAATGCATCCCCTTCAAGAGGGAATTAGGAAGACGGGTGCTGTAGTAATCCTTTCAATTTTGTGAAACCTGATGCTGAATACAAATACTAATAATAATAATGGAGTTGTTAGATTATGGCTTCTCATGTTCATGGAGGAATCAACAGAGGTCAATATGCTGAATTAAAGAAGACAATGAAAAACAGTTGCTTTAAACTTTTGTGAAACTAAAAACAAAGGTGAGAAAAATGGAGATGGTAGATACAAAATCAATACAAAGGACTTAAAATATGTTTTACAGAGTACAAGTTTCCACGTTATGGTTGGTTTGATTAACTGGATGTTCAAGCAAATATTTCCTAGTCTTGTGTGAATAGTTCCTTCTTTTTGCATCTGTGAGTACGTGCTGATATATTAATATACATTTGTATTATTTTGGAGGTTGATTTTGTATAGGAATGGCTTCTTCTCCATGGAATGCCTTAATTCATTTAAGTTGGATAATATTCAGTGACATTATTAGGATTTATATTTGGATTCACTTAGTTATTGAAAACATTTCCAATCAACATGGATCAATACTCTTCCAAGAACAGAAAAATATTCCTAAAAATGAATATCAAAGGCCAAAATATCCCCATACAAGAAAAAAGCTAAATTCTAGGATCCAAGCATTCAAGTAATGCTTGAACAGCCAGAAAGTCATTGAAACACAAACTACTTCTCTACAGATTTTAGCATTTTACTTCATGATATCTATGGTTAGTTATCCAATTTCACACTGTATTTCAGGTCCGGAGATTTGGCAAGATACAGCAGGCAAATTGGACATTTTTGTTTCAGGTTCTGGAACAGGAGGAACTATAACGGGGGTTGGGCGATATTTGAAGATGAAAAACCCATCCATTAAAGTCATTTGTGTTGAACCTTTAGAGAACCCTGTAATTTCGAGTAAGATACACTGAATCCTTGCTTTTAAGATTTTTTACAAAATGAGAACCTACGTTTATAGATGGATTGAAATAATATTGTTAATCACTGTAAGAGAACTGATCTGCCATACATAATGAGAGTTTCACATTCTCTGCATTTATTGTTTTTGTTAAAAAATTGAAGCATTCAGCAATTCTTGAAAAATTTATTCTCCTATGTTTCTCAGCAAAACACTTCATGAAAATCTAACAAGTTGCTTTTATAGGATCTAAGATGCATTGCTGACAAATTTGCAGAATGATTACAGAACTGAAACAACATAGGAGAGGAAGGATCCTTGTATTTTTGGTCTCTGTTTAGTAGAATGTCCCATTGCTAACAAGCAACAAAATGAACCAGCATATTTTGTCTGTTAATCAAAACTTGTGGTCATAGAATGATTAGTTAAGTTGCATGAAACACTGAAACGTCTGGATGTTTCCGAGATGGGTACGGCTGGAAATGCAACCCCTAGAAAATGGAAATGCTGGGCGAAATGTCATATATATGTGTGTATGTATGTATGTATGTAATATTTTTTACAAATAAGTTAATAACAAATTATCGAGAAAAAAAAGAGTGAGACACATAAATGACCTTTTAGAAAGAAAACTCAATCTGTATTAACTCTCATAGACGATTTCATGATTCAAAATCCAAAATTATCCTTTATAGATGAGGTTGTGCATCCAAAATCCGAAAATCAGCCTTTATACATGAGGCTGTACATCCAAAATCAGCCTTTATATGTGGCTATATGTGCTGAAAAAAAAAATTGAATTAATGACAAGTACAATTACATTTCTTATAATCCTTATCCTCATCTTCATTAACAAAAATATAACAAGGTGGTTTCTTAGCTGAACTAGAGCGTGGATTGATTGGAGATAAATTAGTTTGTAAAGTGATTAGAGATCAAATTCAGTTGTAGGATTCTGTAAAAGTTGAATAAAATGCCATGTTCTTAAGTTTTTATTTCTCTGGTTCAACCTCTCAGTTATGAAATTACCTAATTCATTTTGTCCTCACGTGTCAAAATGTCCCAAAGTGAGTTATAACAACAAATGTTTGTTTATTTGTTTCTAATGGGTTCATAGGTGGGCGGATAGGATGCCACAAGATACAAGGTATATCACCTGGATTCGTACCAGACAATCTGGATAGGTCTGTGATTGATGAGATTATAACAGTTTCATCAGAGGAGGCAATGCTTTATGCAAGAAAGATCGCTAGAGAGGAAGGGTTTCTTGTAGGCATATCATCAGGTGCAGCATTTGCAGCCGCTTTAAAAGTAAGTAATACTTACAGCTTAACAGTAATTCATGTTCAGCAGTCTCTTTGTTTTCATTATAGAATTTAAATTTTGTGTTTTATTGGAATAAATTTTATTTCAGGTTGGGAAACGACCAGAGAATGCAAGTAAGTTGATAACAACGATTCTTCCAAGTGCTGGAGAACGGTATTTGAGCACAGAGCTGTTTTCTTCCATTAGAGAAGAGTGTAGTAACATGAGCTTTTGAGAAAAGATTCTGGCATTCTGCAACAGTTGTGTTAACTACAATGTCAAATGAGATAGAGTAAATATGGGCATAGCATAGAATATACCTCTCTTGATTGATTAAACAAGACAAATGAACTTGTATGTGAGCATACATACATGCATCTCGAGTGCATGTGTATAGAGTGGCACATTTTTTGCCTTATAGTCTGTTCGAACAGTAAAACATTGCAGATTACTACAGTTGAGTGTGGGTATAATATACAGTACCATATATTCTATATTTTTATCTATTGTAACAATTTAAAAGCAGTATGGATGGTTGCAGTGGACTGTCTCTGTCCATGGCATCTAACTGATACAATCATAATGGAATATAAAGGTGGTTTTGTTGTCATATTATTTAAGAAATGGTCTATCAAAGCATAACTATTTACTTTTAAAATGGAAACTAAAAATATATACATCTAGGTATACAACTACTTAAAAATTTGAATAGTAATTGTTATCCCGCAAAAGTGGGTAACCCCTAGGAGAACATTTTTCTCCCCATTGGCCAGCCAACTAGCCAACCAGCAGCCCTATGATGATTCGCAAATAGCTTTACTTAGAGCTCTCCACCTATGCTTCGGTCAGTTCTCTCTCCCATCCGGCTTACTTCTTGAAGGAAATTGGGTCATCTATCAGAAAGTACACCAATCATTTCTGTGATCATGTGCTTTCATTTAATGTCTGGGGCAGGCTAATATGGATCACAGGTCGAGCTAGATGATCCCATTCTTCACCTGGGAGATTATCCTTTGCCCCTAGTCTAGTGTGACTTCCCCTGGGGCCCTTTTCTTCCACTATTAGGAGGGGCACTAATTGATATAGTGTGCCCAAGGTAGTTTACACTTACCACCTGTTATGTTTCCCTTATGTCCACTTCCATTCTATGGGTTGATTATCGCTGGTCATTGGGACTGGCACTTTATATCCTCATCTATAGGTGAGGACCTAGAAAATTTGTTCTAAGAAATTGATGCAGTTGAAAGAAAGATAAAAGCATATGAAGCCACAAATGAAAGAAAATGAAAAATGAAAAAGATGGTTGGGACATTGTATAAAGTTTAAACACGTGGGAAAAAGCCTAGCATGAGCTCTACCCCCCTCATTAGCCATAACCTAGTTCTGAGGCATTCCATGCTCTATCTAAATAAAGGAACTTATGATGTCCCAACCCTAATGAGCAATAAGCTACTACATCTTGAAGAGGTATTGAAAAAGCATAAAAAAAGTAAGGTCACCTAAGCTATTCAAAAAAGAAAAACAAATCATTAAAGTGAAAGGGGCGCCAGAGTGGTGAAAAAACTAGGTTGACGAAAAGGGTAACTCATGGCTCCACAATTTTATCCCTCTTATTATCATTAAATTCAAGAGGTTGGACCTCTTTCAATTGGCACCATGGTTGTGACCGTCTTCCTTGAAATATTTCCCATTCTTGACCACATTTATCACACGCATCTGTGGATTGATGGGCCTACCTATGAAATGCTCTTCCCCTAAGGGATTGGCAGCACTTGCTAAGGATAATTGTATAGTCATTCCTAGCATAAGTGTGGTAACTTGCTTACAAATCATGAGGTAGAAAGACATTTGAAGGAAAAGTTTGTGAGTAATATTTTTGTGCCCCTAACATTGAATATGGCCTATTATGATGCTTTAATGGTTTTTGTCGCTAATGATGTTGATCTCACTTGATCTTTTGAGTAACTTTCAGGTGCTTCATCACTCATGCAGCAAAGATCCCTTAAGGGACAAATTAACACATTTCCAACGTAGTGATGAGGGCATCTAGCCCATCTTTGAGAGCATATATATCTCTATAGCCCCAACGTTGGCCCTCTTGAGATGAGTTTTGGTTTTGAGAAGCCTCCGCAATGGTTTATTGCCCCTCGCTACACATCGAGATGTTAAAACATTGAGCTAAAAATCCCAAGACATTGGCTTCATTGATGATGTGCCCAGGTGAACCCAAGACGCCCCTTGGTTAGCATTGAACTTGCTTGATGGATGTTTCCTTTTTTCATAGCCTGGATTATTATGCGGACCACTTGAGATTGTTTGGGAGGGATAACACACCTTATCTTGATGTTAACACTTGATTATCGGGCTTCCATATCAGCCATGCATCCTCTAAGAGGGTGAAGTGAGCCTTCTTGATGATGATACCATGGTGGAGGAGATGTGCCCGTGCACTTTAATGGTGCCCCTTTGAGTGAGGAGCTTTCTTGGACCCATGTCGTCACTTGCTTGATGGAGGTGCCCATTCATGGAGGATGACATCATGTTGGAGAGCCTTTCATCCCACACGTGTGGAAGTTATATGTAATTTTAGCTATCTTTAGGTCATCTTGTGACCTATTAGCCTAGTTTATCACTTCAAGCAAACTTATAGGTCTTTTTCATTGTAAATTAATGAAAAATGACTATGTTGCCTTCATATAAATAGAGAGAAGTCATTTTCATTGGGTCATCATCACACAAACTCATCACTCTTCTCTTGAGTGAGTGCACACTAGATGTTCTCTCTTTTTATCTTAGACACAATGGATGAATGGTGGTGCGAATTGTCCGTGGGAGGATATTTTTGCATTGAGGGAATACAATGTGGATTGATATGTGATTCTTGCTTGGATTATGTAAGTTTAATGCTCTTTTTCTTCCATTTTACATCTTATTATATGAAATTAGGGTTTATTTTGTGCCATATTAAAAAGTGCAATATTTTTCATGAACTCTTGTTGCATGTCATCATGCGAAAATTTTCATTTAAGAATCCATCAAAGGAACTTGTTTTCATACATCCTTTTGTGGAAATTTCTACTACGAAATTCCTACTGCAGTATCTGGTATTATTTCTCTTACTTATTATTCAACAATAAGTTATTTACATAAATTAATTCAGTAAACATCAAAATAAATTCTACTGCAGTCTTCACAATCAAAATACTAAGCAAACTATAAAGAAATAAAAGCACAATATTGATAAATTTATTTTTGGACAATTGTCTCCGGAAATGTGAAATTTATGAATTGTCTAAACAGAAATCCTACTGCAGTAAATCTGATTTACTTCTATTTTTTTCTTAACTTAACAAGTTATTTTTTGAATTATTCATGAAAACATTAAAATATACCGCAGCCTACACAATTACATAGATCAAGTACTGAAGAATAACAAAACATCCAGACAAAGGACATGAATTTTTCGGACAAATGTCCCCAGAAAAACCCAATGTGGAAAATCGGTGAAGTAGTTCGGGGGGTTTTATTATTAGGCAGATTTTTGAATATAAGCTAGGGTGCCAAATGCGGCTCACCCAATAGAGAAAATCATCAGCAAAACTACTTCTATCCAGAGACAGATGTTATGGCGAATCCAGCAACTGGATGAAGAAACCCCACAGGAGACTGTGCAGTCCCCAGTGCGGCTGAGCGATGGCTACAACAAGCTAGACTTAGTCACCTCTCCTAGTGGCCGCGTCACCCTCTCTATGAGCCTTACCAGCTCATAAATCAATCTATTGGATAATTGCTCGATCTGCCCCACAGAAACCCCAACGCAACTCTACAAGTGATTGCCACCCTCTCTGGCTCTGCATGAGCCTTGTTGGCTCTGTGTCAACCCTCCTGGGCTTGCGCTACCTCTCTAGTGTTGATCTGCCTCTCTGCTCTTGTATTCTCGGCTTTGGATGCAAATCCCACTACCAAACTACCCCTCACTGCACTGGAAACTCACTCCGAAATTCTCAGAAAACCGTGCCCCAGAGTTTCCACTTAGCTCAAGTGCTGCTCACTGTGTGTGTGTTCTCTAACTGACCCCAAGCCTTCCTTTAATACTTTTCTTGTTGATCAATAGCGATCGTGATCTAATCTCCGATTGACGAGTAAGATTAAATTATACTTGATCCTCGTCACGTAAAACATTCTCACCCACATGCTAAATTAATTCACTTTAATTATTTAAATTCCCTAAGTTTTAACTTAGGTTCCATTTAAAATAATTAATTATTTGAATAACTTAAGCTCCGGGTGGAATTTCTCCAAACGATTTCTGGGTCTTGGAGATCTCATGTGTTCTAGCCCCTCCACAAAATTTCGAAGCTAGAGCACATCCGATGCTACCCAAAAATCAATACTCCCTCTTAGCGAGGAATGTGCTCTAGCAATACTTCATACCAGAAGTATTACTCTGATCCACGACATCGATCCTCTGCGCTGCTGATGCTCGTCTGCTGCCCCTCATCCTCTGCATTGTTGCCTTCTATAGTGTTGCCCATGACTCTGCCACCGTCACTGCCTCATTTGTACTGCAGCTCCCTCTCAAATGTTGCATAATGTTGCCCATAGCACTGCCACTGCTAACTGTTGCACTACAACTCAGCTGCTAAGAGTTAGACAACTGAAACATCCCAAAGGCTTGACATACAAGTTATTCTGAGTGCACCTTGATATTGAAGCACCCTTTGCTGCTAATTTGCGTTGCTATTGCTCTGCACTGTGTAAGCACTGCCTCTGCGCTATTGAAATCCCAACCACTGCACTGCTACTACATTGTTGCTACCTCTGCTTTGCGCTGCTCAAGACCTCAGCATCCTAGCTCTGCCAATGCTCCTCCATCATTCTTCGCACCAACTGACTCCAGTCATCCTGCTACTATCATTAAGGGCTCTCGTAGCTTGTATGTGATCCAAGAGTTTGGGATACCTCAAGGATTCTGCCTAGCCATTTGAAGTTCTGGAGAACTACAGATCTATGTCACCCCACCTCTTCTCTCGAGGCACATGAGCACTCATGGCGACATCATCATCATCTCCATCATCGTCCTTAGCCATGGCAGCCTTCGAATCAGATTTGTCTTCGCCCTTCTTTTTCAGAGGGCATTGTGTGGCGAAATGTCCTAGTTCACCACACTTGAAGCACCCGACCTTTGAAAGGTCCTTCTTCTTCCTCCTTTGCTACCCATGCTATCCCTTAGATGCTAGAGCCACATCTTCCTTCTTCTTGATCTTCATCCCTTCGTTGCTGCTGCTCGCCTTGGTCATCCTCATGATCTCTTCTTGTGCAAGAGCTGCCCACATGTTTTCCCAATTTGGGAGTATTGCTGTGCCCAAAATGTCTTGGACAAAGTTCTCCCACTCATCAAAAACTGCATTCAAGGCAGTCCTCACCATAAGACCTTCATCAGGTGTGGCCCCAATGATAACCAACTGATCATAGATCGCCTTCAATATAATGAGGAAGGGGTCGATCTCTTCTCCCTTCTGCATCTCAAATAATCGAAGCTGATTCTCTATAAGCATTTTCCTTTGAATGGAAGTCGTCTGATACAATGTGGTCAAGGAAGTCCACATCTCATGTGATGTATTCTTCTTAGCAATGTGTGACTCTTTTCAAGATCAAGTGCTTAGCCTTCGCTTGAGCTTCCTGATATTTCTTCAACGGATCAACGTCATCAGGAACAACAAATACACTCTTGGCGAGATACTTGATGCAATACTCATCCAAGACAGATAGGATCCTGGCCTTCCAAATGATGAAGTTGGATGCTCCATCCAACCTGTCTTGATCCCTCAGTCCATGTACGACCATCTCTGCTCTAGTGAAGATGTCGAACTGGTTTTATTCTCCTTCTTTTGTTGCTGCCCAGCAAAACTTGGAACTGAGTTTCTTAGCGCTAGAAACCCTCTAAGGAACCTGCTCCCTCTGAAAAACGATTTCCCTCTCGGAAATCCTCTGCCAATTGATGTCAAATCAATCCTCTCCGATCACTCTTTGCTGCTGATCAGCACTGGATCTAGACTTCTTGGCAAGAAGTCTATTGAGGAACTGCTTCCCTCTACTTTTCCACGCTCCACTAGACACTGTTCTGCACCAACAGAAACAATGCCCCACTAGCAACTACTAAAGAAAAACGATATGCACTTCCAACCACGACAACCGGAAAGACGGAGGCTCGAAACCCCTGTGCTGGCCCAACAAACACTGCCCTACCTCTGTTGAGCCTATATCTACAACATCATCCCTGTTGGCTGACGCAGGCTCTGCGTGAGCCTATCTGGTGACTGCATCACCCTTCCTTGCCTCTCTTTGGATCTATGCCATCACTCGGGACAACTACCTTCCTACAACAAAAAATTCTTCGTCTCTTTGCCGATGGCTTCAACTCTTCCTGATCTGAAAGTGCTCTGATACCATGTGAAATTTCTAAATCATCTAAACATAAATCCTATTGTAGTAAATCTGATTTACTTCACCTGCTTATTTGCTTAACTTAATAAGTTATTTTTTGAATTATTCATGAAAACATCAAAGTAAATACACTGCAACCTACACAATTATATAGATTAAGTATTGAAGAATAAACAAAACATCCACACAAAGGACAATTTTTTCGGAGAAATATCCTTGGAGAAACCCAATGCAAGAAAATCGGTGCATCAGTTCTGAGGGTTTTATTATTAAGAAAAATTTTGAATAAAAACTAGAGTGCCAAGTGTGGCTCACCCAACAGAGAAAATCCTCGGTAGAAGTACCTCTATCCGGAGATGTTATGGCAGATCTAGCAACTGAAGAAACCCCACAAGTGACTGGGTAGTCCTCAGTGTTGCTGAGCGATGGCTGCAACAAGCTAGACTGCGTCACCCTCAACGTGAGCCTTCTTGGCTAAGAAATCAATTTGCTAGATAGTTTCCCGATATGCCCCATAGAAACCCCAGCACAGCTCTATGAGTGGTTGTGTCACCCTCTCTAGCTCTGCGTCCCCTCTACGTGAGCGTTGATGGCTCCGCATCACCCCTCCTAGGAGTGCAATGCCTCTCTGGTGTTGATTTGCCTCTCTGCTATTGTATTCTCGGCCTTGGATGCAAATCTCGCTGTCAAATTTCCACTCACTGCACTACAAGCTCACTCCAAAATTACTAGCAAACCGTGCCCCAGAATTTTGACTTAGCTCAAGTGTTGCTCATTGTGTGTGTGTGTTCTCCAATTGACCCCAAGCCTCCCTTTATTACTTTTCCTGATGATCAACCAACGGTCATGATCTAATCTCCAATCAATGGCTAATATTAAATTAGACTCGATCCTAATCACTTAGAACATTCTCACCCACATGTTAAATTAATTCACTTTTAACTATTTAAATTCCCTAAGTTTTAACTTAGGCTCCATTTAAAATAATTAATTATTTGAATAACTTAAGCTCCGGGTGCAATTTCTCCAAATGATTTCTGGGTCTTGGAGATCTCATATGTTCTAGCCCCTCCACAAAATTTCGAAGCTAGAGCACATCCAATGCTATCCAAAAAATAAATAGGAAAACCCAATGTGGGAAAACCGGTGCAACAAATAAGGGTTTCTTTATTATTCTTCAGCAAAATATCTTGTATAGAAAACAACCAGCGTAATAGAAGAGGAATATCTGTGAGAAATTTACAAACAATTTTCTCACGTGCTTTTCATTGAATATCTGACCCTAGGGAGCCCCTGTGGCTCTCTGCGTCTCACCGCGTCAGCTTCTGCACAGTGACTGCGTAGTCCCAGCATCACAACCTCTGCACTGTCTCTGCCACTGCGTCACTGCCTCTGTGCTATCTCTGTCATTGCATCACTACCTTTGTGTTATCCCTCATCTGTGTTGCCTCTTCCGGTCAGATTCTGTACTCTCAGCTCTTGTTGACCCCTCTCTCTCTCCACCCTGCAACTCTCCCCCTGAATCGAATGCTCATGTCGAACTTCAGCCAGTGAGAAAATCGATATTCTTGGGCAAGTGAGTATCTGCCTTTGTGTTTCTTCCAAATGACCCTCAAGCTTTCTTAAATAATCTTCTCGTTGACATTCAATGGCCCAGATTAGAAGCTAATCAATGTCTGAGATAATTTTGGCTTGATCCTCGTCTTCTTCTAGAAGTTACACCCACAGTTTATATTAATACCCATTAATTATTTTAATTTCCTAAGTTTATTCTTAGGGTCATTAAAAATAATTAATTTATCAAATAAAACTGTCTTCGGGTGGAATTTCCAAAAACGATTTATGGGTTATCTGGAATACATGTGTCTAAGCCTCTCCACAAAATTTGAGACTTAGAGCACACCCGATGCTACCACAAACCAACAATCCCTCTTAGTGAGGAATGTGCTCTAGCAATACACCCTGCTGCATACTGCTCTGACTCTGAAGCTTCTCCCTCTGCGTTGTTGATGTCTGACATGCTGTCCACCAACTATTGCGTTGTTGCTGCAACTGTACTGTTGTTGACCATGCCACGACCAACATTGCATCTGTACTGCAACTCCCTCTCAATGCTGCATCTCTGGCTTAGATATCACCTGTTTCTGCTACTAAAATGGATTCTCTACCATACCCATTTGCTCCCTAAAATGAGCAAACTTGGCTCTCCCGAGAGTTTTGGTGAGTATGTCTGCCACATGACTCCCTATGGGGACTGTTGGGCTTCAAAATGTCATACAAATATCACTCATTACCATACATTTTTCACCTATGCTTCCATTGTATCACTCATTATTCACTGCCATGTCACTTCATTTTCCCTATTGTTCATCATTAATGGGTCTCATTTATATCTTCCAAATATTATTTATTTTCAAGCATTTTTAAGAGAAATTCTTGATTAAATATTAGAAAATAATATATTTTACTTCATATATGGAAAGTGGATTTTTTTTTGACATGTGTAGGTTCCAAAGAAGCTTCCAAGACACCTTTATGTGGCCTTGAATGATCAAATTCGAATTTGATAAGATAAGAGATCATGATCTCATGGAGAAGATCAAGGACAAAAGAGGGTTATGTGTCTAGATGGTTGAGAGATGTATGGAACTAAGGAGAGATTAGTGGATTATCATTATGATTTTGTTATCTCATCCCATTGTATAAATAGGAGTACAATCTCCTCCATTTGTAATCTTAGAATTAGAGAGTTGTAATCTTAGAGTTGGTTTGTACATCATGATGAAGATTTTGAAATAAAGAATCATACTTTGATTTTGTTGCTTCTACATTTGAGTCTCCTTTGAAGTGGTGTGCTTGTGGAGTTATGGAGAGCCCCCATGGCCTCACTTGCATGCTTATTTTAGGCATAATTTAATTTATGTTTTTATTTTATTTCAGCTTTTTAAGTTTTGCTAGATGTTCTAGTATTGGAAGGATCTTATTTGAAAGAGTTCTTGTAAGAGAATCGTAATATTCCAACAATTATTAGATTTAGGTTTATTTCATTTCAGCTTTTTAAGTTTTGTTAGATGTTCTAATATTGGAAGGATCTTATTTGAAAGAGTTCTTGTAAGATAAACGTAAGATTCCGACAATTATTAGATTTAGGTTTATTTCATTTCAGCTTTTTAAGTTTTTTTAGATGTTCTAATATTGGAAGGATCTTATTTGAAAGAGTTCTTGTAAGAGAATCGTAAGATTCCGACAATTATTAGATTTAGGTTTATTTCATTTCAGCTTTTAAGTTTTTGTTAAATGTTCTAATATTGAAGGAGATCCTAAAATTCATGTGTTCTTGTAAGGGAACCTTAGGATCTTGACGAATGTTAGATCTAGGTTTGTTTAGTTGTTGGAAGAGTCAAGTGTGGAATGAGACAAAGAACAACCTCTTGTAAGAGAGTATTGAATCCCAACACACTAAACTCTCATCTAGGAAACCAAATCTTTCTAGATCTATATATTTTAGATAAGTACTTCTAAGTTTACCTTCCCAGGTTGACATTAAATTGAACTCTGATTGACATCATCAATTAGACACCAAACAAGGACGTACTGCAACTGTACTACCCCTCGTTGAACACAGTCTCTAATAAAATGACACCTGACGTCAATGTGCTTTGACTGATCATGAAAAACTATATTCACCGAGAGCTTGATACAACTCTGGTTATCATAGTAGATACTAGTCACTTCATTCTTTCTTCTGAACAAATTCCCTAGCAGTTTTCTAAGCCATATGGCTTCGCACGTAGTTGTGCTTGCTACCATATATTCTACCTATACTGAGCTTATTGCTATGGATTTCTGCTTCCTACTGCACCAAGAGGTCAATCCCCGATCCGATGCTGAAGCAGTACCCTGAGATACTCTTCCGATCTACTGAACTGGCTGTCCTATTTGCGTCTGTGAAGCTGCTCAATCTGACATCATCTCCGCAAGAGTATTTCAACCCGTATCTGACTACCCCCCACACATATATGAGAATGTGCCTTGCTGCTGCCCAGTGTACCTTCTTCAGTTCTACTATGAACTGACTAAGGGTGTTGACAGCGAAGCAGATGTCTGGCCTGGTGTTGACCAGATACATAAGTGACCCAATGAGCTGCATGTACAAGGTGGGGTCCACTTCCTTGTCTTCTGATGCATCTATCTTCTTCCAGTTGGTTATCATGGGCGTTGCCATGGGCCTGCAATCTTGCATCCTGAATCTCTTCAGAATTTCTGAGGCATATCTATGAAAATTTCTAACTTGAAATTCTACTGCAGCAACTGATTTATTTCTCCTACTTATTTTTCACAATAAATTATTTACAAATCCTTTCAGTAAACATTAAAATAATTTCTACTGCAGTTATCACATAATTGTATAGAGAAAAAGAACAGTGAAATGCAAGCATAAGAATCAATCACATCAACACAGTTGTTTTTGCTAATTATCCCCGGAAAAACCCAACGTGGGAAAACCGGTGCAACAGACGAGGGTTTATATATTATTCTTTAGCAAGAATCTCTTTAGAAGGAATGATTAGCAGAATCATGGAGAAAATTTTGTGAAAACACTTGAGATATTTTTCCTCCAATCACTAGCGAAATTCTGACACCCAAGAGACCCTATAACCTCCACTGCGTCACCTCTGCGTCCTCTTCTACATAGGGACTGCGTCCACTACTATGATGCCTCTCTGTGCTGCTCCTTTGCTGTATTGCGTCCCTCCACCTCTATCTCTGACTGATGTTGATACCTTCCTCTTCCTTCACCCTGCAACTCTCCCTCTAAAATCGAACTCTTGCTTCTGGAGAATCGACTTCCCTCGAGTTATTGAGTATTTGCCCAGTGTGTCTCCAAATGACCCTCAAGTTTTCATTTATACTTTTCCTGTTGAGATATCAACGGTCATGATCAAATCTATAATAAACGGCTAGGATTAAAACATACTTGATCCTCGTCTCTTAGAAGCTTCTTACCCATATTTATATAAATCCCCTTTAATTATTTTAATTCCCTAAGTTTTAACTTAGGAATCATTAAAAATAATTAATTGTTTTAATATCATGCACTCCGGGTGGAATTTCTCCAAACTATTTATGGGTCTTGGATATCTCATGGATTCTAGCCCCTCCACAAAATTTCAGAGCTAGAGCACATCTGATGCTACTAAAAAATCAACACTCCCTCTTAGCGAAGAATGTGCTCTAGCAATACTTGCCACAAGAAGCATCACGCTGATCCATGGCATCGGTCCTCTGCGTTGTTGATGCTCGGCCTGCTACCCTTCATCTACTGCACTGTTGCTGCCACTATATTGTTTCCCATGACATAACTATTGTCACTGCTACATCTGTACTGCAGCTCCCTCTTAAGTATTGCAATATCTGTCTCTGCTACTGAAACATATTCTCAATCATCCCCAACTTCTCCCTGAAATAAACAAACTTTGTTCTTCCTAAAGCCTTAGTGAGGATATTTGCAACCTGTTCTCCTGTCAGATGTACTGTAACTGTATTGCACCCTGCTGGACACAGTCTCCGATAAAATGAAACATGATGTCAATGTGATTCGACCGATCATGAAAACTTGGATTCTCAGAGAGCTTGATGCAACTCTGATTATCACATAAAATGTTGGTCGCTTCCATCCTTCACCTGATTAGATTCACAAGCAACTTTCTAAGCCATATGGCTTCACACGATGTTGTGTTGGCTACCATATATTCTGCTTTAGTTTAGCTCAGTGCTACAGACTTTTATTTCCTACTGCACGAGGAGGCCATTCTTGATCCAATGTGGAAACAATACCCAATGGTACTTTTCTGATTTACCAAAATTCCAGCCCAATCTGTGTCAGTGAACCCACTCAGTTTGATGTCATTGCCTTAGGTGTACTTTAATCCATGCTCGATTGTTCCTCGTATATATCTAAGAACATTATTGGCTGCTGCCCAATGTGCCCTCTTTGGTTCCACCATGAACTGAATGAGGGTGTTGACTATGTAACAAATGTCTGCCTTGGTGTTGACCAGATACATCAAGGACCCTATGAGTTGTCTGTACAAAGTGGGATCAACTTCTTTATCTTCGGACACATTAATCTTCTTCCAGTTGGTAATCATTGGAGTAGCCATGGGTCTATAATCTTGCATCTTGAACCTCTTCAAAATTTTGGTAGCGTATCTCCCTTGCCCAAGGAAGAATTCACCTTTCTGTTGCCAAACTTCCAACCCCATAAAATAATGCATCAGTCCCAAATCCTTCATGTAAAATTTGTAGCTAGGTTCTCCTTGCAATCCTTGATGAACCTATATGAGCCTGTTAGGAGCAAGTCATCTACATATAATACCAGAGTTAGTGGCTCATTCTCCACTCCCAGATAATAGAGATTAGGATCTGTGTCACTCTTGACGAATCCCATCTTTTGCAGGTAACCATCAATCCAACTGTACCATGCTCTAGGTGCTTGTTTAAGCCTATACAAGGCTTTCTTTAGTCTGCATACATGAGTTTTTTGCTCATGTGTCTCAAAGCCCTTTGGTTGTTCAATGTATACTTCGTCTTCTGTCACCCCATTCAAGAAAGTAGCCTTGACGTCCATCTGGTGAATCTCCCACCCCATCTGCGCAGCAAGGGATATCACCGATCTGATAGAAGTATAACTGACTACTAAGGCGAAGGTTTCTTCTTAGTTTATCCCTTACTTTTGAGCATACCCCTTTGCAATGAACTTGGCTTTGTACTTTTCCATGCTACCCTCTGCAACATACTTGATCTTGTAGATTCACCTCGAACCTACAATTGATCTGTCCTGAGGTCTAGGTACCACTTTCCAGACATCATTGGTAATTATGGAACTATATTCCTCCTCCATTGCATCTACTCATACTTGATGCTAAACTGCCTCCTGAAAACTAGAGGGTTCTCCAACCTGAGCCACCAAAGCTTGGTATCTATCTGGTTGTCTACGTTGCCTTTTCTCGTTTCTAGGAGCTCCATTGAACTCCTTTGCATCCCTTAGTATCTGTCATAATTCTCGGCTCATTCTTCAACTAGTAGTGGGTGGATCTTCTTGCTCCTCTTCCTGTGAATATTCATAAGGTGATACTTCTGGATTCTTATGCCTTGGAGAAGCGTTGGTGTTCGTTTCGGTTGATCAAAGTTGTTGGACGAATGGATCATCCTCTAACTGCTTTTTGGAAGGGATTTCTCGAGATTTCCTAAAAGCTCTGTCCTCCATGAACTTTACATCCCGTCGTACTACAATATTCGTACTGCCAGGAATGTATATTTTTTATGCCTTATCATTCTCACTATATCCCACTTGATATCCTTTTTCTGCAGTCTAATCCAACTTTTTCCTCCTTTCTTTAGGTATATGGAAGTATGCCAAACTTCCAAAGATCTTGAAATGACTTAGTTCTAGCTTCCTCCCAGTGAAGACAATCTCCGGTGTAATCTTACCTAGTGCCTTGTGAGGAATCTTATTCTGAACATACACAGTTATGCTTCATGCTTCTTCCCATAGAAATTTGGGCATATCCTGATCATACAACGTTGCCCTTGTTGCTTCAACAATAGTTCTATTCTTCCTCTCTGCAACCCCATTCTGCTTCAGATTATATGGAGCGGTCCGTTCTCTTTTGATGCCTACTTAGGGGTAAAATTCACAGGTGGTAGCTGGAGTAAGATCCCTCTCAAGCCTTCCCGGGACCCAAGGCAGACAATCCTATTGGCTGCAACATTCACGAAGACAATATATGCATGTTCATATAAGCATTTGATTTACAATATGAAATAGAGAAGGATTACTTCGATGTGTAATGCCGATTTGTTGGAGAGCTCAATATAGTGTGGTGGAAGTCTGCC